>VZDJ01000052.1:65978-470789 GCA_008694505.1 Cyanoderma ruficeps
TTTTTTTTTTTTTTTTTTTCCTTTCCCTGCAGAACTGTGGAATGCCACAACAAATCTCCTGAAGAGTTTCACAAAATGTGAGGAGAATTCAATCTGGTCTAATCTGGAAGTGACCCCTCTGGTGTCTTATAAAATAAACTTTCGTGTCAGCATGTTTTTCCAGTCATGGTTGGAAGATTTCCAGTACAAGTATTTAGTTATGGGGCTTGACTTGTAGGGCTTCTAATAGGAAAAGGAACTTGTACAACATATTGTTTTTATTAGTGGAGTGTTCTCATAGCAATTTAATATGGCAGTGCCAGAAAAAAAATCCCTTTTGTCTTGCACCAAGTGCCATGCAGTTGTGTGAGGTGGGTGTGCATGGGGTCAGAAGTGAGACCAGGTCCCTGAATGAGACTGGAAATTCAAGGCATGCTTCCCAAGACTGTGGTGGCATAATACTAGCAGCTGGCTTTGGAGTCCCAGTAATCCTTGCAGCCCCTGGCAGAGTTTTCTGAGAAATTAGAGACCAGAGTTAAGGGAACTTATCAGATAAGGTAAATGAGAGCTGTGGTAACGTGATGCATTGTCTGTTTAGTCATTTCAACAGAAAAGGTGAGATGGCAAAGCCTCTGTGTGGGGCTTGTTTGGTGGATGTTCTGGGCTCTGTCCATGCACATCTGTGGCTACCCCCCCGTGGAAATGGGACTGCACTTCAAGCCATATGTGAGGGCACTGTGGAACTGCCATCCCTGGATCCTTGTCCAGGGAATGCCACTAAGGATGTGGTGAGTGGGACTGTGTTCCCCACTGGCAGCAACTAGGGGAGAACGTGCAAACAAGCAAATCTAAAAGCAAATGTTCACATCTAACGCTGGTGGAGATTTATCCAAATGATAGGGGAGTTGATAGAAAGAAAATAAAAAAGAAGAAAAAACCGAGGAAATTTGAACCATCCAGTTCTTTTTGGGTGAAAATTGCTTAACTTAGATTTGTGGTTTTAAGTAAACGTGCACATTAAAAGAATGCTGACCTTTAAAAACGTGAGTTTAGATGATTTGCTATTGTTGCTGGTTAAAGCATATGCACTTACAGGCAGCAGAAAATACCATAAGCCTGTGAGACTGGGAATGCACCATGGAAACAAACATCACCCTGGCAAAATAAAGAGATGTTTCCTCAATGGATCCTCATTAAAAAGCTCAGCAGAATTCCTTTTGAACCCTGCACACAGGGATGCTCCAAACTTCTCAAAGAAAAGTGCACAGCGAAGTGGGGAATTAAATGGTATCACCGTACTTTGCTGTAAAACAAAGAAGGCTTTTATGAGAGTCTTGAGCCGAAGTGATAAGTTGTGGATCCATTGTATTGGAGTGTGATGAAATTAATTCCTGTGGGAGACAAGGAAAAGGATCTAGAAATGTAGTGCTGCCCTCCAGTGGCGGCATGAGGGGGTTTGTCTCCAGTGCTCGCAGGATGTTGGCTGGAAGCAAACAGAAACGTGCAAATGTTTCCGAAAGGACTGGGTAGTTACAGTTCAAATGACGGCAGCAGTGGAGAAGAGGGGATATGAGACATAGGCGAACTTGCCCTAGCCTGGAACTGCTGAACTGGTGGCTTTGTCCAAAGTTATTCTCAGCCAGAGGAAAGAACTCTTCCCTGCATGCTACATTAATCCTCTTGACTTCTAGTTTGCAAAGTCTTTTGCTCTAGTTCATGAAGAAAGGAGTGTTCACGGATTAAATGAGCCAAAATTATGACTCGTCTGAGCAGACTCATGTTAAAAAGGGAGATAATGTCTTTATGGAGACTGCCAGCATAGTCTAACATATGCAATTAAACTCATTTTCCTCTTGTTTAAACTGTGGTAATAACTCCTCTCCACACCCCTTAAGTCAGTTTGCCACTTTAACATGGCACGAAAGAGAAAAGACTAAATTAGGTAAGTGATGTAGCAAGCTGCTACCTACAAACATTGTGTCCTTTATTAGGCTTCAGCTGTTGCCTTGCCAAAGCAATTTCCAGTCCCTCTATGATATTAGGGAAAGCACAGATAGCACAATATTAGGGAATGCCTAGAGAGGCATATTTCCTCATGATCTTAGCAGCAGCAGCAGGGCTGCTTAGTGAGGGTGAAACTTTTCTGTCGTGCTATGGTGTTTTCCAAGGCTGCTGACCTATCTTCATCTTCCATGCAAAATATGGTTCCCCTTTCCATTTGGTTATAGTTATGTAAGGCAAATTCAGGAAAAGAATCAGAGCCTGGCAAGACTAGGAATCCTAAATATAACCATTTGTCTTAAGGTTCAGGTTCTGGGACTACCAGACTGTTTCAGATTCACTGAGTGCACCACAAGGGAATCTGGGAGGGGCTGCATTACTCCAATGTGTGTTTTGAGATGACAGTGGATACATGTGAGGGGAAAGAACAAGATCCAGAGGGGAAGGGTATAAAAGGTTCTTGTTGAAAAGTTTCTTTGTGTGTATTAATGTCAGTATAGATAAAAGGAGAAGTAAAGATAACATTGATGGCAACGAGTTTTGATCAATGTGCAGAGTCTTCAAAGATCCAAATGAGAGGGAGGACTTCTGCTGGGGATGTCAGTGTAATAGGCAGTCTAAGGAGCACTGATGGATCAGGCTTCCCTTTATCTGTGCTTATCGGGCACATCTTCCTATTCATGTTTCCTACAGTCTCTTTTGTTCTGCTCTTAATGAAAGCTATGCTGCTTGGAAGATAAAAATCAGTTTCTGTGGGGGCAGAAGCCCTGGAAGTATGGACAGACCTATGAACATACAGGTACCTGCACACACACACAGAGCAATTGGAGCTGTGTGAGGCCCTTTCTGGTGTTACCTGCTCTGTTCCAGAGGCTTCTCTGTAAGGTACACAAAGCAGATGCTGCAGATTACCTCTGGGATTAGGAGTTAGGAGCAGTCCCTTTGAACATGGAACCAGGAAGTCAGAGGATGGTGCTGGAGGTCACAGTCAAAGACCTCACTCCAGAAAATCCTGGCCTTCTCTAAGTTGCTGTGAATGAGGCAAAATCTCTTCCTTGGTGGGCTGATGTTTGACTCATCTTGAGGACTGTTCCCCTCCAAGGCATACTCTCTATTATTAAGGTAAGATTAGACATTGTAGCTCAGTTCCATTAGTCAGGGTATTCTTTGGTCTGTCCTGAATCTGATTGAATTCAGAGGCTGACTGTAGTATCTGATGCTGATTTTTGATGTAGAGAGATGCAGATGCTCTGCAGAAACTGCTGAGTGATTTTGTAGACACTTTGAGGCAAGTTGGATGGAAACTTGCAGGGATAACTAAGTCCAGTTATCCATGGGCAGGGAGTAAAATATCATGTCAATTCATATAGATGTTAATTCATATGGATGTTAACTCATAGTCCACTTCCCTGATGTACATGTAATATTCTTATAATGACAGCCTGAGGCTTTAAACCTGTCAGACTTCTGAGCACAGAAGATTAGGCTGAAGCACATGATAGCTGAAGCTACTACATATGAAACAACAGTGAAATAGTAATTTGTTAATGTTTTGTTACATCTGCCCTTCATGATATTTTGTCCCACATCACTCAGTACAACATATCCAGGAGTAGGTGCTGTTTTCCTTGTTTTTCCCATCTTTCCCATCCCCCTAACTCCACCTGGCTCTCCAGGGTTCAATGTTGCTCCTGTGTTACTTTGGTTCAGTGCTTCTCATTGATCTTAGTTCAGCAGGTAGTCTGGGATATCTCAAACAGGAGAAAAACACACAATAGAGGAGCAAACAACTGCTCTGTGCTTAGGGGCATTTTCACCTTTCATCAAGCCTTCCAGAACTGCTCTGAGGCTGGAATACGAAGTAGTTGCTGGCTCCTCTGGTGTCTGTTTTATTTTGTGTGAGATACAATCTGTGTCAAGGATTTTCCCCAGACTACCTGCGGAGGTTAATTTGCGTGAAAACCACACTTGGAGCATCCTTCAGGCATCGGGTAGAAGACAGAGCAGTTGGATCTCTCAGGAAGTTCCTGTTGCCCTGTAGCTACAGAGCCAAGAACATCACTTCACTTCCCAGCACAGCCATTCCCTCTCCTGCTCCAGGGGGAGCGGAACCCCTGCAGCGGAGCTCTCTGTCGGTTCAGCCGTGCAAAGCTGCGAGCGGCAGGAGCTGGGAGCTGTTTTCCGACGGGCTTGGCAGATGCCCACAAACACCAGGTATCCGTCGAACTGAATTTGCCAGTTTCTCCAGCTGCCCTGGGGAGCTTGTAAGTTTCTTGAGCCTCATTCCTGCCCGCATGGAAGTTACAAGACGTGACTGCACTGCCAGCAGGGCTGGTAAATTCCAAGAAGCCCAGATACTGGATTCACAGAAATTACAACCCTGCTGACCACACTGGTTGAAGCAGAAATGTTTTGGAGTTTCACGAGCCTTAGCTGTTTCTCCATGTCATTTACAAGTTCCAATTGTGCATCTGCGTAAAGGGCTTTGGCACAGGCAGCCGGAGCTTTCCGTGGCTGCAGTCGCAGCCAGCACAGTGTGCAAGCAGCTCTTGGAGCCCTTGCAGTGCTGATGGATTCTCAGCAGAGCTTCTAAACCTGGCGGTCTCTGGCCAGGGTGATTTGGAGCGTGTCCCTCCTGTTGATTTAGCAACCTCAGGGATGGGATAAAATTTAGCACATCACTAATGACCTTGTACTTTTATTGGAGCCTAAAATTAATGATTTAGGGAGACAACAAATTTTGCTTCTCAACCAGCAAGTTTGGAAACCTCTCTGTAGTATCTTGATGTGGAGGGAGATTGGAAGCAGAAAAGTCAAGTTATCAAATAATATGATTTTGTACAGAAATATTTAGATGCCAGCAGTTTATAAATTGTCAGTGTTTTCCTCTGGTGAGAGACCAAACACAATGTATTCAGATGGCAAAGAGGGTGGTTTTTCATTTTATAAAATCAGGGTAAATTGGCTAAAACCATTTCTTACCCTCATGTTTTGTCTCTCAGAATTTACGAGTACCCTATCAACTGTAGGTACTGCACCGAGAAAGAAAAAACACTCCAGTTTTCTTAAAATATCTGACATTTGAGGAATTTGTTAGAAAAAAATATAAAAGTTCTGAACTTTTTTTTTAACTGGATAGCAGGCATTGTATTACATCAGTTCAGATCCGGCTATTTGGATCAAAGGATTCTAAATAACATTGATGTCTTTCCCCTTCATGTTCTGTAGACACCACTGAGGTAGAAACAACTTTTTTTCCTAAGTGTGTAGAACGTACAAGTTGAATCTTGCCTCTTTGTGCCATTTTGAGCTTGGACTTTGCAACTTTAACATTCTTTCAGCTTTGTTTTTTAGGGGCGTAGTTATAAATGTAAGTGTTCATCTATAATGTAAATTGATGAGAACCAATATATGGTTCTCACATATAGAATATGTGAGATATATATCTCATCGATTTATATGGTTCTCACATATAGAATATGTGATATATATATATATATATATATAAAATAACATGGCTGCCACAATAGATTGGAAAACGGAAGGAGGAAAAAAAAAAAAGAAGTCTGTATTTGGTATTATTATGGTGTATATAACAAATAAGCAGAGTAAGAAAAATTGATCCAGATGGGATATTACTTATATCTGTGTACCTTATCACCTGAAACTGTGTCTGTGTTATCAGGCAAACAACATTGATGATGGAAAAGGAGATTTCTAATTGGATCCACATTTCCAGTGCCTTCCTTTGTGTTCTCTTTGCAAACACGAGCAGTTTTGCTCTGAGGGTATCTCAGTATGGTGGGGAGGTCGAAGAAGCTGATCAATCATAGAAAATATTCTGGAAATGCTTCCCCTGGTAGCTGACACATGGGTTGTTAATCATTCCCCTTTGCCTGAAAAAGGGAGCATGGCAATATATCTTTATGTCAGAGCAGTTTTCTGTGTCCAAGATCTCCCACTCTGGCTCTGCACATCACAGGAGTCATGCCAGTGTGGCGTTTTCCCTCCTGATGTAACTCTTCCTTCAGGATGTTGTGGGCAGCTCCTCTTCTGGGTGGCTGCTCTGCACATGTTTTTTCCATTATATTAGTTGCAAAGTGAACTGGCACTTGTGAATCTTCTTGTACCCTGCCCCATCTTGACTGGCAACTCTGCCTCTTGTAATTAGGCATTGAATAGAATTTGCTGGAAGGAGGAAGAGGGAAGATTCTGCTGATTTGAAAGTTTGCATTGATGTGTGTGACTCTAAAGTTAATTTTGTCAAAGCCATTGATAAATAAAACTTTCCTCATGTTTCCCCTTTTTTGATTAAAGTTAACTCCTATTTTCCAACCTTATTACTCGCCTAGTATATATCTCAAGTATAATGGTTGCAGCTGCTAAGAGAGTAATTAAACTTCAAAGCTTTGTTATTAAAGGCTCAGCAAGGACACCCCAAAGCAGAAGAATTTGCACTTAAGACTGTACAAATCCATCCTTAACAAGTCCGTAGTGAGTAGGGATTATGTAGCACAGGAATAACATTTTCTGTATGAAGGATCCTTGCAAAATCTGAACATAATGAACTGCATGGAGTACAGTACACAGCTGAATGTTCCAGGATTATGATTTTGGGATTTTCTGTATTTCTTTTAATAGACATGGCTTTGCCTTGAAGGGCGTAGCTGAAAATCATTTCAGATAAGCAGGACTCTGCAGTCCAGGATTTTGCCTTGACAGTCATCTGTAAAAAATGTTAATAGATGTTTCATTCCAAAATAACGAACAAAAGCCTTGATTCTACTGTTAGATTTGGGTTTATGAATCATCAAAAAGTGCATTAACCTATGTGTGTGGGTGGTAAACTGCAGTGTGTGCCCCGAGCTGTTGCTCCATCAGGACTGTGGAGTCATCCAAAAGGGTGGACAGCTTTGTGCTCTTTCCTGTCTATGCTGAGGAATGGGCCAAGTGGGAGGTGGATTAACCAAAACTGGGAGCCCGTGGACCTCTGTGCTTGTTACTCCAAGCCTGCTGCCTGCAATGGGCACCTCTGGAGTGCAGCTTTGGGTGTAACTGATTGCATGAGCCTGATGGAATAAATATGGCATCTAAACATTTCCAAGCATGCAGTCAGGGGACGGGGGGCGGGGGGGGGATGGGGGGATGGAGGGATGGGGTGGGGGGGTTGTAATTTAAAACATCCTTTTCTTGCTGAGATACTTGGGCCAAAATTCAGAGGATATGTAAAGTTATCTGGAAGTCTTCTTTGGGTCCTTAAAGGAGGAATTACAGATTCTCTTTTTTGATACCATAACCTGTTTCACCACAATCACCATAATTTCTTTCCTAATTTCCAAGGCCTCCCTCCCCCACCAATGTTTTGTTGTTTCTTTGTTATTTCTCCCATTTCCAGCAGGAATTGTTGAATAGTAGGGTAAACTTTCCATGATTTTTGGGAAGAATTACTGGTTTTCTTATGCACACTCAGTTAATGGATTTTTCCACTAAGGTAAAGCTTGAAGGAATCCCAAGCAAGCAGAGGTACAAAAAGAAGTGAATCTCAGTTACTACATATAGTGAAGCTGTAGAGCTCCTTGCCTCAGGCTTTATGGACACTGCAACTTAGGAGGGTTTGGGGGGATATTGGACAGGTTTGTGAAAAAACAATTTGTTAGAGATGCTAAATGCAATGGAAACATGTGCTAGGGAGTTCATGAGCCACAAATTGTTGGAGACCATTTGGGAAAATACCACTGAGTTTACCTTGTACTTGCACTTTGTTTTAATTGCTGCCAGGTGAATTAGTTGGATCTTTGGTCTGTTATCATTAAGATAAGTTTTGTTGTAGGGAATGCCTGCCTCAGATAATTTTTTGTTTGTATAGAGAATTCCTAGGAAATACCAGTCTGGTTTCAAACACAGTGAGAGCAGAGGGGGAGATTAAACACATTAGTGTTTAATTAATGCCTTATCAAATGCTTCCTCCCTGTTCTCTCTTTTCTCCCAGGTCATCCTGTAATAAGTGAATGTGGTGCTCTGTGGTTAAAGTGCAGCATCTCATTTGCACACTGTTCTTTGGCAGAGGCTGAAGCAGGGAGTGGCAGCAAGTAATGGAAAGGTAGCTTTCCCTCTGGGATGGGAAAGGAGTCCCAGGGTAAGAACTGGTGAACACTCTCTTGGCAGTAAGAATAAGGGAAGTGAAGAGAAATATGGTTAATGCCATTTTCTTGTGGCTCTCACTGCAGTCTGATTAGACAGTCGCTGAACTGGGATGAAAGTGTGAAAAGGGAGGGGAAAAAAAAGAAGAGTAAATGGTTCCTTTTTTGCCTCTTTTTGCCTCTTTTATCCTCTTTCCAGTGAGGCTTCAGTGAAGGAGCTCCGAAGCTGGCCATGAGCATTCAGCAGGGAGGAGGGAGGCAAAGAAGTTATGGAAAAACCAAGTGTGAGGACCCCATCACTTTCTGAAACACTCTGCCCTGACATTTCACTGTGAAATGTCATTTTCAAGTGATGTTTCCAGCCACGCATCTTTCTGCTTATGTTTCGTCCCATCTTTCTGCAAATCCTCCCTGGAGAATGCATGGACATTATTGGGGTTCTGAGAAGCTCTGTGGTTTGTTTTCCCTGCAAAGCTGCTCCCCTCCCTCCCTGAATCAGCTGCATTCCCACGGGAGGAGGCTTCCTTCCTCCCCCTTCTCTGGGTTGATCTCTTTGGGCTGTGGCTGCTCTCAGCCTGACGCCGTGTGCCGCAGCAGCCGTGGCTCTTCTCTGCTGCAGCAAGTGCTGCCTCCTGACACTGCCTCCCCCGGGGGATCATTAGCAGGGTGGAGGCTCTTTACTTTCCTAGAAACAGGAAAAGAAGAAGAGCCTGAGAGATGGGAGGCCTAAACAATCTAGAATTAGATTACAGTATGAACTCCATGACATCAGCTCCCTTCAGTCTTCCCACCCATTGGCTTTCTCACGGCATTTCTGCTTAGGCTGATCGGGATCTGAAGATATCCATAATAAAATGCTTATTCTTTGGTGGTCCAAAGGGCCAGAGCTGCCAGTCCTACTCCCCACAACTGATAAGTCAAGAGTATGGAAAGCTGCAGGTTGAACTGCACAGGTAACTGCATTTATCTAACAGGCCAAAATTAGAGCACTTCAGAACTACTGTCAAGTAATACAGTCACCTTCAAGTCTTGTAAATTTAAATAAAACCTACAAGGAGTAATACCGTTTTTTTTCATCCTTTCACTGCTAGCTCCTTTCTGCAGCAGTTATTCCTCACACTTTGTGTGTGCTTGGTCTGTGGAACTATGCCATTCAGTCATGAATGATGTGTTGGATGCATTTTTGGCAGTTGTAAAGGTCAAAATAAGTAAAGTAATAAATAAAGATGTTTGGTGTATTTCCCCTTTAATACAACTGTTTAAAAATTATAGGCAATAGCAGAGGAAAAAAATTAGTGAAAGACCAGTGTTTCTAAGTCCTTGTAGCCTTGAATTGTTTTCCCGGGATGGAGAAAAATGGGACTAAGAAACCACTTTGGTTTCATTTGGAACCTTAGTGCCAGCTGGAGACAATCTGGATCTCCATGTGCAGGAATCCAGCTTCTATATGGATGTTGTAGGTCCCAGTTCCATGTGCTCCCAGACAAACCAAGGTGTGGATTCTTTGGAGGGGTTGGAATGAATTCAGTGTCACTGCATGAGCTGCAGTGCCATGAAACTGGCACTTACCTTTCTGGCCTTGTAGACAACATCTGCTTACTCAGGCTCCTTGTCTCGCTCCTGGAATTCCTCTTGCCCCCAGCCACGTTTCCTGCCTCTGGAAGGTGCTCCGTGTCTCTGCACGTTCAGCGGCACCTCCAGACAGTTTTGGGATATGCAAATTCCTCTCTCTGAGAAATGGTTCACTCTGAGGATTTAACCTGTGCACCTGTGCCAGCACTTCTCATCTCCAAATACATGGATAAGGATCTGAATACCTATTTAACTTCCTGCCAATGGAACATAATGAAACATACCTTTGGTTAAAAAAATGCCGACAATTTGTGGGATGGAGATGAGTTCCAGATCCTCATTCAAAGCTTGTGGCCAGATTCATCTCTGTGTAGAAGAAATGGGTAAAACTCACGTGGAGACAGGCAAGAGGTTGCATTTAGTTTTTGAGCTTCAGGTAGCTCAAATAGAAATAAAGAATAAAACCACATCAGTTGACTCTGCTATATCCTAATTATGTTCTGAGACATCCCCTTGCCTGTCAGAGAGCTGTGGAGGTAATGTTCTGTCTGTCAGACTGCAGGTAAGATTTGCCAGGTCTTTTGGAGCAGTTGATACCAGCAGGTTCTGTGATAGAGTTGATATCTTGCTGCTTCGTTCAGCTTCAAGGTCACAAATTCATGTGGGTTTGGATGCTCAGAATGGAGATACAAGACCTCCAATATATCCATGGATGTACTGGAGGGTCCAGGTGCTTTGCTCTGAGCCAGTGCTTAGCTGGAAAATTGTGGTATGAATAGAAACTGTGCTGTTGAGGTCTGTGCTCTGCAGGTGAGGCTCAGGTTTCTTTTGGAGACACAAGAACCCAAAGGTCTGTCAAATTAATACCTTGCACTTGCACACCCCATTAAAATGGGATAGCCTTGTTTAGTCCCTGAGGGAATTGTTTGGTGTCAATGCCCTTCACTGTGCTCCAGTTCTATGTGGTTTCTGCTCCATCAGCAAAGGGTTCCTTTCTGCTTTTTCATTTGTGTCATGGGAACATACATACAAATCCATAGGTGTATTTTTGTGCGTATGTTATAAAAATACAAAGCAGATTGTAAATAATTTTGTATTAATTTGAAATAATTTAAAGTAATTTGGAAATCCTTTGGACAGAAGTGACTCTTGCCATTATCACTATCTTTAAATTTTAGGTATGTCTTATAAGTTTTGTATGAAGAGAATACATTGTTGAAGTAAGCACCTGAGGCAAGGACACAACTCTTTTCTTTCCAATTTTTTTTCTCCCAGTCTGGTTCTAATTGCACCACCCTAATCTGGGAGTGAGGTGTCCCAGTCAACAGCACCAGTACCTTTAGATTTCCCCCTCGAGGTAAGGCTGTGTTTTTATAGGAGAGCTGTCAAGGTTTTGGTGGGATGACATTTAGGTCCTGTGTCACCATCATAATATTGCAGCTGTTCCTGTTAGGAACTCCTGGATGCTTGTTTAGATGCTGAAGGCAATGCATTAGGAACTGATGGTGAGTGATTATTATCCAATCAGTTCCTGATGCAGTATCTGCGACATCAAAAACTCTGCAGTGGTTTTTGTTTTTTAATTTTAAACTTTTTTTAATTTTAAACTTCAGATGTTGAATTTTAACAAGGTCAATGTACTAGGAAGAAAAAACCTCCAACTTAATTGCACAACTCGGGTTTTTTTTGAAACTTACACCTTTTATGTAAGAAATGCTAAGAATAAATATTACCAAGAATCACTCTAGGTAGCACTGCCGGAGAGCATTATACGTCTTGTGCAAGTTTTACTTTTTAGTTCTTCAAACCTGTTGTTTGCTGGTTGAATACTTGAACACAAATTAGTCAGCAAGTGTGTTCTGCTTCTCAGAAGGGCAGGAAATGATGTAGGCGTGCGGGAGGGCGAGTCTGCAAATTCACTGTGTGTGAGTTGTGAAATTCAGGAGAAACTCCAGCCCTGTGCCAGCATGGGTGGGCTTTCTGTATGCAGCACTTTGGCAGTGAGAACTACAGACCTAATGCTCCTGTCCCATTTCTCACACTTATGCTGGATCTAGAGATAATACTGCATTGGAAAGGAATAATCTAGTTCCAGACCTGAGCCTTGAGTGTCCTCTGGATGGGTGTATTCCAGGGATGTTTGTCCATTTGCTGTAGGTCTGGGTGTACTGAGAGCAAATTGCACACCCCACTTCAGCAGCATATGGTCATCACAACCCTCAGACATCAGGATTTCTGCTTTCGCCTACTTCTGTTTGAAAGTCAATGATTTTGGAGACAGTTGGGGTTTGTATTTCTGTTTCAGGCCTAAAAAGAAATAATCTGAAATGTGTCTGATTGACTGATTTAATGAAGCTGCTCTTCCCACAGGGGTGCCCTGGTTGTATTTAAGTGGTAACTTGTTTTCTTACCGCTTTCATGGCACACATGGCTTGTCCTAAAATACTCTGCAATCTGTGTCACACAGGTATTTTCACTAACTTCACCTTTGGGTATGGAAGACAGATGCTTACAGTGACAGAAGAGTGTCAGGTGACATATAGTGACTAATGAGAATGAGAACTAAATCCATATAAATGCCCTGTACAAGCTACACTTTTACATCAGGGGTACTTCTGTTAGCAGTCCATGAGGCATCAATGGTGTCCCTTCACCAGGGTTGTTTCAGACAGGGAATTTTATCTCAGAACAATTTTCTTGTAAAATTCTGCAGGACCAAAAAGAACTCAGGTCGTACCTGGTCTTGTTGAGCATCAACTTCTGTACATCAGAGTGAGCCCTCTTTTAGCAGGTTCCTTTGATCCCTAGTGTAAAATAGGAATATTTTCTGGCAGGCTACAGATGCTCCCTGGAATCTCACACATAAATAAAACTTAGGAAACTTAGGGATGTATCTCTAAGGATTGGCCATCTGGAGCTTTCAGACACAAAACTGAGGTGTAATAAATATATTTATGTGCTCTGATGATATAAAGTATTTCTTTCTTCTATGTATCCATAGGCTGACTAGAACAATCTAATGTTTATGGGAATCTTGTATTGATTTCTGCATATTTGGATTGTTCCTTTTGAGCAGGGCAACTTCAACTGTAGACAAGTTACAAGAATTCTGACTGAGAAGATTGAGTTGGGACGTTACCAAGGTCATAAACATGGGAAAAATGGATTGCAATTATTTTGGATAATGGAAAATTCAGCATAAAGGATGGTTCTGGTGGAACAACAGTCTTTGAACTTGTGAAAAGCCTGGACACAGAACTGTGTGTATCTTAAAAAAAATGCAGATGCAAAGGATTAAACACAGAAAAGTCATCATCAGCCCTACAGTTCAGGGCTAAATCAGTGGCTTCAGGAGATATTCTGACAAGGAACAGTTTCAGTGTGGTTGAAATGAAATGTAACTTCAGAAAAAGTTGTGAACACAGTTAATGAAGAGATTGTTCTGCTTCTGCAGGATGCTGCACTAGGGAAGCTGGGAAAAGCAGGAGCTAGCAAGGCAAAGCCTGGAGGTCAGTATATGGTCTGAATAAGGCCATGAGGTTCATCCTGTGTGCGTGGTATGTTTGGACTTTGTGCACTGCAGAAGTGTCTCCTGGGTTTGTGATGAAGGTGCCACGCAGGTCTGCTAATCCATTAGAGCAAAGAAATTGCTGTGTTTAGCATAATCCCAGCTACAACTGTGAGAGAGTTATTAACTGCTCACAGTTGCCAGCTGAGATTAAGCCAACTCACAGCCATCCAGGTTAGGCCTGCAAGTGGGTTCATGTCAGCTAAATTTCTTCCCTGAATGTCCTGTACAGGAAAAAATGTCATAATTCCACAAACAACACCTGGTGCTGTGGATATCTGTCATTAAAACATTTAGGTTCTCTCTGCATCTTCTCTGAGAGAACTATTATTAAGCAACTTGCTGAATAAACCTGGTTTATTTGGTGATCTTTGGCATGCTCCAGTCTGGGTGTAAACTGATAAAGCAGGCTTGTTCTTTCTGGTTTAGCTTATTTGGCTCCCCTTGCATAATAAGGAATACAATAAAATACTCATTCAAGGGAGCTCTCTGACTTCTGAACAAGCACCCTTTATGTAAAACATCTAAAAATGATGTGCCTGTTTCTTCAGCTCCTTTACTTACCTCCTTTACTTCTCCTGGAACTCTGCTGAGCAGCGCCCTCAAGCCAGGGTAGCACACCTGGGGAGGGAGCTCTAACCAAGTCCTGCTTTCCTGTTGGGCACTAAATCTCATATGTTTAGGGATAAAGTGCCAGAACTGCAAACAAGAAAAGAATCAAAAAAGTTGGATGTCCTGGAGACATCTGATAAAATTAGAACAAAAACAGGTATTGAGAATTATTGTGGAAAAAGCTGTATGAAAGTTTTCTGGAAGATGAAGTAAAACATCAAGTTGTTTCCTATAGCTGTTGACCTGCAGGATATGATAACAAGATCCTTCCCTGAGTGTTTCATCGTGGTTTGTTGCAAGAGAAGCACACTGAAGCTAGGAGAACCAACTGTTCATTCCCTGCAGCAAGCCTCTGGCTGCTGGAGGGGCAACTATAGGCCCACGGGCAATTCCAGGGAAGTCCTTGCCCTGCTTGAGCCCTCCAGCAAACAACAGGGCATGTGCTGGGATCAGGGGTTTGTGCAAGGTTGAGTTGCTTCCCTTACTTTGCCCACTAAAGCATGAGGCCACAGAGCAGAGCCTGGGCCATCACTGATGGGGAGCTGTTGGATTATCTCTGGAATAAATTCCCAGCAGCCTTGGAGTGTACTGGCAGGGGAACCGCTCAGAAAATCCTCAGGAACACCAAGCTTCCACTGGAACAAACCAGAGGCAGGCCTGGCAGGTGGTCTGATTATGTTTGCTCAGCCAGTTTCACAGTATTTGCCAGTCAAAAGAAGGCATCAGGTGGTACAGAAAGTCCCAAACAAAGCTCCAGATGAACACAGACATGACCAGACTTCCTCATCTGTTGCAGATCTGGGAAGGTGAAGGGAAAGGAGAAGGCACAAGGAGCAGGAGATGTGTCATTTTTATTGGTTCTTGTGTGGCAGGCTACTAAACACTGCAGAATTCTGATTTCTTTGTGTTTCTTTTGTAGTGCTTCAATTGTTTTCCACCAGTGACAGAAGAGTTACAATTGTGTGGTCAGACCCTGGAGCTGCTCTTCCTGTTCGGTGGTTTTTGGTCAGTGCCCTTTCCTTGCTGCCAGCCCTACATGCAGTGCTGGCTATCAGGAAAATACTGTTTTGGCACAGCACTGAAAGCAGAGTCAGTTTGCTGTGGGTGCAGGATGGCTCTTAGGTTGGGATTATTTTCAAATTCAGGCCTCCAAATGTATGATTGTGGAACTTCCGTGGAAGCAGAGGCTACAAAGGAGTAGCAGGAGACCATTTATTGACAGGAATTTAGACAAACCCTACCACAACACGGTAAATTGATATGGATTAATAGTACAGAAGGTCTCTGCACATGTTAGATGCTTTTCCAAGGCTAAATATCCATTTTCCACCTCACAGCTTCCCTATGAGTGAGAAGGTGCTCCAAGTTCCTGAAACGTTGGACTATCCTTCCCCTTATCTCTGGTGCATAAAAGCCTTATGGTAAAATAATGTTAATCTTGCTCTAACACATGTAATCCTGTAATTTAAACTCTGTCTCAGGCTTCAGAGTCACAGAGGGGACAGAGCAATTGCACCCAGGAAACCTCAGCCCTGGCACTTGAATTTTTCATTGCTTGATTCTTCAGCTCTTGAGCCTTTATGAACCCATGGCACGGCTTTTTTCTTTTTTCTTTTATTTTACATGTATGTAATAAGATTATGGAATGAGTGCAAGACTGATTCAAAGATCAAAATTTCAGCTCAAAGATCCAACTATGAATCTTCAGGTTTTTCTTTTTTGATATTGTAATTTGCAGTGCAAACCTTTAATGAAAAGTTCAGACATAATGAAGGTTTGCATACATTTGGAGTTGGATAAATAGAAAGTGGTGCTCCAGCTTTACATGCTGCTAAAAGTAAAGCGTAAAGATTCAGACTTTTTTTTTTTTAATCAGTATTTAAGAGAGAACCAATGTTTGAAATCTGGGCAGCTCACCATGCATTGGTGATTTGCTGCAGATGCAGATTTGTGCTACCAGTTTGCACACTCTCCTTACTGGTGGAAAGTGTTTAAGAATTTTCTTTCTGTTCTGCAAAGAGTTTTGGGGTTTTTTTTTGTCAGTCTGTGCTATTTAATTTTCCACTATTGCAGCATGATGGGTTCCAACTAGTTCCCTAGCTTTAGTGCTTGTTTAAAAATATTTGCTCATAAATAGGCAGATGGAAAGAAGTCATTAGAGGAAGGATGAAAGGCTTCTGGAATAATCCTATGGAAGATAATGCAAAAGCTTGTCTTGATTTAACCGAGGCAGGATTTTATCCAGCAAATAATAAGTGCACATTATTGTCATTGGTGTAATTACCACAGTTTTTTGATGAACTTTTGAAACTTGCCAAAAAATTTGTTTTTCTCTTATTTTCTCTTGTTTTGGTTAATGTAATGGCAGCATTCTGAAGGTGAAGGTGTGAAAGGTAATTCTGGCAGGATGACAAGGGAAGAAGAAGTATTTAAAATTATGTCAGAAACTCAAAGCATATAAGATGAACCAAAAGAGCCTCTTAACACAAGAACAGTCATAAGAAGAAAAGCATATAAAATAATCAAGGGATTAAAATTTGAGATTAACCTGGAGTGATTCTAGCACTGATTTGAGTCAGTGTTTGGAATGAAGCTTTGCTTTCTTCCTTAGGACTGGATTTGTAAGCATAGCTTCTTTTGGGGGCATTTTTTATCAGTCCAAATGGAAAGACAGGTTCCATCTTATTCATCAACAGCAGTTTGGGAAATGTGTGGCACTCTGTTGATGTCTCTGCAGGGCTTGGGCTGGCTGAATAACTGAAGAAGAATTTAAAATATTTGAGTGAAGTAGTCAGTTAAATTTTTAAAAATCATCCAAGGTAACTGATTTTTTTTAATTGCACAGCATTTTATGACTTACTCAAGCAGTGAAGACTCAATAGACAAGAACAAGTTGGGTCAATAAAAACAATAATAAATTATAAGGGTCTGATTGGGGACAATGCATTTGTTCCAGCTGCAACTTTACCTTCAGTCCAGAACTAATGCATAAAGCTTATGTTGAAACAAACTTGGTATTGAAACAAGTGGGGCTTTGCCATTGTTTGGAGTTATTCTGGGATGTTGCCACAGGTTTTATTTGCAGATGCTGACAAGTCAATTGTACCCACATGCTCAATTATCAGCTGTAATCATGGTATTGCAAATGCTTGCCCTCGTCATTTGTCAATTAACACTTGCTTGAGAAGAACAGATTAAATTTGTGGCCTTATTTCAGTCTTTATGTACATTCCAATCTAGAATAAAGGTGGTAACTTCTGGAAGAGTAGTGGTTTTCTGGCAAGTGCTGGGAACTGGGAAACTGGGAATGTAGCAATGGTGTGCAGACTAAGGATATCTTTCTTGTAAACAGAGAGAACAGAGGAGATATTAAATGAGGAAGTAATAGAAAGTGTGGAAATCGCTGATCCTTTTACAGTAAGGAGTGGATCACACTTGCTGGATTTTGTGGAGTTTTGTAATGAGAGCCCAAGCCCTTCCAAGAGCATGTTTGTGCTCCTGTCTGTTGTACCCAAGTAGAATTAGATTTCTGTGCCTCCCTCTGGAATAACACTCCCGCACTGGAAAACACCCACCCCTTCTCCACTGCTCCCTTCCCCTGCAGCTGCTGGTAGAGCTGTCACCCTGACAAAGAGGCATCTTGGCTTCCCCTGTGCCGAAAGGAGCTGAGGCACAGCCTGAGTGGTAGCTTTTCATCCCAGGGAGATATTTGACTTCTCAGCAGGAAGAAAGTGGATATAAAGGCTCTTCAAAGGGACAAGAGAGTCCTCCAGAAGAGCATTAACTGAGAAGTTCCAGGTCTTTCACTTGCAGCTTGGTAAAATTGTAATCCTGCTTCCTCTGTCTTCTTGCACGAAAAGCTCAGCATCACCATTGATGTCCTTTCATGCCAAATTGTCCTTCTAGCCAAAATTTGTGTAGGTGTTGTTCAGGTGGAGTGAGTTTCCTGGAGTGTGTAGGCACAGGTTCTGGTGCAGTGACTGGGAGCTAACCCGGGAATGCATTTCTGAGCACGATCAATGCCTGGATGTCTCAGGAACAAACATCTTTCTGAGCCCTGATAAATATTTGTCCAATTAATTTGTTCAATGTCATTGAAGTACGATGAGCTAAAACTTTGAGAATGTCAGTTCTAGGAACATTTTAATGACAAAAAGAAAAACTGCTTTATTCTTCCCATGAAGGCCTGCATTGCTGGGTATTCTCTTCTTTCAAAGTGGCTTGTTCTTACTTCCACCATATCCAGAGCTTGATATGAGAATGTTCATCAGCCGAACAGATCTTCAAAGCATCATTACTTTAAAAAAGCTGAACTCATTTAGTGCTGCATGAACTGATCACCTCAAAAACCCAGTTGTGATTCAGCTAGTAGTAGGTGTGGCTTAGGAATGGAATATTAAGCCCTCATAGTTGAAAAAAAGCCTCTAATAACTTTGTCCTTTAGTGTTTTTCCAGTGTCCAGTTGGTTAATTTATGTAGGTTTTATGCTTTTGTTTTCAAATTTTGACTCATAAAAATTATTAAGTAAAAAGCTTGCAGTCAGCACCATGCTGCTTAGGCAATTTGGATGGAATTCAGCTCAACTCAGCAGAGGTGCAGAGGCTGAAGAAGTGAATAGTTTATAATTACTGTGTACGAAGATGCCAGATTGTAGAATCTCTGCAGGTAATTGTGAGATTGCTATAAAGACATCACACTTGCCTGCGGAGATTTCCCAGTCTGTGACTTCTATCCAGGTTGAAGAAAAGAGAGAAATGTTCCCTTTCTGCTATTCCATGTAATATTTTAAATTGAATTTTGAGTAAGAAGTTGAAGAAGATTCTGTTATTGAAAGATCAGATCAGATATAACTCAAGAAAACTAGATAATAATATTGATAATTTCAATATTGTCTGGATCTGACGCTGCATTCCCAGTGGAACCCTGGCTTCCAAAGGTTGCGTTTTCCATGCCTCCCCATCAGCTGGGATGAGAACAGCACCTTTGCTCTAAATTTCTGTGATTGGGCACTTCTTGCCCAACTCCATTACTTTTGTTTGATCTCTACTGGAACAACTGTAATTTTCCCCTTCGTAACACACATTCTATTTTTAATCAAGTGGCAATGATTTATTTTCTATAAGCTCTTCTCTCTGTCCCTTTTTTTGTCTAATTGTTGGTGTTGGGAAAGAAAGGAGAGAAAATTCAAGTGTTCTCCAGTGGCAATCCCCATCCCTTTGGCTGCAGACATGAGCAGTTTCTCTGGAACAAACCTCTCTCCTTCCCATGTAATTCTCACCTCATTTATGACTCTCTCACTTGTTATGTCTTGTTGTGCATTTTTACATTGGGCATTCTTTGAGGCACAGATTATGAATAGACTTGTACTGTGCAGGGCTTTAAAAAAGGCGAAAAAATACAAATGAATGAGAGGACTGTAGAGTTTCTAACCTTCTTCTAATTTCAAACAGTAAGCACAGGAAATAAAAAAAGGAAAAAATATCCTACTTTAACCTACTTTAATACCCTTTTTGTGAGCAGCAAAGGAGGCTATAAAAGCCTCAGATTAATTTACTCATTTCTGGTGTGGAGCTTTCATTGTAAGAGATTTGTTTTTGCCAACGCTAAGTGTTCCAAAGAATTTGAAGGATGAGGAACAGATATTTAGTGTCTTTTGCTGTGAAAAATCTTTAATGTGCTTTAGAAGGAAACTAAAGACCACTATTTGTTTCTTTTTGTCTTTTGGAAGTGAAAGGATGTTTTGTAGCAAATTCTTGAAAAATCCATGCAAAAAAAGTCACTCAAAGATGTGACTCACTGTGACGGCTTGTACAGTATAAACAAATGAGAAACAGCTTGTGTCCTTGCTAAGCAGATTATCAGGAGAGGTTGAAAAGGTTCTTTCTAGAGAATAAGTCATTCTCGTCATTTTTTGTGATGCTCATGGAGCACTAGGGAAGGGGAAATGAACACCCAGAGCCACATTTTCCCCTCACCACACCCTGCATCACCACAGGAATCAGCTTGTATTTAAGAGAAAGAAATTTAGGGTATGGAACATCTCAGTTTCACTGTGAGTATTGTGTGTTTCTTGTGCTTAGCCCATCAGTCACCTCATCCTGCCCATGCTGGGAAGGAACTGCACCATTAATGGAGCTGTGTTGCTCCTTCTGCATGGTCCTTTTCAGCACAGCAGCTTTTAACACAGCCATTAATAATCCTTGTAGAGTGAGCAAATAGATAAATATACGAGGGAAAAACTCTCCTAAATACAGAAGGAAACCTTGCTGCTGCTGCTGCTGTTACTGAGATCTCTGCCCTGGCTGCCTGGGATGAAGGGTTTGACTCTCCCTGTTTCAAACAATCAGGCAAAACCTGCAGAACACCCTTGTTAAATGATGCACTCTGTTCTGCAAATTAATGAGTGTAGTCAGCCAAATTCCATGTTCAAGGGAATGAAAATTTGCACTGCAGACTCTGATGCTGTGTTTCCAGAGAATGAAATTAACTATTGTGTGGCTCTGGAAAATGGTCTCCCTATAATGAGCGGGAGACCAATCTGTTGCTGCATCCCTTTGATGTAAGGAACAAAAAATGG
This sequence comes from Cyanoderma ruficeps, assembly GCA_008694505.1. Classification (NCBI taxonomy): domain Eukaryota; kingdom Metazoa; phylum Chordata; class Aves; order Passeriformes; family Timaliidae; genus Cyanoderma; species Cyanoderma ruficeps. The sequence continues at coordinate 86,428 of VZDJ01000052.1, forward strand.
GCTGTGTGTGCTGATTCACTTCTAAGCACAAAGAGTAACTCCATCCTCAGGCTCTGAAACTTTCTGAGTTTCTAACTATTTTATAGTTAATTACTCATGTTAATATTTGCCACTAGTGACTTGAGGGGATATTGTGTTAGAAAAGTCACCGTCCTAAAAGTGCACAAGGCAACATATTTGTGTGTATTTCACCAGGAGCAGGTTTTAGTATCTTTCCTGTCCCTGTATTTTGGCTTATGTTGTTCTTCTGTCATTTCACCCCCATGTACCTCTGGCAGCAAGGAAAATAAAACTTCCACAGGGCTTCTCTGGTGCCCTGACTGTTATTTCCCAATGATCTACAACAATGGTTATTCAGTAACAGCTGGGCCATGTCTTCTTTAGACAAAGCCACTGTGGGGCTGAAACCTCTCTTTGCTGGAGCATAACTGTTTCCCTGGAAACGGTTAACTAGCACGTGTTTTATTGTTTCCAACTGCTTTCCTGGGGTATTTGCAGGTGGTAGAAGATGCTTTCTTAAAGAGGGGTCATAACCTCGTGAACTTTCAGATGTCGCAACAAATTGGGGGACAAAAACATTTTTCTTTCTTTCAAATGGATTAAGTAAATCTTATTATCCAGCCTTTGCGAGACAGACGTAACTCACAGTTTGATTTTTAGCATTATATCCAGATGCTGATACAAGCATTTCTCCTGTCAAAATTGTGTCTTGGGAATGGGAATCAAGATCCTATTCCAATAAGATTTCAAATAATCTAGTGAGAACATGCAGACATTAAGATTACTGTGACCTTCTTTTGTCCTGGGTTTTTGTCAGCTGCGGTTTCTTTGCCTGTATGTATTTCTGGTGAATTTGATATTTCAGGGATTTATCTTAAAAATGCACTTGGATCTACCAGAATTCTTAGGTTGATAGATCTCAGGATTAATACAAAATTATCTCTGAATATGGAAAGGATGGTAACCATGAAAAAATCACTTGCTTGGTATTTTAAATTGAAAAATATGGAAGTATACCTATAATGCAGACACACATGCATTTATGTGTGTATCAGTAAATAGGGAAGCAGAATTTTGTTAGTAGGAATTACATCTTCATTTTTTCCTGTACCAAAATTAAATGTGCCTTACAGATGTATGTATTGAATTTATAAAAAAAACCCCCATTTTTCTATGGTACACAGGGACGTTTGAGCTAGAGTGGTTTGCTAAGAGAAGACAGTCCCAGGACAAAAGAGGGACAAGTAACATGTGACACAGAGTAAAAATGTGGTTAGATTTTAATAAATTCAGCAAAATCCATTCCTAATCAAGTGGGATGAAGAGAGAGCTCCCTCTCCTGTTTGTTTGATAAAATTTATAGTGGCTATTTGTATGTTTACTTTGGGGTTTAAATAAAGATAACATTTCAGTGACATGCTGGGAAGCTTGTAATAAAAGGCTTCATCTCTCTGGAAAGAGTGAGCATGCAGTTAAAGCTGATCTACCTTTTTTTTGACGCATTCTGAAGCTCTTCTGTTGCATTGGTGGCATGAAATCTTATTTTGAAAAAGGTACTGGCTGTGCAACCTGATTTTATAGTGTGCTCTGAACTAGGTACAAAACAAAGCTCCCCAAGCTTGGATGAGAAACTGTCCCAATGTTCCTGAAATTAACTCTCAGCCAAGTGGTAGATTCAAGCCCTCAGAATTGTGGTTAATAATTAATTTTAAATTTTTTTTGTTATCTGGAGAACAATGCAAGTATTCAGGGCCTTCCTTCATGGAATTTGTTTAATGGCACATTTTTGAGATAGAGTTTTCTTGAAGGTACAGCCATGGTAGGTGTTGCTGGGCTGGCCCATCTGCTGCCTTTGTTACAGAGCACATACTTCATTTGTAGCTTAGATACGCCTGGGTCTGAGCTGGATCCCCAGCACATGTGGAGAGAGTGAAGACAAAGTTTCTGCTGCTCACAGCTGAGCTTTTCCCAAAGATTTGCAACAGATCCAAGCAGTGAAAAATTAAAGGCTATGGGTGACCAAGTTGAAGAAGAGAGCAAATAAGTCATATCATGGCTGAAGTGTACCTGTGAATATGACTTAGAAGTGCATCTTCTAAGACTCATTTTACAGTTTGTAAAGGTTTTTTCTGAGAAATCTGGACATTTCTGTATAGATCAGTGACCAGTGTGACTTGGTTGCAAGCTCGTTTTATATGGAAGCTTAATGCAGATTCCCTCCTGTATCTATCCATGAAAGTGCTTTGCTTCTCTTCCCTCTGCTCCATGTCCCATCATTGCTACAGCTTCTGGTTTTTATGGGCTGCTCAGTCCTGTGACAGCAAGGATCATCATCAGTTACCCATGGATGCATCCAGCAGTTAAAACCAAAGGTCAGGCTGGTAAGTGACCACAGGACTGGACAACGTGTCCCTGCTCTGAGCCCTGACTGGCAAAGTCCCTCTCTGGGACCTGCCTTGGAATAGTGGAAAGAGCAGGAAAATGGCTCCTAGGCCAGAGCACAAAGCAATCTGGCACAGGGATGTGCCAAACCCAAAGGAATTTTTAGGCAGCACCTGAAGGAGACTTTGCTGGGAGCTGTGGGGAGCTCAGTACCTGGCTGCACAGAGCCCAGGTGACAAGGACAATTGTCTGTTCCCTGAGATGGCTGTGTGGGCCATTGGGTTTGTGCTGACCAAAGGTGTGGGAATGTCACCTTCTGCAGGGATACCTCATGTGCGCCGTGAAGTGCTGGGTGAGAGCACTGCTCATTTTTCACATGTGTTTCAGAACTATATTGCTTGATGGCTTCCTTTGCTTGGGCTCGTGACTGACTGACTGCATGAAGACTAAATCAAACTCAATTTTTTGGACAGATCCATTTCCGGTCATGATCTCTACATGATCTGTTAGAAGATACTTGGATTGGGGAAGGGAAATTGAGCCAAGGCAAGAAGAGGAGGAGAAAAGCAACAGGTTGTAGGCTCAGCCTATCCCCCCTCCCTTTTTTGAAGGGGAACAGCCTTAAATAAATTAGCACTTAAATAAATTAGCCACATTTCAGGCGAGAATGTCAATGAACAATGAAAGAATTACCCTCATTGTTCATTGCCTTATTCAAAGCAAGTTTTTAATCCACAAACTAGGTAAAAACTTTCTGATACACAGCCTGCCTCATGCATGCCCTGAGGTATGTTCTTCAGGGGGCATCACACTGGTTATAGCTTTTCCTTGAGATCAATGTGATATCAAATAATAAATAATTATTATAAAATTTTTGCCCACATGCTTGTTCTGCTGGAGGTTTTCTGGCAGCAGAGTAACTCAGACTAATCATCTGTGTGCAGTCACCCCACTCTGCTTCCCTGCAAACCAGCACTGATTCCTCCCCCTGCCCTCCTTAGTACCAAACTAGTTTTAAGTCTGTTATAAAGCAACTTGGATTCCAGACTCAGCAATGAACCCACATTGAATTAATTATATTCTGTGAACTTCAGAACTCAGTTAAGTAATTTCATTTTTCATAGTTCTGAACAAAAAGCAAACGAGGCAATGACAGAGGCTTGAGTGTTGGCAATAAGAAGTTTGTATTTTGCTGTATAATTACTATCTCATTAATTCTAACTGTTGAAGAGCAGCTGCTGACTGTTGGTACCAATTTACTTTATGACTAAACCAGTGGTCTTGTTCAACAAATGAATTGACATTATTTTCAGGAAGAAAGCATTAGGAATATTTATAGAGCTATAGCAGTGATTAATAACAGGAATTTATTTACCAGCTCCCCCCACCCCGAATTTAAAAGTCGAGACTTACCAGAAAACATGGCTACAAGCTGTTCACCTTTCAGCTGTGTTTCTGCAGACTCCAGTTCTGCTTCCAGCCTGCTCACTAACATTTGCAGTCACTTTAGACACCCTATGCTGGGATAGATGCTGCCTGATGTGAGCTTGAAATCACTTGAAAAGAAAAGCCTGGTGAGCGCTGCCTTACGCTCAGACCTTTCTGCCTTTGCTCCCAGTTCGCCACAATTGCTTGCTAAAACGATTCCTCAGGCTGGGGCAGTAATCTAAGAGCAGATTAATTTGTCACTGACTGCAAAAGGAGGCGAGTGGAGAGGAGTTCTCTCCCTGCTCTCAAATCCCCTCTGAGGTCCCCAAACCGCGGCGCTGACACCGGCACGGGGGCACAGCTTCCTCGAGTCAGGCCTACGGTGCTGCCGGCTGCTCCCGGCATGGCAGCTCCCAACTTATTTCTCAAACAGAAAAGCATCTGCTCCTCCAAAAGTTTCGGAAGCACGGGAGAGATAGCCGAGAATTACAAGGAAAATACAAGTTTTCTATAGGAAACAGCCTGGCAGTCCACACTTCGTTATTCACTTGATAAGCAGAGTCTTTTTGACAGTCCTAACCTTCTAAACTATAGGTCCTGCTGAGCCCAGCATGAGTCAAACGCTGGGTACCATCTGTCAGAGCTTTAGTGAGTTTTTTTTTTCCCCCCTCTCTCCTCTTTTGGCACAATCTGCTAAGAGGGGTGCGGAATAGGAGTTGCTTTCCTACCCTTAAATGCAAAAGTAGGGAAATTCAATCAGAAGCATTAAAGAAATCCTGCTGTTTGCAAAACCTCGGGAGGCACTGGGCCGGAGAACAGATTATTGTGTTCCTAAAGATTTTAAAAACAAGTATATAACATATGTGGCTTGAGAAGTGGGGAGAAAATCTGAACCCCCAAATCGAGCAGATGATTTTGAAAAATGAGTTTATGTGAACTGTGGTATTAACAGGAGTTTTGAAGTGATGCACAGTTCAGAGGTTTCAGCTGTTTTCTTAAAGGAACACTCTGAAAGGATATTCCAAATTTCCCATTGATGGACATGTAATAAGAGAAGCTGGCAGAGAAGAAATGCCCCCCTGCTGCATTGGAAAAGAATTACCAAAGGGACATTTTTATGTCTCATTAGTTTATATTCAGCCCTAAATTAGCACCTGTCCTGAACTGTGTCAAAGTTTGCTGGGACTTTAGAGACACAAATGAGTATTTCTCTTTAATATGTTGCTAACAGAGGGGTTTGGGGGTTATTGTAACACAGGTGGAAATGAGAATATAACAGACGCAGTGTCCTGATTTTCCAGAGCTGAGGGCTGTGTGAGATGATGCATTTGCAGTCACCTGTGTTGCTCTGCAAGGTGCAGCCAGGTTTTGCCTTCTTCTGCCTGCACAAGTGGCTGTTTGAGAGGCAAGTCCCCAAGAACCACAGCAGTTGTTAATACTTGGAATAAAGAAGTGGAAAATTCTTTCAAGTCATGGATTTTTGTTGTGCACCAGCCTGTGTTTTATAGGGTAGTGTGGGACTGAAGCTGTTTTGTGTTAGACACTGCAGTGTCAACAGTGTTAGCTCCACACCAGGGACACAGCCCTGTGTGTCACAGCTGCTCCTTGGGGGACTTTTAGTGCCTTTCTTGTCTTTTCTCCCTCAGCTTTATAAAGTGAAGGAAGTGTTTAGCCTTCATGACTGGGTTTGTGACTCCACCTGGACATCTGTGTCGGCAGTGCTTAGTGTTCACTTGAAATTATTGTAATCAAACCACAGAAATTCAGGATATAATTGTGCATGAAGTTTTGTTCGAGGTCTGAATTTCAGAAAGCAGAAAGTCTTAATTATCTTTACCAGCATGCTTAGGTCTCCTTTTACTGTATCACGTTCCACCTCTGCTGAGTTGCATCACATCATTTCAATTTGTGTTAATTTAGCAGAAGAGATCTGTGGCTAACTGTGAGCACAGATTGAAAAAGTTCCAGTGCGCTTTTATTGTTTCTTTAGTCACAGCAATCCTATATTGCCATTATAAAAGGTCAGCAGTTTGCCTATAATGAGCAATTCTTGTCTCCTTGCAATTTTATACTCACGCAATTTTGCTTAATACATGCAAGCACTTGTGCTGGTGACACAGGTGGGGAGGGGATCAGTGAGATTCAGAACTTCGTGTTTGCTTTGACTCTTCTTGTGAGCAGAGGTATTAAAATGTGCAATTTGGGCACAAGCAGGTGGTTACAAAAGTTGTGGTGTATGGCGGAAGCAGTTTGCATGGAGAAATGGCTTTAAAGGCTTCTGTGTGGATAGTTGTTTCTGTGGTTGGTGTCTTTGGGATTGAACATAGGATTTGAACAAAAGGTGATGTTGTGGCAGTCCCTATATTAGGAGGCAATTGTATGTACAGTGCATATTTATCCAGATTCAATTTTCGTCCTCCTTGCCTGTGTTTGCTGTGGCAATGGGCAGGGACAAACCAGAGCTGAATCCCTTTGTCCCTGGTGCTGGGGAACACTGCTTGGTGGGAAGCCTCCTTCCTGGAGGGCTTCAGGCCATGCAGGCAGGGTGCAAGGGAGGCAGAAAAGATGAAAAGGGAGAGAACAAAAAGTGTCCAGTCAAAGCTGATGTTTTTAATTGCTGTCTCACAAATAATCTGTTTTTGAGGGTAGCGTGAAGGGTGTGTTTCTCACTGTGATGCATTGGTGCAGCGATGCTGCCATACAGGGTAGTTCCATAGTCACTTATTCTGTTCAATGCCCTGCTGAGCAACATTTAAATCCATGTGCTTCTTTTTGGAATGAATATCTTTGATTTAATGCTGTATTCTGGACTGTGAGCCTCACCCCTAAAGGCTGTGTCTGTTCCAGAAAGAGCCTGCCTGGTGTTTAGGTGTGTGGGAGCACAGCACCTGCCAGGACCCTGTCCCAGCAGTGAGGGAGGGCAGAACAGCTCCCAGGTACATGCCTGCCTCCGAGGGGGAGCACAGCCCGGGCTGTTCCCCGTCCACATGCTCCACAAAAAGCTGGAACACCTGTTCTGAGCACGCTCCTGCTGGGCTCTGCTGTTTATGTCTGTGCCACTGGGGTCCCACGAGGGGACTGGAGCTTTTTAATGGAACAAGGAAAGCTGCGAGTGCATCAGATGTGCACTTTCACAGCAGTTGTCTCTCTCTTCTTGAAAAGACCACAGTTCTGAGGTCAACTCACATTCTTTTGATGTAATTAATAAAACTGCACGAGAATTAGTTGCACTTCATCTTGCCAGGCTCCATGTGTGAATCTGAAGGGCTTTTGTAGTTAAACTGCTGGACTTTGTGGATGTCAGATTATTGACTTTGTAACAAATTGTGAGAGCACTTTGAAGCATTTAGACAGTGCAGCAGTCACTCCGGGATATCTGGTATTTTATGGATATTTAGGAAGTGCCATGTATTTTAATAAAATAACATTTATGTTCCATCAGCATCACTGCTGGTGATGGAGGTGTGTATGAAGTCCTGCTCATTTTCCTCTCTTTAATTTAAAATCGTTATTTAAATCAGTGTTTGTGCTGATAGAAAGGATGATGTGCAGAACACAAAATAACTTTATTCTATGTTGTATCTCAGGTGATACAAATACTGTCATGTCTAACATTATATCTGAACTAACTAAAATGAGAAAATAGACTTGAGTTTTACACCAGCTCATTCTCTCCTTTGTTACATGAAAAAAACTTGCTACACCCTTTTGCTTCATAAACCTATTGGTTTAAATGACTGGTTTGACACAGACCCGTTTAGTGGGTATTATTTATTACTATTATATTAGGATTGTGGAAGACTCCTACGCTTCTCCTTAAATTTTAAATACTGTAGGAAAACCTAAGTGAGTCCTGATCCCAGAGCCATTAATTTTAGTGGCATAACCACCATTAATTTAGTGAGCCCTGAGGCTTTGTGCTATAGATATCAAGTGATGTTTTTAGAAAACGCAGAGTGAAAATATCTTTTCAGGAAAAAAACACACAAATGTGCCTTCTTTCTTTCAAAGCTAAAATTACACCTCAAAGTTGCCACGAATTTTTTGTAAATATAAATATTTCTGAAGCGCACTCCAAAAGGAGAGTTTATTTTAATTTATAAAAATCATTGAACGAGTAATTAAGAGCACCTTAAAATTTGCTGTCAGAATAAAATATGTTTTCATGGCATTTGTACAGCACAGATGTTTGTCATGTAGTGTCTAGTGTAACTTATATCTCTAAGCTCAAGGTGCTTGATGGGATTTCTTTACATTTTTCATGCTGGCTGACATAAAACTGCTGTTAGAGCCATGGGGTGATTACATTTGCATATGATTGGGGGAATTTACACTGGTATTTGACTTTCAGTCTTATGCAAATTACTGGCATCCAATTTGGCAGAAGTAAAATTCCTGACCTTTGAAATGTTCATTTTCAAGTGTCCAATGGGATAATTTATAGGTATTGCTGTCTTGGGTTTTTTTTACCACTGTTTAATGCTTTGGAATAGTTTGAGTTCTTCAGTTCCTTCCTATGAATACTGGTAGATATTTTCCACTGCATATGAGAGTTGCTTATTTGTGATAGCATTTTACAATTTTCCATGCTTTCTCTTCCATGAGTAGCTTAGTTTTCTTTAGGAAAACCCTCTCTTTTACTTGTAAATGTCCCTAATTAAATAATGCTGAGATGATTTTATTTGGATATAACCTTCAATTTTGTGATTCGCTCTGGAGGGGTCCCAAAAATCTAATACTTTTCAGAAGGGACTTCTTCAGGTGGTCCCCTCCCAACAGCCTGAAATTCTTCCTTATATTCTAAAAATAAGTAGAAAATAGGAGCCCATTCAACTTCACTGGTAAAAAAGGGACTGCAGTCATTCAAAACACAGTTTCAAGTGACAAACTTGTCACTTTCGTGCTCCCTATTGGCATAAGGGAAAAGATGGAATGAGAGGCTATATATATATGTCTGACAATATTTAATAAAAGTGAACTTAATACAGCTGAACCCTTCCAGAACTTTTTGTTCCAACAATCTCTGCTGCCCAGTTTTAGTTCTGTAAGCATCAGTTTGCTGCTCAGTGCTGTGTTACCTGCTGGAACAGAGGATGTTCCCCAGCGAAACAACAGGAGAGAGTTAATACTTCAAGGTTGACCTGCCCTTTATCCCAGAATTCGTTCTGTATGTCTTTCTATTGATCTGACTCATGCAGCTTTTTGTCACCTGGGAATTAACAATTCAATGTTTTATTTGACCATTTATCTCTTTAGCAAAATTGTTGCAATCTCTTTGACCTTTTGCAATGTTTATGACAAGGTGTTTGCAGTTAATTGCACTCGTAAAAGAGTAAAGCTCAGACCAGGTCTAATATGTGCAAGGAGCCAACCAAGATTCCTTACAAAAACATTCTAAGCTCTAATGTGAACATTTAGTTTGTTTTCAGTATTATTATTATTAAAAGAAATAAAATCTCACTTCAGGCACACTACTGAATTGTTAATTTGGTATAAATCTTATCCTGCCAGTAGAATTCATGTGCTGCCTCTGATTTTGTCAGCTGCTGGAAACTGGTAATCTGGAAATGATTTCCCTCAGAAAGCCTTACAATTATTTAGTAAGGAACTGGGAAAAAATTACTTCAGTGGCACAGTGGTGTGAAATTTCACAAAACAGGACCAAAGCTTACTAATACCAATATTGCGTAAACCAAACCAGTCACTGGAGAATCCTTGAATTATTTTCTTGACTAGTGAAATATTTTGCTGTCTGTTCATGAGTGAGTAACTCCCGAAGTCTGTTGTTTTCCTGTGTGTCCCACTGCTCTCCCGTTATCAGAGTCAAATGCAGATTTGCTGTGCTTTTCCAGCTGTGCCTTTCCCACAGCTCCGAGCATGTTCCCTGCGCTTCCATGTAATTTCCAAGGCCTCGTGTTAACCGATAAGGCCTGAGGTGCTTGGCTTATTCACATCTGCTGCTTTCCTGGAGGTCAATCAAACAGTTCTGCATTCAAGGAGTAATGGGGTCTTACAAAGGAAAACAATTATTTCACTTGAAATCTATCGATCTGGTTTCTGTGGTTCATGTGGTGTTTTGGGTGCAGAACAGTTGCTTGAAACAATTTGAGATCAATTCAAGTGTAACTGAATCAATAGATAACCATAACTGAAATGCAGCTCTTGGTTTTTATAAGAATAGAGTTTTTGCTCCTGACAGTAAAATGAGAATGCTAAGAGTGAGCAAAACTGTTCTAATTGGAAGCTCTTGTGTATTAGTGACAAGTAAGTTTTAGTAGCATTTGCCTAAGTTTCAGTTCAAAGGAAAGCTCAGACATGAACAGCAAAATAAAAGCAGGGATTTGTTATTTTGAATATAATTTTTATAAATGCTTCCCAAAGAGTTGGGTTAATTGCTATTCTGAGTATCAAATCCTCCAAAGATAAATTTACCAGGTTTATGATAGTGTTCAGAATATTGTCACTGTTACAGAATTTTGCTTAAAGGAGTAAAATTTACATTTTTAAATTACCTTGCTTTCACAATAAATGCTGGTGCTAGAGATTGGTGATTTTATTACCGGGTTTCCTTTCTATTTTGCTCATAGAGTTTGGTTTTATTTTACTCATTTTTCTGTTTGCTCCAGTTCTGTTTTCTGTTGAGAGTTTATTCAGGCAGAAAATTTCTGACCATTCAAAAGAAGTTTGAAAACAATGGATGGGGAAAGGACATTGGGGTATCAGAAGATGTATTTTGACATTAACTCTTTGTCTGCTGCTGGAGCACTGGCTGGCAACTAAATTAATGGAGCTGGGGAAGCTTTTGTTAAAGCAGTTATTAAATACAATCACTTCATCCTGCACATGGAAAATGTTGTTTTGGAAATCTTTCCTGTAAAATGTTCAGTGCTGATAAAAATCTGACGGATACTAAAATAGGCAAGGTTCTTTTTAGCTCTGTGGAATCTGCAAATTACTTTTTCTGCAGGGATAGGAACATTTTGGGATCCACAGGATGAAGATCATAACTAATTTTTAGATTCTTCTATTATTGTGGGCAAGGGCAGCAACTGTAGCAGAGTAATGCCTAGTTAGTAATGATTAAAAATGTGAGACAGGCAAAAAGTATAAAAGTCTTTTTAAGCTTTTCTGAAATTTATTTCAATTGAGAAATTTGTTTCAGTTGTTCTTTTGCATCTTGCTAGTTTGCTTTCCTGACATGATTTGACAAATGGTTGGTAGTGGATATTAGGACAAATCTGCCCCATTACAAATATGCATAACAAGAGATTTCCATAAAGCACCATTAAAACTGTAGTGCAGTTTAAGCAGCTTTTGAATGCTGAATTGTCCCGTGGAAAGGACATTTTGGGTGTGTATGACACTGACATGTTCAGACAAACCTGCTGGTTTTGTAGAAGTGTCTACATAAACCACAGCACAAAGAGCTAAGATGGATTCAGTCCTCTGAGCCTGGGTGGTGTGAACTACCCTAAGCAAATTCAGTGAGACACTTCAGATACTCTGATATGAATTTAGTTGTTCGGTCTTGCCTAAAATTGCTGATTTCAGCAGAATATTCTAATAACAATAGCAGCAGGAAGAAATGTTAATAAAATACTTGTTTTAGGGTCTTCTTAATCTTCAGACTGGTAATTGCCTGGTTATACAGAGAATTTGGTATTTTTAAAAACCTCTCTTTAGAGATGCTGTGCAGCAGGCAGTGAAGGCTTTTTACTATTGTTCCCCAAAATTAGGAGCTGTGAGAGTGCACAGTCTGCTAATTACCACTGATAGGAGTTGTGCTGTGCCTGGGCTGCATCAGATGATGCAACCTGCATGAGATTGAAAGAAGTTTTTATAATGCAATAAATGGCATGAAGAAGATAAAACTTCCTTCGTTGATCTTAAAATTGGAAATTGAAAACTAAGCTTGGCCTTTCTGCTGCACTGGATGAAGATGGAATTAAGTAATATTTATGATTTGCTGCTCAAATTCCTGTTGCTGAAGAATATCACCCTGTCCAAACTGTCGGTGCTCTCTTTGCCAGAAGGGTCAGTGGGCACAATAGACAGAACTTGGGAGTTTTTTCCAAAGCAGATACTGTTCAAAGCTTCTGTCAATGTCCAGTCTTGCTGACTGAGCAGCTCCAGATGTCACTGAGACCTCGGAGCTTCTGCTGGACAACCCCGGGAGTATTGAACAGCTCAGGACCCGCTGGGTGCACGGCCCTCCGACCACTCCAACCCTGCCATGGAAACCAGCCCTCAGCATCCTACACCTCATACTTCAACCTCCCTCTGGAGGCAACTCGCTCTGAATTCAGGGATAATCTTCGTTCATCTCTTACCTCTCAGAGCGTTCTGCCTGGTGCCTCCGCAGCTGCTGTGGCGCAGGACGGAGCCGTGCTCTGCCCACGGGGTGGAGACCGGAGCTGTCCCCGGAACCTGCTCTAGGCTGTGCCTATCTCGTGTGCAGACCTTCAGCCCTATCTCTAGGTAACAGATCTTCCCAATTAGGGCTCCTAATCTGAGGGATCATTTTGGAAATGAGAATTGGAGTTAATATTCAACCTGCCTTTTTTTTTTCCTTCCACCTTTCTTCATTTGAATGTCGAAGTTAAAACATGCTGCCCTCAGAACTAAATTGCTTTACTGTGAAGTAAATAACGCTAAAGAGACAATGTAATGCTTGTTGGTGATTCTCATTTAACACACCAAGTGGAATATCACAATTCATTTAGGCAACAGACTACTACAGAGGCTAATTAGAAACTGTGAAAGTCAGGAATCATAAGGAGTAGTGAATCTTCTAATTAGCTGGGGTTTAAAAGCTGACAGAAAATCAAGATGTCACAGCGTGGAAGGGAGGACTTCTCACACGTTAACAGATAAATGCTGTGCCAGGAATATGCTTTTCTCACATGTGATGTCCCAAGAAACACTGAACCCACAACCCACTGGCCCCGAGCCCTTATGGCCCAAGGGGTGAAGTGGAAAAGGTAACTTAGAGTAACACGGATGTCTTTCTCCTTTGTTGTAGGAGAGAGTTACCCAGCTCTCACCTGGCTTATGGCATAGGCCTGTACGGATGAGGTGGGATTGATGAAGGAGCAGTTTATCCTCTCGCTAATATTACCATGAAATGAGAAATTAGGCAAGATTGTGCAGTTCTGAGATAAAGTAGACTTGCCACCGTGTTGTATTTGCACATTTCTCAGTTTTATCTTGGGATAAACTTGGGAAACCTCTTTAACTTTCCTTTGTGTTACTTGGGGCGCCACAGGTTTTCTGCCATCTCCAAGATAGGTTTGTTAGGTTATTTTTACCCCCCTGTGCTATCAGTGGTCACCTGCAAAGATATGTGCAGGTGGAGCTGTGTTTTTCTGGTTAAGAACCAGAACATATAAATGTCTCTTTTGCTTCAAGCACCACTAATTGCATCCTTTAAAACCCCAGGCTAAAAGCATCAGCTCTACACTACAATTAGAAAATGCTTATCTTTATATGACTAGTCCTGAGACCAGAAATTATAAGAAAACTGAAGGAAATGGATAAACCATCAGGAAACAGCTTCAATATTTTTGGGTTTGCAATTGTTCTCTTCACCTAAACCCCATATAATTTTGGAGCTCCATGAGCACAGAGTGACCAAGGCAGGCTGTGCTTTGGAAATGAGAGTATGATTTTGAAGCCTTGGTGGTTTTCAGAGTGTATTTTACAGTGTCTGTTCATTACAAAGCAACAAAAGGAACCCAAGAGGAAGATTCCAAAGCAACCAAATGCCTGTGCAGTTGGACTTCTCCAAGTCTGTGCCATTTTCAGTCAGGATTTGTAGATGCAACATGTATCCAAATGACCATTTATAAATCATTAGTAATTGGAGTACCCTACCATGGATTCACTCAAGTGAAAAGAAGCTAAAATTTATATTTTAGTCATTGGGTTCCCTATTTCGGGCTTTTAAATCTATAAAAATGCTTGTTTAGGTGTATCATGTCACTGTGGCTTTTAATGATTCAATAGCAATCAGAAAGCCTGCATTTGGCTCTAAGAATGTTATGGCAATAAATTTGGATTAAATACATTCTAAATATGATGAAAAAACAGTGGATAAATGTTCCTTGGCCCTCTTACCTGCCAATATCAGCAATTTGTGGCTCTTGTCATTGTTTACAAGTCCTAAGGAAGCAGGTTAATCCAGGACAGCTGTCTGAATTTCCTTGGGGCTTCCTTGGATCTTTTAGTCTCACCCTGGATGTTTATAAGTTCTCCTGAAAGCCCAATTTTCCCAAAACAGATGGGATAGAAGGACTTCTACTACTATATTGGTTCCACCCATGGCAGTGGGTGGAACTGGATCTACTTGAAGATCCCTTCCAGCCCAAACCATTCCATGGTTCTGTGGTTTAGGTAGAAGCAATGTGTGAGTGTGAGTGGCCCCTGGGCATTGGTTACCTGTGCTTTTTGCTGCCTGAGACTGACACACTTCCAAATGAAAGTTCCCTTTCCAACATATGTAGCACCTTAATTAATTTAGTGACATGTAAGACTGCAAGTTCAGAACAAATTGTAACTGTGTGGCTGCTGTATAGGGTCATTTCATAATGGAATTAGGCTTGAGAGCCTTTAAAACACAACTTTTCCTAGCACAGTGTGTTTGATTTTCTTACATGTTGCAGATGCAAGTCATATCTGAAACTGTAGCTCTTAGATTCCTGTGTTTGGAGCTCTTTCTTAGGGGATGGTCCCATTAAGCACTTATCCTAAATTTGATCTTGTCTGCAATGCTGGTTAGCATGATTTCTGTTTGGGAACTGGTGTTTGAACTCTGAAGACAGCAGTTGCTGTCCCTGGGAAAAGGGAAACTTCTGAGCAGACAGATCTGCCCTTGTTCAGGCTGGAGAGAAAAAAGTTTCTATGGCCCTTTGGCTGTGTCCCACAGGTGCTTAAACAGAGTCTGATAATTGTTTTTATGAGCATTTGTTTGTCCACCAGCTCTTTGATGTGACAGTGCTGTAGCAAGTGCTCAATAATTTACATACTGTACAACACAGCCAAGTATAAATGATGCATTATTCTTCCATTTAGCCCCATTTGAATTGATTACTAAATCTTCCATTTGCCATCTATCAGCTTTGGGATTATTTATAACTTGTGCTGAGCTTATGCTGTAATGCATCAATCAAGAAGCTGAGTTTCACTTCCCTGACTCATAATGGATATTTTAATGATCAGGACCTGATCCTTGTATTATTATCAATTTTGTTTTGTCAACATTAAACTTGAGAAGAGAAGCCAGACAACACAAAACTGAAACTAAGCTTGAGAAGGACACCACTCTCCCCTTCTTTTCCCCCTTGCTCTGCATTATTGACTTTCACTGCTGCAATATTTACTTTAAGGTGTACCACAAAAAGTAACCCAGAGCTGTTAATTTTGGTAATGAGAGCAGCGGTGCCTGGGGAGCCACAGGGAACATTCAGTTTGTGGCAGGGAAAGGAGCAGAGCAGTGCCTGGCTGTGAGGGCTGGTGCACAGGGTGCGAGCAGGGACACACTGGCTCCCAGTGCTCCAGGTGCCTCCTGTCCCTGTCACCAGCCCACCAGCCTGAGATCCAGCTGGATTTACACTTAGACATCAGAATTTTATATGGACTGGATCTCTGTTGTTGGCAGGTTCACAGTGTGAGTGGATTTCCACTTTACATAGCATACTGCTATGTTACCAGCCCATTTTCCTTCCCCCAAATCCATGCAAACCCCTCATTTACCCAAACCATCTCCCTGGCTTTCGCTGCAGTTCAGGTCAGAGCTGCTGTCTCTCCTCCATCCCCACCAGGCTCCTGCCTTGATGGCTATTCCATGGGAAGCTGAAAGAAGGAGCCAGGCCCAAGACACTGAGCACTAAAATCTTGCCTAGTTAAAACCTTCAATTCCAGCTCATTCTTTTGAGTGAAGGAAGTGATATTAATGATGAAGTGGAGGTCACTGAAATAGAATATGGGGGTGCTGGCTCTCCTAAAAATTTCTTGTTTGAGTTGGAATATTGTTAATTGACTAGAGAAATCCCAGAGCAGGTCCTTTTGGCTATTGATAGCTTTCATACTTAATCACTGTGCAACCTTTTGTGGTCTGGGCTCACCTAAAAGCATTTTTGTTCAAAACTGCTCAACCAGTTGGGAGCAGAACTACAGAGTGTGGAGCTGCAGAGTGTCCAGCTCACCAGGCTCTTACCCTCTCTGCTTCCTCATTAACATTTGCTCTGCTGAAAGAAAGGAAGATTGAACATAAATTTCTGAAGGTCGTCCATACAGTTGTCTCAATAGCAATCTGTGTGACTTTAACCCTGTTGAGGAAAAGTAATTACCCTTTGGCTTCTGGTGACCTCAACTAACCTTTGCTGAAGGACCAGAGAAAATAAAGGCTGACCAACAGCCTGCCCTTCCTGCCCTGTGGTTAACCCGCTCTGGGAATGAAGAACACCCTCAACAATAGAACCTGAAAATGTTGCCATGGAAATATCATTGGAAGAAGAAACAAAAATCTATTACAATTAATAGTGTTTTATTAGGTGACTGCTACAGAACTGTTTAATCCATAGAAGTTGCTCTATCTGAGGATCTGGGGTCAGAAAATTTCAGGCAAAATAAAAGAGGGGAGGGAAAGGTATCTGTTTAAAAATTCAGGAGCTGTTGACAGAGCTGGGGAGGTTTGCATGAGATAAAAGAATCAGATGTTGTGCACTGGAAGTACGGGAAATGATAGCAAAGAATGAATGCAATTACAGTAATTGCAAATGATCACTGATAGCTCTCCAACTGCTCAGGGGGCACTGATACAGCAATGTTTGGGGCTTGATATATGGCAAATATCAGGGCTCAGTTTCCCCTTTGGATTTTTTTCCTAGCACTGAGGCCATGCCTGGAGAACACTGGATTGTTTCCAGAGTGGGTGGTACTTTTGTGATCCAAGTACTTCCAAAATCAGGGCCTATAATGCTTTTGGGTCGATTTTTGTTTCCCTTTTACTGTGTATTAAATTTGACACCTTGCAGACATTGCATTTCTGTTAAATTCCCTCTACTTTGTGTTAGGTGGGATCTTGGGCTGTTCATTTCCCCAGGAGCTGGCTTCAGTTGGAGCTGACAGTGCTGCACTTTGCAGAAGTACTTTAGCAGTTTCCAACAAATATTGATGGTCCTTTGACCACACCAACATAAAAAATTATGAAGACATCAAAAATCCAGATGTTGCTCCTCCACAGAATCCCAGTTTTTACTGCATGATAAGGCATTTCAATCTGTGACATTTTGTGACATTTCCTTATTCATGGGACAAACTACAATATTTTAATGTCAGAAAAAGTTGTAAATGTGTTTCTGTAGGTGCGTCCCTGAATAATTTTAAATTTCAAAATTATTTTAGAGAAATGAGAAATTTCTGCATATTCATTTGAGAACAAATTAACATGCAGTTGTGTACATATATTTCCTGCTATAGAAAATGAATTAAAAATTACACATTTGTTAAAGTCACACATCCACTTCCTTTTTTTTAATTGTTTCCAAAGCACAAATATTTAAAATGATAAGAAGATGTCAACAAGAATAATTTAGTTTTACTGATAATCTCCCCATTAGTGTAAATGGGAGCAAGCCTAACTGTGTATTTCTCCTAGTAAAAGCTAAAATCATGCTAAGGAAATGAATTGCAGTAAACATCGGATTAAAATATTTTTCTTTTAAAATGATAAATAAGATTCTTTTTTCTCTAGTATTTTATATGTCAGCTTTTAAAAAATCAGCTGTGGATTTCGCCATGTTCTCTTCAACCTCAGTATATTTTCAGATGGTAATTTGCAAAGAGAACATCATGTGCTGGATAGAAACAGACATTTATTGGTACATGTGAAACATTAGGATAATTTTCTGTATTGCAGATTCAGTAATTTCTGTAATTTTTTCCTAATTATAACACTCTGGCTCAATTTCTGAAGTTCCTTTGCCATTCAGAACTTTTGAGCTGAGAGAGCACAAGTGACAGTGCACCTCTTCTTTTGTTTAGGAAATGTGGACTTGTGTGGTGTTGCTTTAAGGTGAACTCTGCTGCTCTATTCAAACACTAAAAGAGGCTTTGCTCAGGTAATTTAAGTGCACAACCTTGTGCTTCAAGTTAAAGAAGAAGTGCAGGGCCAGGAGAAAGGGAAATGCTTTCATTGATTTTCAACACAAATTCCCACATCCCTGCCTCCAAAGCACTGTTTGCTTGTGTAACTCACCTGGCCCTGGTGCTGTGCAGAACTGGTACCTGTTCTGCTGGTCTTCACTTCTTTCCTTGGGCTGATGCCAAGCTTTCCATGCTATTCCCTCTCCACATCCAAAGGGTGTAGGTCCATGACCTTATGGCTGAAGCTCAGAACTGGACTCAAGGAAGTTCATCATCATCTGTGGAGTTTCTGTTCTGTTTATTGAGAGAGAGAAAGCAGGAGGAGAATTACAATTATTGCTCCAAGGTAAGCCTCTCCATACCCTGTTCCATTCCAGGACTTTAGGCAGTTGGAAAAAATCGCTTTCAATTGTGCACATCATTTAGTTCCTACATCAGAAGTTGCTGCTAAGGTGTCTTCTCTTGTGGATCATGGTCTGTTGTGCTTTGTTTGGCTCATGGGCTGCATCTTTGTCCATTGTATCCTAACATAATTTTAAAATGTTTAAATTTATCAAGATTATAATCTATGGGATGAATAAAAAGAGAGTGATGAGTGTTCTAGGAACAGATAGTCAGACAGTTGTTGCTGCTGTTGAGTGTTTGCACCAGAAGGATTTTTTAACTGAATTAAGAATGAGCTGTTTATACTTATCCTGCTTTAGAATGTGTTTCATACTTCCATTCTCTGAAATTTACTGTTGTCTGCCACTGTCAGATGACTGGGAAATGAAATACCAACTCTGTTTTCAGGGTCTTATTTTCCTGCTTTTTTGCTATGCCCATACAGGTGTATGCTCTGTTATGCTGAGCACAGTATAGGTGGGTAATAGCAAAGCAAAATACTCTGAATTTTTATAATTCAAGTGCAAAATCTGGTGACATGCAGCCACATTCTTTAGAAAACAAAAATCTATTATACTTTAACTAAATGTTGTTCCTATATTCATTGATATTTTCGCCATAAAACACAATTGTTTGGTAGCTGGTGATTAATCTCATGAGCAGATTGTCATAATATGGTGTGGGAAGGCAGAACGGAAATTATTTCTGTTCTATTCTGACTGATGAATTCCCAGACACCTATAAAATTCAAGGCTTTCAAACATCCCCCAATTCTTAAAGCTTTAACTGATCTAATATTGCCTAACTAGTGTATATAACTGGTGGCCTCCTATTGTTCTATAGCATTAGTGGAAATATTTTGTCTTTCAAGAGAGAGACTGAAAATACCAAGGCCTAAACGTTGTCTAAATGTTATAGAAAGAAAAGAAAATTGATTCAGTCATCAGTGGTAATTGTGGCAGAAATATTAATTATAGCAAGATTACTTCATGGCAAACTATGATATTGGAAGTCCTCAACGAACATCTGATTCTGCAAAATGTCAATACAGACTGAATTCCGAGGAATTGCAGGAATGTTTATGAATTATTTTAGCACTTGGCACAAACTACACAGGAGGTATTTTTAATAAAATAGTATGACATTTCTGCAGCAAATTACTCTCACTTTAAAGTCACCTACGAGCTATTATTAACAGTACAGCAATAAAGCATTGAATATAGTTTGGATAAGCGTTTATTGCTAGCCTACATCACACAAACAGACAAGTAAATCTTTAGCATGATGCTTTTTTTTTAAAGCAACAGCAGTATTAGATATCCTAAAAGTTACCACAGTCATTAAATACCTTATGGTGCTGTGTCCCTTGTAATCCAATTTACAAAACTCTATTCTCAGCAGAAACTCCTGGGTATAAGTAGTTCTCTTCAGTGAGCCCTTCCTGCTTTTCCTTGTCATGAAGCAGTGATGGTACATTTTTATCCTGTTGATAATTTGACTCTCTTTAAACTATTTCTTGTTGCCCCACCGGGCTTCTCTTTATTAGGGTGGAGGTAGCTGAAGGACTGCAGCCCCTGTATCGCTCTTCCTTTTTTACTGTACCTCAGTATTCAACATAGCATCATTATTCTGAGGCAAAAAGAGAAAAGCTGGTCCAGCATATATTCCACACATTGCTAGTCCTTCCTCCACATCCTGCAGTGCCAGGGAGGGGGATTATTGCTGCAAAAAAAAAATCTGGCCATAGTGGAGGAATAATCACTGCAGTCCAGCTCACCCCCACACCTCTCTTTCTCTCTCGCTCCTTCTCGCTGTGCCNCTGCATCCATCCATACATAAATCATTGCCCTTATTCTATTGGTTACATGGTACATGGCAAGTATTGATTTTTTCCGTTGCCTCGTTGCTGGAGAACCCATGGTTTTTGTGAGACTGAAAATGCAAAAAATTTTTTTTTTTCTGGAGATCTTGTCAGGGGACAAAAATGACAAGCGAGGAGAGTGCTATTTTAAGGTTTGTGTGAGTTAAAAATCTTTGCCTTCTCTGTTCTACTCTCCATTTGCCTGGGTCCCAAAAAGTCGTGGCTTGTTTAATCCCTGCTGCTTTGGGTAGGGATACTGCCTAAGCAGTAGGGGAATAAGGAAACAGAAACAGGGCCTGGCCATTCTCAGGAAGGCATTGCTTAATTGTTAAAAGTTTAATTATCATCTGAAACATTAAAAAAAATGGATAAAGAATATAATGAAAATAATGCCATTTTAAGGGAACAAATGAGTCCTAGGCACAAATGATATATATGCTGTGGAAAAATGGACATTTGTTTCCTTTCTGCATAACACAAATATAATATTGTGCTTAATTCTTGAGACAGGTCTTTGTAGCATTTCAAAACATGTTTGATTACCATTTATCAGTGAGATTCCTGTATCAAAGTAATTTTGCTCAGCATTCAAAGCTGCCTGAAAACATCTCACAAAAGATGACACCTTGTTTCCTAAAAAAAGTATTTTTGAGGAACAGAAAGAGAGTTCTGAGAGAGAATCTGAGATGTTCTCCTTCTGCTATAAAAAATTCCCTGGTATAAGACTGTCTTATGAGGAGCCTGATCCAAACCACACTTGAGTCAACAGGAATGTTTTCATTGACTCCGTAGGTGCTGGATCAGCCTCAGATTACACAGAAACAGATATTTGCCTTTATTTGGATACAGTTGCTTTCCCCTATTTTGAAGAAGCAGTGAAATGGGTTAGGATGGGTGGTTTCTAGATGTGTATAGAATATTATTATTTTAATCTGACCTGATTCTCATACCTTTAAATGAGATGGATTGAAATATGTATGTCCTTTAAAGTCTGTAATGTGAAATGTGACCAATTCCTACCCCGTGTCATTACCAACTACTGGATTTTGTTTCTGTGCTTTTCTGTGTGTTTGAAAGCCACTGCCCATCCTTCTTTGGACCTCCACTGTTTCTAGACCCCCGTCTTCCATTGAATATCAACTCTGTGTGTTATTTTAGCTGACTTTTTTCCAGAGCAGGTGGTATTTTCTATTTGCTTGCATGCTAACCTAATACCTTGAACAACCATGTAGCTTTAGAACTTTTGTGTTCCTGGGGCTGTAGAAATTGAGCATCAAGCTAAAATTATCAATAAGAAATCCCAGCCAGACCCCTCCACTTGCCATATGGCACATAAAGGAGTGGAAAGCACAGCTTATGCTGGCCCTTCAGTTGAGAGCCAGGGCTTGACCGCTCTGTCAGCCTTCCCCTGAGCAGCCTGCAAGGATCAAAACCTTGGCTCATCCTGGAGTGAGCCATCTTCCCCAGGTGTGAGGGCAAACATCAGCAAATGAGCTTCTTCCTTCACCAGAAATACAGTCTCTCTGAAAAATGTGCCTATTGTCTCACTGGAAACCATAATTTTTCTCCTGGTTTTGTATATACACAGCCCAGATCTTCTTTCTCCTAAACAGTAATTTTTGTAGTGATTGAAAAGGGAACAGTTCTGTGATTTTGTGACAAAAGGGTTTGTTACATGTCAGTGTGTTTGTCATTCAAACAATTCTCTGGTTTCAGTTCACCCCCTTAAATTTTATTAGTAAAACAGGAGGGTTCCTTGGCTAGCTGAGATGTCCTTAGGTTTTTAGTGTGGCTCGAGGAGTTCATTTCTTCCTCGTCAAGGGAATGAGTCTGAACATGGTAAGATTCCTGTCAGTGAGGCAAGAATTTGCTCTTGGTGACTGGGATTTTGTAGAACTGGCGGCAGAAATCCTCCCTGAAGGTTCCTGATGTCAGCTCGACGGCTCTTTGGAGCTTAATTGTTCCCAGATCGAAGGTTATTGTACGAGGGCCTGAACACAGGGACACCTTTGATTTCTTCCCCTTGAAAGGAACATAAGACAATTCTGCAAAGTCCTTCTGGTGTGTTTGGGAAATGAAGTGGCATAGACAGCATGATCCCGGGGCAGGGACCAACATCTCTCTTTGGATCCACAGGGAGAGGAAGATGGGATGTTGGAGGAGTTAGGATGGAATTTTCTTTGTGCTGGTCAGAGGGCCCTAAAAAGGGAACTGGGCTGCTACCTGTCCTTGCTGGGTGCTGCTGCTGGCTGAGGCACACAGGAGTGGCTGCACAGATCCTTTGGGAAGCTCCACCTGGCTCCCAGCCTGGAGCCAATGCCAAACCTTCCTTGAGCATCTGGCAGCCCAGCCCTGACCACAGCCCTTCTCTGTCCTCCTGCTCTGTAACAGCAGGATGGGGTTAGTGCGGCCAACTCAGCCAAATTCTGTTTACATACCTCTTCTGGAGGAAGGCAGGTGTTGATTTATTGTAATTTCCTTGAAAATGGACATGAGAATTACTCAGTAATGATAAGGTAGCAACCAATAAAAATACCTTTGTCGAAAATGAAGATTGAGGATTTCACCCTCTAAGGCTTCCATAAATAAGGTTGCTATGCAGAAAAATAAGTCTTGCCAGTATCTGTTTCATAGGTGAAGAAATTACAGAGCACTGAGAGGTGAGATGGAAGCTGAGGTTCTGTTTGAGCTCCTGCTTGTGACACACACATGAGAAAACTGCTGAAGGACTTTGTGTCCGTGTGAGAGTTTGACCCGTACGATGCTGCCAAGGGCAATGGGGGCTGCAGTGCTTTGCTCAGTGAGCCTTAGGCACAAAAGCATCTGGCTCAGCTCAAACCTGCATGTTGCGGTTTCTTAAAAATAAATAAATAAAAATAATTCCTACCCCCAAAAAGCAAGACCTTTTTGGAGCAACGCTTGCCCTTTCTCTGATTTACTCATCTTGTTGTTGTAAATCACTCTTCTGAACCCAGCAAATGAGCAGCACACACTGCAATATGCTGTAGAAGCCTGTTGTGGATTTATCCTTTTAAATAGCAGTAGAATATGGTGCCACCTCATTTAACCCATGCTAAATGCTACATGAGATCCCAGAAAAGTTATTCAGCAATAATTTTAAATCCCGTCCCTTGGAAGAAAGAAATAAAAAAAAAAAATTAAAAAAAAAGAAAAAAGCAGCACAGGACTATACAGTTGGAGCCTGTAGTTACAATAAAATCCAGGAAAAGGTTATTTTACCTGAATTTATCGCTTAGCAACCAAGAATCCACCTCCTGAGATTGCTGTTCCTGGGTTACCAAGTAACTGCCTGTGACAATTACCAAACAGCTGTCCCAGGAATCTACATAGCCTTTAACCCCCCCATCAGCTGAAAGATGGGCTGATGACAGCCAACAAACAATAGAAACACACCCTAATATTTTATTTAAGAGCTGAGGGAAGCCACAGCTGTATGGATCATGCAGCCAGCTGGATTTAACTGCTTCAAACTGCGTGGCCTCACTTCAGGAAACTGCACTGTGTGTTTTAAGATGCATTTGGGTCTTCATCCTCCAAACTTTGGGTCAAATAATTGAGTCCAAACTCTCAAGACAGGGTTTGCTGTTGTGCAGGAAGTGGCTAATTAGAGAGTATGGCAGTGATTTACGAATTTTTCTTATTAATTAATTCCGTTCATCTTGAGATTTTCTGAATGCAACTGCATTGATTATCACTGAGAGGGAGAGCATTAATATATCCAAGTAATAAAGGAGTGATTTAGAGAGAGGAGGAAAGCATAATCAAGACTGGTAAGATAAAAGTAATGAAAAAAGAATACTGTGCTTGGATATTGAGAGGAGCTTCTTGACAATGAGCTGGATTATGTCTGGGGGTGGTATCCCAAAGGAAAAGAGGGAAATTCCCATCCACAATGTATGGAAGTGAGCTGGAAACAGACTATTGCACTGGAAATGTTTGCTATATTGACTCGGGTGGCTGACTTGAGCTGTGCCGATTGTGCTTTTTCCCCCCTCTTCCACTTTCTGTATTTTAAAACAAAATTACAGATTTTGTTAACGGAGTTACAAAGAGCAGCAGTGACAACTTGCAAGCACATTTTCCACTGCTGCTTCAGATGCCCCAAGCCTGGTGAGCTTTAGGGCTGTGCCTTCTGCAAGTTCTGAGTGGCTCCTTTTAGTTTAAAATAGAAACAGGAAGAAGAGTTTTGGAAGTTAAGGGCCCTGTTCACATTTACAAACCCCAGGCATGCGAGCTGGCAGGGATGGCAGCAGCTCCTTTCTCCCTGCAGGCTCTGTGCAGGTATCCTGTGAGTGAACACTGGGAAATCAGTTATCTTGCTCCTGCAGCTTTTCTGTAGCATCTTCTATTGAGAGAACAGAAACTGCTCTGCTACATTTTTTTTCCCTTTTTTCTTCTTTCTTTTCTTTTTCCCTGGCATGTTCTGTGTGCCACAATAGTAAGAAGTGGCTCAGAAAAGTCTTCACTGGCTTTCCACTGGCAGCAAGTTCACAAAAGAAATTTTCCCCATGCCACTCGTGGCCAGAAACCACCTCTTTGAAGTGGAAGATTCTTTAACCACCTGGACAAACCAGATTGCATTAATTTGGCTCCCTCTGCTTTTTTTTACATAATTTTAAAAGCAAAATTGATAACATTTACCTTTTCTGCACACAAGTATAATAAATTTTCAGGCTGTAGAGGCATTTCTGGCTCCTGAAAAAGGTTAAAATCCCCATAGCCACATCAGCATCATTTCCACTGATAATGTGACATCTCTCATGGATGGGAGTGTCCCACTGCACATACAAGCAGCTTTCAGCCCATGCAGGAAGGAAATGCTGAGGGCTGGGACACACCTGCAGGTACCAGCACACACCTGTGCAATGGGCTGTCAGCAGCAACACCTTTTCCCTTACAACTGAAATGAAACATTCTTGTTATCAGTGATTCCCTGTGAGTGACAAGGAATGTGTGATTGCTTAGAAAATGAGCAAAGACCTTGGAAATACTTATTAAAAAACTTTCAAGCATAATTTCTTGTCAATATTAATGACTTGTCATTGCCATCACTGCAATGCCTTAACATGTCTGCTGTGGAGGTTTGGCCAGGCTTGGAACTTTGTAAATGAGATGTCTGAGGAAAGCAGCTCCATGATCCTAAGCAACTGATTTTTTGGGGAGAACAGTACTGTCTCAAACTTGTCACTTCCAGGAGGGTGGTTCCTTTGCTAAGTACCAAAGGGGCTTCCACTCCTAAGCTGAGTATTGGTTTATTTGTGTAGGAAGGGAAGGGTAAGAGATGACAGCAACTCTTCCTTGCACCCTGTCCTACTCATGTTTTGTCTCCATGTGGAATTTGGTATAGGGAGGTTGTGCTGGGGCATTGGCTCTGTCTCTTGATGACAGACCATGGTTGTCCTATTTTCTGGCTGGAAGTTGGTTGGTTACGTTGACAGATGTTGCAATGATTCCTTTGGCAATGTTCTGTTGTGCTGACTGTTCAAACAGGAAATTCATCTTTTAGTATTTGCACATGTTAAATGTTTGTTTTAGTAGGAATCAGCTCTGGCAGCAGACTGGTCGAACTGTGTGTTTTTGGAGCAGCAAGCTCTGGAATTCTCAAAATCTCTATTAGAGTTTAGAGCCCTGCTCCCTGAAGTCCTCAAGGACTGACTTTTGAGGAAAGGAGACTTGAGTTCCGGGTTGCTGCTGTGTCACTCTTTGGATGCCTGTGAGTTCTTGATGGCACTGGGTCCAAATCATCCCCATGTGTGCCATTTGCAAGGTTTGTTGTATGGCCTGTGCTGCCTTTGGTTTCCCTTGAGCTTCTGCAGATTTGGTTACTGAGCTGGCCTTGTGTCTAACGTGACACAAGGAAACAGCAAAGTGGCTGTGGCTGGTGCTCAGCAGCAGAGTAAGGATGTGCTCAGGAAGCACAGCAAGGAGTGCTTCCCTCCACACCAAGACTAGCTGGAGAGCTTGACCTGAGAAAGGTGATGTCTTGGTTTGAAAGACAGGTATCTACTAAGGAGGGGCAGGGCCTCCCTTTGAATTATTATAATTTAGAAAATTAAAGAGGCTTTCAGGCAGAGGTATGGGAATAGGAACAACAGTTCTTTAACTAATATGTATAACAAAGGCCAACAAACAGCAACAACTATAGCAATAATAACAGAACCGGGAACCTCGAGGGGTTTTGTTTCACAAAGCCCAGGGCAGTCCAATCTCTTGGGACTCTGAGAGCTACCAAGCTGGAGTGGTGGAAAAATCCCGGGCTGGTGGATGATCAGAAGCTTTGCCAATGGTAGCTGGAACGCCAGGGATGTCCTGGCAGGGCAGGGCAGTGTGGGGCTACAGAGTAGCAAAAAGCCTCACAGCAGTGCTGAAGGAACAGAAGAAACAGCGGTGGCGGGACAGGGCCAGCCCAACAGGGCAGGCAGGAGGAGGTGAGCTCAGCGTTCCGGGGCCCACGAGCAGATGGTGGTGGATTTTCTCAGAACCGGACCTGGTTGGGACAGTGAACTCCTCCCGCAGCAAGCAGCAGCCTGCCTGTGTCCTCTCCGTGCTGAGAGCGAGAGATCAAAGCTGCCCCCAGCCCTGTCCTTATCTCCCCCTCCTGACTTTTGGCCACCTCTTCGTCTTGGTCAAGCACCCTTAAGCATCCAGACTTAATCTTCTAGTAACTTATGGGGAAAAATTCTTTAGAGTAAAAAGGAACAAACCTAACCCCCAACAGATGAATTTCTATCTGAATCTCTGGCTGGTTGATCTCATTTCAAGTGACTGCTTTTTTACCTTGACAGGCAACTTCTTCAAAGGACAAGCTGCTAATGCTGGTGCGATTTTTTGTTTCCTAAATTTTCATTAAGCAAAGTTCTATGAATTATTTATTTGAGAGATAACAGTGTTTCCTGTGTGCTGTGGCATTGGAGAGCCCTTGGCCAAGATCTGTTGTGTTGTCCTTCAGGAAAAGTTCATCAGATGTCAGAAATTACAATATTTATTTCTGTAAGCCCGGTGCCAAGCACATTATAGGATGCAGCTCCATAGAGATTTCTGGTGCATGTGTGGAGCAAAGGCTGAATCTGGTCCAAACCTCCCCAGGCCCCTCCAACGTCACATAGTAGGTGAGAAACAAGAGGCTTCAAGCCGCATGTGAAAGTTGCTTTTTGTCTTGACGGCCTTTTGGAAATCCTTCAGAGCTATTTTGGGTAGTGGAGCTTGGAGGTGGAAAAACGCTTTGTGGCAAGGCTGGCAGATGCATTTCTGAGAAACACATTTGGTTCCTAGAGGGTTATTTTTGTGTCATTTGTCAGGACAGAACTCATGTGGAGGAGAACTTGCTCAGGTGAGGCAGATGACAACCCACGGATGCATTTGCACACAATTCCATGAACAATGTGTGCATATACGGCAAAAATGTTTTCTGGTGTCTTCTTACAACAGTTCAGGCACAAAATACACACCACTCCCGAGTTTCTAAGGAAATCAGAGCAGTGACGTAGCAAGGGAATCCTTGAAAATGTTACTTGTGCAAAAAGGGAGAAGAATCCTTGAGAGTCCAGTGCTAATCAGCATTGATGAAATAAAGGCAATCCAATGAAATATATCCTTCAAAACCTGACATTTGGGTATCCTGCTGTTCGGAGTGATGTTATTGCTTTGGAACTTGCACTGATTGTTCAGCAATTAGTTGCATTTTGAACATACATGGTTTTTGATAATTTAGTGCCATGCATGTTTTGAGGGCTCACTGATCTCCAGGATTTTAGATGCTATCTTTTTATCTTGATTTATGATTTTTCTTCTCAAATTCACCCATCCTAATCCCTGAGTAACAGCATTGGTTCTGGAAGGAACACACTCTTTCCAAAAGAAATTTAGAAGTGCTTTTATGTATGTTGGGTGAAAGTGCAGTGCAGGAAAAGGCACTGTCTTTTAACAAAGTTTGGTTTTAAGCACGAAATAATCAGGATTTGGATGTTATTAAAGTAACATTTTTTGTGAAAAGGAACTGGATTTATAAAAATGAACCAACTCTTCAGCCAGACCTGTTATGAATTGCAAAAGCAGCTGGGAGATTTGGCTGAAAAATCAAGGGTAGTTTTTTTTTCTTTGTCAGAATTTGTAAGATATTTGGAGGGACATAGCATTTATTTCTTATTTCTCTGAGTTTCACGCCAGGTCTTGGAAAAACCCATCTGACAGTGAGTTTGTTTGTATATTTTACATTTTTTCCCTAAGTATGCTAGCCTCATTAGCAAGCCTTGGAAAAGGCATGCTTTGTTAAAGTGAGTATGGAAAACAAGATACTAAGGGCTCAAATCTGTCTCCAGAATATAAATAAGCATGGGTTCCTTTGGAGCAGGTTCTGACCACAGCTATACTGGAAGCCTTGTTCCAGGGAGAGCCGTGAATGTGCATTTGCTCAGAAACGCTGCACCTTCAACAAATTTCCTCACAGTGATGGCTGAGTTCCTGGCTC
This sequence comes from Cyanoderma ruficeps, assembly GCA_008694505.1. Taxonomy (NCBI): domain Eukaryota; kingdom Metazoa; phylum Chordata; class Aves; order Passeriformes; family Timaliidae; genus Cyanoderma; species Cyanoderma ruficeps. The sequence continues at coordinate 115,116 of VZDJ01000052.1, forward strand.
CAGAGGTGCCATCTACCTGCAGAGGGGCTGCAGGGCATGCAGAGCATCCTGGAGGGCAGAGATAGGACATGGGGTGTTGCTGGATGGGAGATCCCTGCCCAGCAGCAGTGGGGGTGTCTGGGCTGTCCCAAATCCTGCGGGTCCCTCGCTGCCCCAAGGCGCTGGCCAGCAGTGAGTGGGCACTGTCGCTGGCTACGGGCTCCCTGGAGAAGTTTCCTCTTCCTGTGGATCAAGGGAAAACAAACAATTTTTCCTTACTTTACATGGAGCTGGCTGTTTGGTTGTGGTTTTGCCTCCAGCGGTGGGAGTGGTTCTACCCCTGCACCCACCAAGGACGTGGCAGTGGCAGCTCAACACCCAGCGCCGTAACTCTGGTTTGGTCCATCCAACACCCACTGTGTAAATACTACAGGATGAGCTCCAGTGTGCTGACCAAAGAGGGCACTGTTCCAAACCATACTTCAAAACCTTAAATGAAATAAGAAAAAGATGTCTGTGGCACTGAGTGAAAGCAGTCATCTTCAGCTGAGCATCCAAATTTTTATAGTTATTTTTTAATGAAAAGATGGGATTTGAGAAGTTTGTATGTATGAAATATCTGCGGGAGCACTGCTTAACCAGTTGGCACAAGGTGGATATATCCTCTTCAGACATAATTTATACTTCTCTGTTAAGCCAAAGTTGTTCTATTCACTATCATTATCCTAAGCTGGGTCCTTTGGTGATCTCATAATTCCGAAAGTACAATAGCCAAATAAGCCTTGATTAAAGCAGTCCCTGTTTTCAAGCCAAGCATATGTTAACACTGGAGAATAAAAACAGTGGAGCTGCAGTGGTACTGGAGAACTCAGAATATCCTGAATTGCTGCTTGAGTTTCTTGAGGCAGAGTGTAAAATTTTACATTTGAAACATACTCTGGAGCTCAAGTCTTCTCAAAGGATAAGATTTATCTGGTTCTTGAGTTTATTACCAGCAGAGTATTTATATGAGTCCAGGCATGACACCAGGTGACACTTTTTAGATCCCTGAAAAGTCTGAGGCTGCTGTGGTGCCATGTGGCAAACCCTGTGAAATGATTTTGAGGAATCTCTATTCTGGCTGTAAGTGGTTTTTGCTGTACCCATCTGTGCTAGCAGGAACATCTTCATCTTCAGAGAATGTTTATTTTTGTTGGGTTCATCGGCTTTCCCTGCTACTCTTTATCTGAAATCACCTTTTGGAGTGTTGCTCTGGAGATAATAATATTCTATTTATGCTGGTAAAAGGCTAGTTAGATGAATGCTAAAAACTCTGCTTTTGGGCAGCAATTTGACATGGTGGGAAATGATGCCTTTTTAAATATTCTTCATACCCTCTGTTTTGTGTTGCAAACCTACATTTATCTCAGTAGAGCTCCATAGCAGCCCGTTAACCTTGCCCAGCACATGCAGTTTTCCCTCACAAGGTGCAGTGTCACGTCTCTTGTACTGCAGCAGTGCACGGTTCTGTCACTCAGTGGGATTTACTAGAGGAGCAATCCTCTTCCAGCTGGAGGAGATGGGATGGAGGAAAATGTTTTCCCATGTGTGCAGACTTGAGAGCAGCTCTGGAGTGGTGAATGAGCAGGGCTGTTAAAGCAGAACTGTTAACAGTGTCATTTAACAAACTACAGCAGGAGGACTCCCTGGAGCTCTGGGACCAGCAGAATTTGCCTTCCACTTCCCTTTCCTATCCTCTCTGGCTGGAGCCAAAGCAAAGGGAAGTGTTTTCAGAGCACAGGGAGCAAATGCTGCTAAGTGAGCAGGTAGGAGGAGGAACAGTGTGCTGGAGTATCCGCTCAAGCATTTGGGGAACACTCTGAGTATTTGATTAAAACTTCCTGTAGTGAGCCAAGCTCCTTGTGAAGGCACGTGCAGCAAATCATTCATTACTTCTGGGCTTTGCTGCCCGGAGAGCAGCCTGCATTGGGATGCAGAGCTGCATCTTTCCCTGGATAACCCGAAATCAGCATTTCTGGGATAAACAAATCTCCCAGTTAGCTGTCAGCTCTGTGTTCAGCTCTGTGACTTACACCATTCCTACCTTTCACTGAGGCACTGGTGCCTTTATTTTCCTATAGAGATAATCAAGTGTCATTCTTACTATTTTTTAATTTGGGAACTGAATTCAGGGAAATTGCTCAAGTCTCCAGAGAGGAAGGAGCCTGGATCCCATAGCACTGACTTAGTGCTGAGCAGAATCAGCTCAAGTGAACACAGTGGCATATGACCCGCTCCATGGCCTCAGGGCCACTCTGGAGGGTGGCACAGGGATCCCCTGGTCATTCCTCATGTCACTGTGCCCTGCTGAAGAGGCCTCTCATGGAAACCTGCAGGTGAATTCCCTGGCTCTGTTTGTTAATGATATCCAAGGTTTATTTTCTCCTTTGTCTTGTGTCACTAATCAAGCAGTAATTGAATTAGCTGGAAAGAAGGATAAGATAAATTATGAGGGAGAATTAACTGTGTGCACCTGAGGTCAGGAGGCTCCTAGAAAATTCAAGGTGAGAATTGGCTGGACTATAAACGAGATTTAGCAGGAGGATACCAGGTTCTCTGGAGAATCAAGATGCAGAAGTGCATATTACAAATCAGCTGTGAAAATCCAGAGGTGTCTGAAAATCTTTGGGCAATCCCTTTCTGTTGTAAGATGAGGAAGCAAAGGATTGCACTTACATTCTTTCCAACTGCTGTATTTGATGAAGGGAATTTCCCTGAAATTTATCTTTTTGTTCTTGTGCGAATAGACTCTGCCAGAAAGATATTTTCCCTTCTCTATTAATATTAAGGTAGTAAATTGTCTGTCGCTGTGTTAACTCACTGGCCTTCCTTTTTTCCCCCCTCTGCTTAGTCTGTAGTTAAAGTTCATCTTTCATGAAAACCAGATGTTGGATTAAAGACAGGTTATTATTTTCATGCATTGTAATATACTCAGTTACCTTCTCCATCAGAGCCTATGTAAAAAAATTATTATTCCATGTGTCACTGTGAATACATTTAAGATTCTTCAGGTCTTCTCTAGCAAGAGCTGATTTCTGACTCACTGGGCTCATTCTATTTTTATGTCAGAATCAGCCAGATATAAACTTCTTAATTTTATAGAAGGCTTTTAAAAATATGAAAATGCACGTTAAAAATAAACAGAAAATTAGGTAATTCAGGAAAATATTAAGGTAATGGCAGTAAATTATTTAATACATTGAAACCCCTTAGATAAATGTAAATAAGTTGCAATGTAAAGAAAAATTCCAGTCTTAAGCACTAAAGCAGATAAAGGCAGCAGTTTATACACTTGCATTTGCTTTGATAGTTGTATTTGCTCTTTTGAACAAAGGTTGCAATTAGGTGATTTTATGGGTTTATGAACTTAGCTTTTCGCAGCAAGTTTAACCTGCTTATCCTGACTCCAAAGCAAGAGCTGCATTCGATCAATTCACTTGATTGTTAATGTTCTCTTCCCACCAAACCTCAGCTGTGGCTGTATTAAATAAAAATACAGAAACTGGTATGGTAACCTCACCATCTGCTATGCAGCTTTGGTTTTTGTTCTGGAGTTGGAGTAGAAATACATTACTGGAAATCGTGGGTTAAGTCCCTGAAATTAGATGGGACCCCTGCAGTCTAATCCATAGGAACCGGCCAATTCTTTTGAGTTTTCTGTGTTTGATTAGTTGTACTGTAATTAAAGAAATTACCAATAGTCTTCTGTCTGGAAGTGATTAACCCACCAAGTGCTCATACCTATATTCTCTAAGCATCTTCAAATAATATAAGGCTTCATTTATGTTCCTTAATAAGGAAACAAATGAAAATTGTCTCCAGCCTTAATTCTGTGGCTTGTGTGTGACAAGCTGTTCTGCCTTGTGCCTCGGTGATGGCTGTTCAATTGTTTGTGATTATGCTGCATTTTAATTAAAGAACTGAAATGCTATTTGTATAAATGGAACGTGCTTCTCAGCACAGCCATGACTTACGGAGGAAAAGAAATCAGATAATGATGGAAGCCACCTAAGCAAACAAAACCTGGCATACTGCCCCTGCACACTTGTGGAGATGTGGGTGTGATTGCTTGAATTATGGCTAAATTTCTCCCAGCCTCTGCAGCATCATAGTTTTCATTCATTGAGGGACAAGAGGAACAAAATCCGGAGGGAACTTAAAAAAAAAATTTAANAAAAAAAAGGGAAGAAAAAAAAAAGCCTCTCTCAATTCTGACTTCTGGATGATGATGATGATCTTTGCTATTAAAACAGAAAAAGCAGATTGAATTGCTTTATTAGATTTGCAGACTGGAAGAGCAGTAAAATGCAAATACATCCATATGTGGTTCTCACTGGAAGGAGGAGATTCGTGGCCTGTCCCCCAGGAAACAGAAGAACTTTGTGCCCAGAGTAAGGGTCTGAGGGCTGAGGATCCCACCGGGAGAGGCCTCAGGAGTTCGCTCCAGCAGGCTGGCCTCAGGGCCTGGATGAGGAGGCACAGCCACCTCAGGCCTCCCCAGCGAGCTCACCGAGCCTCTCTGCCCCGACCTGCCAACCAGGTGCCCGAGTTCACCTGTGAAATTTATTTCACCTTCCCCTCCCCTGGGACTCCCAGCCTCTCTCCAGGTGCTGCCTTGCCGTGGGCAGAGGGAAAGAGGCCGGGTGAGTTTTTGCTGGGGATCAGAGCCACACCTGGTGGGATAATGCCGAGTGCAGCTGCGGCCGGACTGAGCGGCCACTGCCCGCTGGGATAGCACCACAGCAACCGGTACACATTCTAGGAAAATAATCTCCTTTTCTCCAGAGCAGGGCTTGTGGAAAGGGGCGAAGGAAGAAGGCCTGATAAGGCAGTTTCGTCTCATCTGTTCTGGGAATATTCCTGGGTGTGTTTTCACAGTAAATGAATTTCTGCATCAGCCTGGAGCATGGGCTGTGCCCTGCACATATTGAGGGAGGCACAGATACCTCCTGTGACATTCCTACAATCTGTCACTTAACTCTTCCTAAGCATAAAATGTAGATAAACCCGAGATAGCCTATTAACAACACACAAATTAATGCATCATCCTTAAAATTGGTAGCATAGTATGTCACATGTTGATAAATAACCAACAGATGACACATACAAAATTGCAAGAGTTTCTATGAGAACACAAAATAAAAATCACTGTACAAAATTCCTAAATTATAAATTCTGTAATTGGAATTTCTTGGTTTGATTCACTATAAATTTTATGGTTCTCACAGCAGCTTTTTAGTGGTTCCTTAAAAAGGATTATTCTTATGGAATATTTTTTTACCTTAAAAATCACTCCAGTTTTCAGTGTGAACTTGTATTCATGTTGTTGTCTCAACTGGACATTGCAGGAGAGAGACACTGCAAATGGGAAAGGTTTGAAGAGAAGCATTTCCTAAGCCAAGGCTTTTTATCTGCAGCATTGCACAGCACAGAAAGGTCTGCATAGACCAGTTTAATTTGACAAATAGGGATATGAATGCCTTGGAATGTTGTGATGGACTTTTAATATTAAGGAAGAAACCAGACATGAACCAGGTCCTGGTCTCACCTGTGCTGGGAACCCCGTGCTGAATCCCAAATCTATTTAACCAGCTGATGCATCTCCTTAATTTTCATAGATTTCAATCACAGCTTAGCTCCTCCCCAACTATTTGTATACATACAATGAGATGCATTGTAGTTGAGTTCATCAGTTTGTGTTAGTCTGTAATATGATGTTATGTAATGGGCTTTTACAGCACATAGAATTTATGGCTTCATTTCCTGTGCCATGCAAATGAAAGTTCTGTGTAATTCATACAGAAAAATCTGCTTACACAGCATTTGTCATTGGTTGCTGCTTGTCCTCAGGCTGTAGAAATAAGTAAGAGATTGGCAGATCAGACAGGTACATTTGTGTGGGAAGTGTCACTTCATGGTGCAAGGTAGCACATTCTGTACCTCCCCTCAGCACTGCACTCAAAGGGGTCAGTGGGAGCCAGGGTCTTGTGGGGTTCTGCCATGTGGGCCACGAGCATTTTGCATTTGCTGGGCTTTTGAACAATGTGTATTCACTGAGAAATTAATGAGAGCAGGGACGTTGTGGAAATAACCTTACTTTTTGTTGGCTGTGAAGCTGTGGGGGTGTCAAAACTGGAAACGGGATGGTCTGGTTTGCACCACTGAGCCTCTTCTGTGACCACTCAATGGCACCTGGTGCGCCCAGGCCCTGGAGAGTGGAAAGCAGAAGTCAGGGATGGAGGGAACTTGCCTGTTGGGTCTGAGGTGGAAAAGGGCAATTGAGAGCTTTTGCCAAAACCGTTCAATTCATGGAAAGGTAGTAGAGGCATTTCTGCCTAGAAATAGAGCCTAAAGTATAGAGGGGTTGTTGGCTTGCCCCATCTCACACAAAACTGCAGCAAAACGGGAGCTAGGGAAGATCCCTGGCCTCCAAAGCAAACTCCTCATCTTTTGTTTGCTCTGTTTTGCCTGCTTTGGTTCAAAATCCTTGGGAGGGAGAAGCTCTCACCATGAATTACATCGTGCTTAGAACAGCCTGTCTTCATCATGGCTGGTACTTCTAGGAATTACTGCCTTTCCAAAGGAATCCGCATCACGGAGAAATAATAATACTCATCCTTACTGAATGTCCTTTCCAACATTGCAAGGACTAAATGGAAATAGAGAATAAAGCTACTTTTCTGGTTCTAAAAATAATTCTTCTGGGTCATGTGGAAAATCATCGTGAAGGTTATTTGTGGGAGTTCAAATGTTCAGTTGTTCTGCTTTCCTTTTTCTAGGAATTGCTGCATGGCTGAGTGTCAGCCTCCAAAATTCTCAAAAAGCTCATGAAAAGAGCTGCTCTGTTTCCTTTGGAAAAACTGCATGGCAGTAGAAGAAGAGGAAAAAAAAGTGTTAGAATGTTTCAGCTTTACTGGGATTTGGAAATAGAGCTTAGGATTTACCTGTTTGTGTCACAACTCAAATGGGACAAGGAATTAATTTGGGGATAGAATTCATTATTTTTAATGTTTTGTGACCCACCTATAGGACAGGACTGCTCAGGGGTAGAATGTCAGTGGAAAATCATGAGGTGTTTTTTGAGAAACAATGCCATTCCTCAAAGGTTGGTAGTGTGCAATAAAAGAGGCTGATGGAGCATCTTCAGAGTTAAGGAAGGGCTGTTTGATGTGCTCAACCATGGGGACACAGCCACGAGAGAGTGTCTGGGTGGGCCCTGGGGACCACAGGAACCAGTAAAGTTTGCCCAAAAAAGAGATGGGTTTCCTGAAAGCTGCTGGCAAAGGCAGGATGCTGAGGCAGCAGGACTGCTGACCAGCAATTCCTGCACTCTTAACTGTTTGCCAAAATGTAATAAATTTGTTTTATAGTGAAAGGCTGAAAATAGGGAAAGAAGTAAAGCAAACCAGTGCCTGTCCAGTGTAGAGCAAGTGGTTTCCTGGTCCTAAAGCAGTTGTCAAACCACAGGTCATCAGCTCTGCAGTTTGCAGTTTTTTCTGTGGAATAAAAGAAAGTCAGAGCTGAATAAGCAGCAGAGAGGTTCCTTTTGGGTATGCCTACACTTTAAAAGGATACCTTGCTCTTTTTAGCTCTTATACTAGCAGCATATATATTTAAAAGATAAATAAAATCAATCAAGACAGAAGCTCCCAGCCCTTTGCCCTCTGTAATCTTTTTTTTTCCAGCCCAAAATGTCTTTTTAAGTTGGGGAGTTATATCCTATATGGGAATTCCCATGTCCTGGTAGCAAGACTGGACATGGTAGGAAGCTATATAGGCTGTTTGCATTTTCTCCAGCTCCATCCCATCTGCTGTGAGTGTCACATGTAACAGAAGTTAAAAAAAAAAATTAAAAAAAATTAGTTCTGTAGCCTGTATGTTGCATTTTTTGTAATCTGTTTGCATGGAAGAGAAAACTCTGATGTTCCTGTAAAACTTCTTTACATCAAATAAGGGAAGAAACCAGCTCACCTGTCAATGCTCATCTTGTTTCCAGCACAAACATTTCATCTCATGTTCTCTTGCTGTGAGCTGTGCAAGGATGAGGAGGGGGGACAACACAGCACTGCTCATTTGGAGAAGAATCTGTTGTACAAAAATTGGAGGGATCTTAGACTCAGACTTTCAAATCTTTTTCTTGATACCTGTCAGCTTCAGGAGCACAGTGTTAGCTTTTCTTCCTCTTCTCTGTCATGTCAGCAGGCTAAAAAGAGGCTGAAATGAGCTGACTGCCTCTTTCTTGAGAAAAATCGAGGCACAGCCAACAAATTACAAGCACAGAAATATGGGCAACCGAAAAGCTTTGTCTTCTGCCTTAATAAACTTCCTTGGCTGTAAGTTCTACTCTGCCTAGGTACACATTCAGCAATGAGGTTCACAGAGCTCAGAAATGTTTGCACTAGGAGATATAACTGCTTATCGTGTTATCCAACCCTGATAACAGATGTGCCACCCTGGGAGCCAGAGGGTTGGAGCAGAGGAAAGATCAGTTATTTCTAACTAGAAATGCTGAAGGGATTTTGCTTAGTAGAACAGCCATAGGCAGGAAAAAAAGCAGATTTTACCAAAGAAATACGTGGGCGGGAAAGTTTTACTACTGGCTTTTAATTTTCTTGGCTTCTCAAATATATAGAGGGACTGGAGTATAATTACTGAGTAATTTGTAGTGAGAATTGGCTGTGTTCTGCTGGGTTAGATGTGTGTGCAGCATTTCTTCCGTGTCTTCAGCCAAAGCTTCCTGTGGTGCTGCTGCTGTTGAGGATGTTGAGTCCCATGTGATGGATATTCACCATTCCAGGCCTTTGTGAAGCTGTTCTCTGAATTAGGCCCAGTCCTGCTAGAGGAGCCCTGGAAACTCGGGAGACCTTGCATACGAGCTCATCGGGGCCTTGGGCTAGCTGCTGGAAATTCTCCTTTCCATGAGCAGTTTAAATCCTGTGGAAAACTCCCACTGCCTTTGCAGAGATTATCCATTTGAGGAAAGTAATTTTGAGGGAGGTGCATTCCTTTGTAGAACAGCTGGCAATGGGTCTGGACAGCGCTGAGGTCTCAGCCCTGGCCATGTGCTTTTGTTGGTCCAAGTCTGTCCTGTGCCATGTGCAGTGGGAATGCACTCCTTGACTACAGCCTGCAGTTTCTATTTTAGTCCCATAGAAAATAATAATAAAAAAGAGAGCAAGGTTTGAGTGTGTAGGTGGTTTGAGATATTGGACCCCTTGGACTGTATCATGTTTATGTCTCTGTGCAATTCTGCTTGAAAAGCACAGACCCAGCATGACCTGTCTTTTGTCAAGGCCTTTGGGCTCCCAGGTGGGGGAATTTGCTCATTAAATGTAACAGTGTTTTCATTAATTTTCTGAGAATTGTTATTAGTTGTACTTTTTCTTTTTTAATACCTTATATTTTTGTTTATGTGTGTGTTGTGATCTCATTCACTGATGTATTTCCAATAATATTCCAATATTTAACTTGAAGGTAAAGTAGAAAAGTCCCCATGCTAGTTCATTTAATGAACATGTTATCTGCTGTCTGCTCAACACATTTCCTGTGATGCTTCAGGACAGAGAGCCCTGTGTTGCTTTTAGGTTTAAGAGTTTGCTAGTAAAAATACACCTCTTCTGAGGTTATTTAAAATCAGGACCTACATTTCTCACCTCCCCCTGTTGTCTCACATATTGAATCCCATCTGATACTGCTGTGCCAGAAAATGTTAGCAGATAAACTGCAGAACAGGTTCAGGGTATTCCTAATTCAGATTAATGACCCCATTCCACTGCCTCCTTAGCAGGAAATTAGAAAGTGCTGGGAAGGAAAAAATAGCAATTTATAACGTGGGTCTCTCTGTATTGGCAGTTGCACTCATTAAAGCTAAGATATTGTTTTGATATAAAATAATTGAGCCTGACTTATTTATGGGATGTTGCTCATGAAGATTCCTCCAGAAGACTGCTGGCTCAATGTCTGGATTCCCCTTCCTAAGGGAGAGCTGGCCTTCCCCTGAATTCCTGCTCATAGGAAATGAGTTTCTATGCAGAAGTAAAAATTTTGCCTGGGTAAATGGTCCCAGTTCAAAAGCATTTAACTCCACTCTAGCATGGAAGTATGGAATGCTCCTTCAGAGAGTAATATCCATACACGTCACACAGGCATGGAGTAGGAAGGAGCTCTATGTGTGACGTGTCAGGCGAGGCTGGGCAGGGGCCAAGGTGTGTATGAGCTTGGATTTTCAATTTTCACCACTGTCACTGGTGACCTGAAGCTTGCTGAAATTCTGTGTCAGGTGTATTAGGTGTCTCTTATGACTCTGGGTTTGGCTTGTAATCTTTAAGGACTCTACTCACAGGATACTCCAAGGTGGCCCCGTGCACAGCTCAGTGTTGCCTTGATTGAACACTGAGGTCAGAGGCCAGAGGTCCCCACAAACCCACCCTGCGCACGAGCCCGCTGAGCTCTGCCTCTGTGTCATGAAGACAAATGGCATTTTTTAAAATTCTCCCAATGAACTAACCTTCATTTTCTGGTGTCTCTTCCTTATTTATTGCTTCCTAATGAGCTTCGTTCCCATCACCTCTAGCCTCCTGCTTCCTACCCTGCATTTTTACCCTTGCATGGAAGAGAAGCAAATTGAACAAATTAATTAAGTTGGCCTGTCTAATGAAATGGGTTTGGTGACTTCTGGGTTTTTGCCTCTTGCTTTTTACAGGAATCTCCTATAAATCTTTAATGGCCACAATTGCTGGGCTTTCTCTGTCCATAGTTGGCAAGAACATCACATTTTCTTTGTATGGTGTCTCAGACTTAACTGAGAACATTTCATTCTCTGTCTATATTTATATGTTTATATATATATTACATACACATGTGTATTTTTACTTTTTATTTTTATATTTATGGTGGTCGTTCTGCCTCCTTGTTTATTTTTTTAGCAATGGAATTTTCATAAAAGTGCTATTCAGGAGCCGTTTGGAATACCAGCTGTTTCTTGGGAGAGGGGATCTGTGCTGTTACAGTCCACAAAGCTTGCTCTTGACCCTGGACTGGTCAGGGTGTATTTTTTCTCCTGTTCTTCTCGTGCTGCTTCGGTTGCTCTTGGACAAGTCAACTGGTTCAGAATCAAGTGTTAGCTAGATTATTATTTTCTTACTCTTGCAGATGACACAACTTCTAACACAGCACCACTCTTACCTGATGACAGTGCCGTGGGTTCTTTCCAAGGAATATGTGAACAATTTTAAATTCCTCTGCTGAAACTGCTTTTACTGAACCTTTCCCCCTTCCAGTCTGCACTGTGTTTTCACTTTGAAGTAATAAATACATACAGACCTTTGGAATCTGGTTACCTTTCTTCCTTTTCGTTCCACAGCTCATCACCTCATTACACCTGTAAAAATGACGCTCCTGTAAAGTGAAGCTTGTATAAAACACTGCTCTGGTATGAAACAGTGCCTGAAACTTCAGTAGTGGTTCATGTAAGGCCTTACATGTCACTTGTTGAAATCCCAATGGGAACCTGATTCAGCTGCCAGTGCTGTTACCCTGTAAACTTCAGTGGCATTATGGCACAGTGAGAAATATCAATTTAAACCCTTCTGTGCCATTTAATTCACTGCACATGAGCACGTCCAGGAAGAACAGCACAAGATTTTGTTCCTGCTTCTTCCATCGCAGAGATTATTGTGCAGTGTTTTGCCATTTTGCAACCGGAATGTGTAGAGGTGGATGATAAATATGGGGAAATGATTATTTTACTCACTTGGTACATTGTAGTGAGTACAATGGGTTCATTTCAGTCCCCACCTGTGCAGTTGCTAATACAGTCTCAGAAGGAACAAAGGGGATCCAGAATAAAACAAAGGCCATCAATTGGGGGTTGTTATGGAGACAAAGGAGTTCTCAAAAATTCTTTCAGCTGCATCCTCTTTCTATCCTTGTGCGGTTTTTATGTGCTTTTGGTGTCTTTCGGTGTTCCTATTACCCCAGTGATAGAAAGGCCGTAATGGCTCCCTGTGGGGAACTTAAAATGCCAGAAAGTGCTGCAGAAGACACGAGCTAGGTCAGTGTTCACCTCTGGAGTCAGACATGCTACTTGGAAAGCTCCATATCACTGGTGTGTTTATTTGTGGTTGTTTTATTTGTGGTTGTTTTCTTTTAGTTTGAGATACCAAAAAAAAGATTATCTATGCTGAGAAGAGTGGCAAGGGTGACCTCACCTCTAGTGAGATTCTGTACAATTTAATTAGTCCTTCTGCATTCAGGTTCACTGACTCCAGCTCTCTTAGTTGAAGGACCCTCTTCCTGTCTGGCATTTCTTGCACTCAAGGCAGTAACAATTCAGCTGGCTTGGGGAATTCTGTGAGCAGTTTTCAGTCAAAAACTGGCACTAGGCCTTAATGGAGGAAGCACCCAGCAGTGCTTGTTGAGATGGAGAGTACCTCATAGCAGGATGAAGGTGAAATAATTTGCTAAAAGGAGTAGTGGGCCTGGGAATGATTCAGCCTCCTGTTGCCAGTTCTTCCCAGTGCCTCCCAGTCTACAAACAAGGGTGTTGTATAACAAAGGCATAAATTCAGCAAAACCTAGATTTTGTCACCACATACCTGTCATGCCTCAGGAAGAACTGTTCCCTCACTTGTGCCTTGGAATGCTTAGAAAAGGGGCTCTCTAGGTAATGATGCAGTTTTGTAGGGAATAATCCAATTCTTTCAGTCTGAAAAATCTCTTTAGATATTTGGGAAGAAGCCAAATAAGGAGGGAAGATAACCAAGACATGCAAAAGACCACAAATAGCATGGGGGGTTTTGTCAGTTTTCTTCAGGAAAAAAAACCCCTGACAACTCTGTGTTCAACATGTCTGACATTTACTCACTTTATGGGAGTTGGCACTGCAGAGAATATGTATTTATAGGGAAGTATTCACACGACTTTGTTTTGCACAGACTACTGATTTAGATGTCTAATTTAGGAGCACAGGCGCTCTCTGTCGTCACCAGAGCCTAAATGAAGGTCTCTGAGTTACCCCCTGAAAGGAGGCACCTTCCTCCATCGAGTTCAGAGCAGCCTGAGGTTCCTAATTTAGGCCCATAAACCACACGTGCAGTGTGTGAGCCTTGAGTAAACAGCACTCGGGGATTAAGTGCTGGCCCTGGCACTGCTTTCCCCCACAGGCAGTGAACTCTTCAGACATCATGACTTGGTCAGACTTGAGTGTGGCTGAAAAGAAAGATCATCTTCCTTCCCTGCTGGATGTAGCCAGATCCATGGGCCTCAGTGACTGGAGGGCAGAGACACACTTGCATGGGCCCGTGCCCAAAATACCATTTATTCAGTGAGGGAAAAGGGAACTCCCTACCCTGGACCCAGCTGAGCATGCTCGACTTCAGGTGGCAGGGCAGGTAGTGTGCAAGCTGCTACGTGCACAACTGGCTACCATGGCTGTTATCCTGGGATGAACAGGGATGAACAGTGCTGAAAAAATAAAAAAGGGAAGAAAACTTCACCCCAAAGCATCCTCCCCCTCTGCAGAAGTGGAGGTTAATAAGGTGAGGATGAGAAGGGACCTATGAACCCCTGGCTTCTCAATCTGCCTCAGCCAAGGGCTCTTCCTGTGACCCCACACAAACTGTGGGTCTCTTGCTGCTTCTCCACTTCTTTGCAATGAGAATGATTTTATTCACAGAAGGTGATGTCACGAGATTGTTGTGAGGGGATGTGACTCAATGTTTGTATAATGCTTTGAAGATGAAGAGTGCTAAGTATTGTTATTTGAGATGGCAACAAAATAAAACAAAATATGGTTGGAGCAGCTGTTCAAGCCAAATCCATTTTCAGTTAATCTTCCTAGCAGGAATTAAAAATCAAAGTAAAAATCCTTGCCAACTGGAACTTTACAGCTTGATGGGAAAGTTAGAAAGAAATTAATTGGGTTTTAAATAGTTGTAACTGTATTGTGATGGAGCGTGGAGTGCTCATCTACTCCTAATTGCAAATCAGTTTGGAGCTGGGAATTAAGGCTTGCTCAGGGGAAACTTTTTTTCAGAAAAGGAAAATAGTTGGTCTGTCTTGCATGGCACACTGTATGAACTGTCAGAACTCTGAAAACATGTGCTTTTTCCACTTTATGCTGCCTTTTTGCAGTAATGCAAACCAGCAGATGTGGAAAGCAATGAAACTGCCAAATGCCACCACAGAGCTCCTTGGGGGAATTGCTGTCCCCTCTCAGACAGCTCAGCCTCTGATCCTGCCCCAAAGGTCTGCTCCAGTAGGGCAATGGTTCTCCTGACCTGGGGCAGCCTCTGCCTGTAATAATCTGGGACCAGGTGTTGTGCTGGCCCCTCAGCATCTGCTCCTGGTTGCTCATACATGGGTCCATGACAAGAGGATTTTCCCCTTGGATCAGGGGTGTCAGTAACCACACAGCACTTACTCCCAGTGATAGAGCAGAATTTGCTCCCCAGCATTTGTGATGGCCTTTAGCCTTTCTCCCCTCAATTTTAGGAACACAGAAATTCCTGTGCATTCCAGCAGCAGCAGCTCACCTAAAACTCCATTAAGGACAGATGTACTTCAAAATTGTTTCTACCTCATGATTGATGTTTCAAAATATGAGAGCAAAAATCCACTTCCTGCACAGTCTCTCTAAAAAAGACAAAATAACACCTTCACTTCCCAGGAGCAGTGCCGAACCCAGACTGTTTGCAAAACACTTTCAAATCCTGGACTTAAATTAGCAAAGCTCAACTATTTTTACCTCCCAAAGACCTTCCCTTTTTAAGGAAATGTACATTTGATTTAGCGTTTTTCCTGATGTTCAAAGGGGACTTGGATGTGTCTCTCAGCCTCTTGTGTTTGATGGGATTTGTGCATGTGAAGCACCTTTATAAGAGGGTTATTCATTACTTCTCACTTTGAGTGAACGTACTGTTTTCCAGCTCAACCATCCTGTTTGAGTTTTGCTGTCCTGTGCAGAGGTATGCCTTCAGATCCCAGTTTTTGTTTTCTTAATACTTTTGAAGTTACTTGTTCCTAAAATACGACTCTCAGTAAACATTTCAGTGCTTTAATTTGGCTTAAATTTACACTTGAATATTAAAGTTCCAAAATAGTTTTATGAGCAAATAAAAATACGATGGCTCTGGGAGCCTTTCTTTTCAATATCTTTTAGTTATGTTAAACTCTGTACTCAAGTAACTGCCTTATAAACAGCTTTATATTGCACTCGATTTCAAGTCATTGGAACAACATTCTGTAATGGGTTGCAAATGGCATAACATTATGTGCCCCAGTTTCTGCAGCCAGAATGAACAAGATCATTGGAAAGGTTGGTGATAAAAGTGGATATAAAATGATGACCTTTAATCTAAACCTTCTATATCACAAGTAATAGAACAAAGTAAAAAAAAAAAAACCAAAACCATATATTTTTCTTCTCAGAAGCGACATGAGCCAGCTCAATCCTGCTTGCTGAAATGCTTTTTCTTATCATATGCCAAGTAAAATTTTTATTTCCTTTAGAGCTGTGCTTTCTGTGACAAAAAATGATTGCATGAATAATTTTTCCTCACCTTTGGAAAGCTGATTTTCTCCGAGAATCAATTAGTTAGGTGTCAGAAGAAAGCCTGGGTCATATATTCTGGAGTACTTAGTGGGCAGAGCAGTGTTGAAACACTGGTGGCAAATGTTCATTACTTGAGGTCTTGGCAAAATTAAAAGCGCAGAACAGGACTGGCATTTTTTCTCCCTTCTGGAGAGAAACCTGTATAATTAGATGCTTACATTGCGTTCCGAGATGTAAATCTTTTAGATTTTTATGAATGTTGCCATCAGCTACAAAAATAGGAAATAGCAGAAAGGATGGTCAGTGCTTGTAAGGTATTTAGCAAAATCTTGATTGCAAAAATGTCATCAAGTCATTAAAAGATATACATCTTTTTCAATTATTAGCTTGAAAACTTTGGTATTTCAAGTGCTTTCTGAAACACATCCAGAAACTTATGAGGCCCAGTTCCACATGGTGCAGCCTCTTAGGACCCTCCCAAAAAATAAACCTCAAGCCCACCAACGAAATACCTTGCCTGGGAAGTTTTGACAGAAAACAAAGCATTGTTAACTGAGGGACATGTGTGCCTCCTTTGTGTGGACAGTGTTTTGGGTGTCAGCTGTTTGGTGATCATACATTTTAATTAAGGCAGGGCACAGTGATGTGTGCACTTTATTTGAGCTTGTTCTCCCTTGTAAGCCTAATGAACTTACTCAGCCTCACAAGCAGGAGCAAGCCTGTCAGGTCCCTTTGCCAGCGGACTCTGGCACAGATCACTGAGCAGAGAGGGTGAGATGGCATCACTCAAGAGAGGGAGTTGTCCAATCCTACAGAAATTCAGCTACTGTTCTTAGTAAAATACAGTACTCTAAGCTGGGATGTATTTTCCTCCCACCCTCCTGCGAGGAAGGCAATGCTCTGGGGGAGAAAGATGTTTCCCAGATGCATTTCTAGGAACAAATGCTTTTGGAGGTGCCTACGGCACTCAAATTCTGGCTTTCTTAGTGCATATTTTATCAGCTGCTCTCAAGCTTATGAGCTGCAGCCGCATGGACTGTGATCCTTTTGGGAAATGTCCCTTGGTTTTATTTCATCACAGTTTGAGAGCCGTAACCATGAGTTACTGCGCAGTCACCTTTACGTGTGCTACACCGCAGTAAAAGCAAATTGCTCAGGTTTTGTTTTTTATTTTGATTTGATTTGACTTGAACAGACTTTCCTGACTTGAGTGCAAGAGAAGAGAGTGAGGTGGCAGTTTTCACAAGGGTGGTCCCAACGGTTATAGCAGCAGTTGAGGATCAGGATTTCTGTCCTTTCCCTGCCTCAGGCATGGCTCGCTGTCACTGAGACAATTCACCTCCTCTTTCTGAGCTCACGTCCACAGGGATTTCTCTCTGACACAGTGTGATAGCATTGACTCATGATGGTGCTGAGGGAATGATGTGTAGATAAAGCAAAGACTCGGACCAGGAATCCTGTTCTGGTCTGATTTACATCTGCCCATAAACCATGCCCGAGCTTCCTTCCTCTATCTAACTATACTGTAATCCTGGATTTGTACATTAAGAAATCCCTTCAGTGGGTAACCTCAAAGTGGCCAGTGGTACAAAATGTTGTGTGCAATGTCCATAGGCAAGAACGTGGTCTGTGAAGGGAAACCCTGTAAAATGTGAGATTATTGGGAATCACCCCGATACCCGTGGTAGAAGCTCTTTGTGTGAGTCACAAAAGGCGTTGGCCTTTCTTGGGAGAGGCAAATTTTGCCAGTTTTTCCAAATTTCCAGATTTTCTCTGGAATCGCTTTCTGTGGTTCCATTGCCTCTTTGCCAGTGCCGGGAGAGGAGGCTGGAGGCAGGCACAGACCTGGATGTGTGGGATGCTCCAAAGGGCCGTTAAGGACCACGGCCTGAGGTCATGCTCCTTTTTTTTCTGTGGAGATCAAACAGGAGGGGGTTTCAGGCGGCCGGGGAAGTGCTGGCGTACATATTTATATAAGTGTATAATTTGTGTGTATTTTATACTCGCCGATGTCCATTCGGGACGGCGCGCTCAGGCACCACCTGTGTGCGGGCGCCACCTGCCGGCCGCACTGCCCATCCCGCCGTTTTCCCCGCCGCTTTCTGTGGGACCGAGGGATGAGTCCTGACGGGATTTGGTTGAGGAGGGAATCGCTCCGGCAGGCTGCCGGTATTTTGAACTGTGGGTGATGTCCACATGCCGTGTCACATGTCACCCACATTTATCCCTTATTTTTAAGTTTCTTCAAGGGAGAGCCAAACTCCCCAGCCCCAGAGGAAATATCCCCTGCACTCTGGGGAGATTTCTGCTGAGTGGAGATGCCCGGTCATCTTTCACTGTCTCTGTTAATGCTAGCATGGATTTCTTTTAAGGCACCCTGTTCTCCATGAGCAGTTACTCCCACACAGGGCTGCCCTCCCAGTGCTCACAGGCTCTGGTTTGTGGTGCTGGAAGTCACACTTTGTTCCAGCCCTTTCTGATGGGAACATACGGCCAGAAAGGCCTGGATTTGCCCTATGTACCCTGTGGGCACAGCTGGCCTGAAGCAGGCAGCCCTCAGTCCGGAGGTCTCAGTGCTGGGGATGCATCCCGAGGATCCTGGAGAACTGAGTCATCCTCTAAGATTCTTGTGCATTTCACATGGCACTCGCTCCATGGAGCACTTGGAGCGACCGGCTCCCTGTGGGTCCATCTGGATAGGTGGCAAAAGCTGAGGAAGACAAGTTTGGGTCAGCATTTCTTATCAAAGACAGGTACAGAGAAAGTTTATTTGAGCTGTATTTGACTTACCTATGTAAAAGCCAGACAGGAATGTAACTCTTGGCCCCTCAGTACAATCATGTTTTATCTGATGCTTTATGTCTAATTTCTGCAATTTTAATGCTCATATTAATTATTTTTGAAAATTTCAATGAATGGGTCCGGGGGTTGGTTTGTTTATCCCCAAGTGATGTTCACTAAATAACAAATCCGCTTAGTTCACTGAGCTGACTGAAGCCACTCCACTGCTGTTTCCCTACTTCCCATGCAGTACTTCTCATGGACAGATGAGGCTGCTGTGGAATTGGTTATTTCAGCTGGGGGAGTGATACTTAGGGGAATGTCCCCTCCCTGTTAGATATTTGCTGAGGGCTCTGACAAGCCTTGACACAAGTAGTTACTTCTGCCTGCCTTCTTCTAGTCTAGGTCACTATAAAGTGGAATAACAGAGGGCTGGTTACCCTTGACAACTGCTTGGAGGTTTTAGGTGCTGCTGAAGGTGACCACCAGTTTCAC
This sequence comes from Cyanoderma ruficeps, assembly GCA_008694505.1. Taxonomy (NCBI): domain Eukaryota; kingdom Metazoa; phylum Chordata; class Aves; order Passeriformes; family Timaliidae; genus Cyanoderma; species Cyanoderma ruficeps. The sequence continues at coordinate 133,963 of VZDJ01000052.1, forward strand.
AGTGTGACACCTGTACCAGTGCTTCCCTGTTCTGTGCCAGTGTCACCTCGCTGCCACGGGCACATCCAAACTTTGGTTTGCTTTTAGAGGGCGCTGAGCTGCCTTAAGAGCTGCTTCTGCCTTCTGCCAAAACATTCCTGCCTGGACTGCTCCTGCTGTTTTTTACCATAATGTTAAGCTCGTAGATATTGAAGCACTGTCAGCTGAAATCCCTGGCTCCACCACTGACTTTCAAATTTGTAGTCTGGCCTTAACCTTAGCACAAGCAAATGCTTATTTAGGTTGTTTTGCAAGTGTATGATTTAATGACATCACCAAATTTCGGGCTCATCAAGAACTTTCCAGAGCAAACAATAAATGGCAACAAAGCATATCCTTGAAGTAGATTTTATGTACAAAAGCCTGACCATTAGCAATCTCATTTTCAGTAATGAGATAAAAACCACAGAATCAGCTTTTAGGATCAAAGAGACATCATCTTCTACACATAACAACACATGGTAGGGGATGATATGTAACAAGCAGCACACCTGACACCCCCTCAATGAAAAGCACTGTTCCCAGGCAGAACTGTTTGGTACTCTTATAAATGCAAAAGAAAATCAGGTTGTATTGTCCCAAGAAAGAGCATCTAGTTAAAGCAGACCAAAATGTTATTTTTCCCCAAGAGAGCATATTGAATGAACCTCATTATTCTCTAGATAATGGACAAAAACCTTCTTTATTATGAAAACTTTATGCCCTTTCATAAGCATTAATAATGCTGGGTGGGAGAGCAGGCGGGTAGGAGTGCTAAATGGGAAAGCAAAAAGCAGAGCTATGAGGCTGTAATTTCTTATGAAATATTGCTCAATATGATACCTCTTTGCTTTGGAACATTTTTATAGACGAGAAATACTTTGCATTTCCTGCAGTCTTCAAGTTTTTTCTGGTTTTTGTGACTGCAGTATTTCTGAAAAGCAATGGGGATGGCATAGCTTAGGAAAGCCTTTATTTATCCCAATGATGTATGGTACAAACAGCAGTGGAAATTTTCTTGTGCTCTGGGCCAGTGCCTGAATCTTGTCTAAAATCATCTCCTAGGCTCAGAGCAATATCCCTCTCCAGCCCTCCCCAGCCTCCCGAGATGGGACTCATTACTGTTCGTCCAAAAACATTTTCCCGTGCTTTAGAAATGGGGTGGATTTCCCTCATTATCCTCTTTGGAGGCCACAGGGTGATAGTGGCAGCAGAGGTTGCTGCCCACAGGGATGGATTCAGGGGCATTCCTGGGATGGGCTCCCTGTCAGAGTACCTGGAATCCTTCCATCTTCTGTTTACTTGGAAAATTCTGTCATTAAATCTGATTCCTACATTGTGGCTACCAAATGTTCCATCTTTACAGCTTTGGCTCGTGTGGCAGTAATGACCCTAGAGGTTTTTTTCCAGTCTCAACCTGTTTGCCTCACTAATGCTATTGTAAAATTGTGAAATATTCCCCACAGTTACTAGTAAGGGTTTAGGACTGTCCTGTTCATGAGAATTTCAATGAGAATTTTCATTCAGGATCTAGAAAACTTTATTAACACAATTCTTTCATCCACAGTGTCCAGGAAAACTTTTATGAAGTGATCAGATTGAAACTTCTCTTCATAGTTGCACAGGTTTTTTCATGGCTGAAAGTAAAATCCAATGAGCTGGAAAATTCACTATATAGACCTCACCAGCCAGCTTCTGTCTAAATTAAAGAAAGACTCCATTTTAAAGAATAATAATGTTATAAAAAATAATTAATACGAGAATGAGTATTTGCAGCCCTATTAGTCAGAAGCGAGAGAGGCAATGAGCAAGATTAAAATCAGTGCTGGCTTTTCCTGTTAAAAGTTTATGGGCATTTAATGAATTTAAATGGGAAAAGGAAGCTGATAATTGAATTATTCGTAAGAACTTTATTCAGCAGGGTTTGAGTGATTGCTGTTGGCTGTCATTGTTGTCCTCCCCTTTGTCACCTCAACCTGTGCACTGGGAGCACTGGATCTATATTTATTTATGTAATCGGGCAAACATGAGAAGCGTGCTATTGATTGCATTGACTGGAAACATGTAACCAGCACCAAAAAAAGGGGGAATTGGAACAGGAATCATGTGCTCAGAGTTTGCTACAGTCACCTAAAGAGACAGGAGCAGAGAAGTAATTTGAAAGAGGTATCTGTGTCAGGCTGGAGAAATGCTTTTGTCCCTCCACACATGTGACACTTGACAGTTATATGGGGACTTGTGAGAAAAAGAGATTCCTACAGGAGACTCTGGCTGGGCAATTTACACCGGTCCATAAAGGAAGGCAGAGCAGCAGAGCAAAGGAAGGCTCAGCCTACACAACTAGCAGGGAAAAATGCTGCAACATGAATTAATTTTCATTAAAAAGGTCTGTGGAACAGCAGGAGGACAAACTGCAAGTCTCTGCAGATGGAAAGGGCAATGGGAGGAAGGCACCAGCAGGGAAAATGCTGCAAATTGGTGTTTTGGAGAAAAGGCAAATGGATTCACCCTGTCAGCTGTGGGAGGTTTCTGTTTATTGCAGGCTGTGTGTGGTAGCTGATGTGTGTGGGTCCTCGTGGCTTTGGGGATTGTTAATTTGGGTTGGTTTTAGTACCTGAAAACCCTCAAAAACTGTTGAAAAAAATCTAGCAGCTGTGAGTTATCCAGACACTAACATCCCTGCAGAGCAGTGGCCTGCAAAAAAATCCAGAAGAAACTCTTCCCTTCTCACAGAGGTCAATCCATTTGCCACAAAAACAACAGATGTTGAAAGGAAGTCATTTTAAACTGTAAGGTTTAAATTGGCAGCAGGGAAAGACAAGTTGCCAAAATGTGTCTTTGTTTTGTGTTTCCGAAAGCCTCAATTCCTCCTAGTGGGAGACTTCCATGTTTGGCCCCTGCACAGATACACTTGCATTTCATTTAATCTGCTGTGGCGCAATCAGAAGGCTCTGGCTAAAAGAAATGTCCTGTGAAGCAGATCCAGAGCAGCTGGCCTGTGGAGAGCTCTGCACTGCTCTGCTTTTAGCACTAGAGGTGATTTTGGGGTGCATCAGTGAGGGCTGCACTCACCAGGTGTCTGGTGGGGATATTTGCCATGCGGGAAGAAGCAATGGGATTTGGTCCCTGGAACTTCCCAAATGCAGCTTTTCTGTCTAGGTGTGAGCACTCCAGTAGCTGCAGGAACGTCACAGTACCCCTGTGCATGAGCAAAGCTTAAGGAAAAAGAGATTACAAAACACAGATCTGCGGAAATAGCTAAAAAGGCAGAATTTCAGGGACAATTTCAGAGCAGACGTGAGTTCTCACAGAGTGTACAGGACAGCTCTGAAGCTCTGTAATTACTTTGTAATAACTTGTACAGGATCCTTTCTAATTATCACACACACGTGCAAAGAAGTGAGAAGCGTTTTGTAAATGTAGTGGTCAGAGAAGGAGAGTAATTGAAATGTTAATTTTAATCATATGCTATGCACATGCATTGATTTTTTAATTCATGTTATCCATTAATTAGTTAATGCCTGTAAAGCACATGCTAGAAATTACTATGGACTATTGTTACTATCATTATCCACTAAATTTAATTAGGTCTTGTACATTTTAAGTGGATTATTGAGATGTAAACTTGGCGAAGATAATTTCATACAAGAAGCTGTCCTCAGAATCCTGGAGAAGTGAGCAGCTGCAGTGCCCATCCATACAGATCAGGGGACTGCCTTGTTTATGCAGATTGATACAGAAATCTTCTTAGATTTGTCCTACATGAGCATTGCATCTGATGGCTTCCCTCTTCCCCAAAACGCTCCTTGTTTAGGCCCAGGCTGGCACACGTTCAGCCTGCCCTGGTGATGGTATTGCTACAGAGGGATGTGGCACGGGGCTGAGCAGTGATTTATGTCCCTGGAAGACGAGAAACAAGAAGATTAAAGCACAAAGATGAGAAAGATTCTCGATTTCCCTGTGGGGCCAGCACATTTCTGTCACCCTTTGAAGAAGGGGAGTTGTCTTTAAAGCAATAGTATCTTTAACAGAATCTGGTTGTAGTTTGTTCTCTTTTCTTCCTATGCCTGTAATCATGATGAAACCCTCTGACTTTGTCCTTCGTTCTTGTCTGAGCTTTGGAAGGTTGTATGGAAAATAACTGTTTCTATTCGGCCTTATTTATTTATTTATAGCTGCTTTTGAGGGAAACATCAACATCTGATCCTCTTGGAAGAAAACCTCTGGGAGGTTTTCCTTTCAATTTGGTCCAAACTGCTTTCCCCCGCCCCTGTGATAGATCAGGGATATTCTGGGTTTGTGTAAAGTTGAAGATGGTCTTCAGTTCCAGAATCTGCTTTATTTCCAAAAGTCATTTCTCAGCTGCACATCTTCCCGTGGCTGTTTGCAACAGGGCTCTGTGTTCTGCATTTTTTCTGAATGTTTTGATTTTAATGCTTATCGGAACCACTGTTTAAAAACAATCCCCCACCAAAACAAAAAAGGTATTATAGTAGAAAAAAAATACAAACACGTTTGCTCTTTTTTAGAAGACATTTATCAAAGTTCACTCAGCTGGGATTTTCTGACACATGGCTGACTTGCAAAATTCTCTTTAACATCTTTGCATTTTTGGCAACGTAAGGAAGTGCCACTTAGATTACTGCAACTGTGTGAGGATTTTAGTTGACAAGGGAAAAAAGTAGGCAATGTGATTTTTTTCCCCTGATTATTTTTTGTTAGCTATTTTCCTCTTCTAATTTTGCTTCTGTCATTTTCTTTATCTAAATGTCATTCTGCTTTTAAAAAGAGATTAGGACCAAGGCTGGTAAGAAGTAATTGAGCAGCTTATGTGCCCAGGACTCCTTGCAAATAATGTTAAGCCATGTTGTGGAGCCAGTGGGTTTTGGGACAAATTCTAAAATATCTGACTGGTCTTTGCCTCCATAGCACTGAATTCCTATTAAAAATTAGTGACATCTGCTTTCTTTCATAATCATAACTTTCTGTCAGTCTGTTCTGGGGTCTTGGGTAGTAGCACCATATCCCCAGTCCTTCAGGGCTGACCCCAATTGTCCCTCTCCACAGATACTAGAAAGTCACAATCTGTTCATTAGCCTTGAAGAACATTGGCTGGGTCAGCCTAGGGAATCTCACTTCTGGGTTAGATCCTCCTTTGTTTCACACGGTGCTGAAGCTGCAAAAGTTTGCTGTGCAAAGATCTTTGTGCACATTGTTTATCTAATGTTACAAAGAGAGAAAAGATTGGGGGTTGGGGTTTTTGGTGTCTAGTATTTCCTTATTGGAAACAATTGTTTCAACTGCAACCTATCAGTTTATTTTCAGAACCACTTGCCCTGGGAATTTTTCATACCTCAGCTGTGACAAAATGTACAGCAATGAGATTCTCTTTCCTCTCCCTGTGTATTCCAAACATTATAGTGTGTGTCATCCCAAATTGCTGGGAAGTGACTGAGGTCAGCAGGATTTTTCTGGCTATTCTCAAGGAATGGTTTGTGCTTCACTTGATTAAATATTATTTCTTGGAATCGCTAAGCAGCCCTCTCTCTGTTTTAGCTCTGTTTCATTCAGTTTAGAATGTCCACTCTGGTCTGTCATGCCTGTGGCTGTGCAAGCCATACACAGGGATTTTTCCTACTGATGAATTCTTGCTCTGCTTAAGAACTCAAACAAGCCAAAAAACCCCTCACTGCAGTGCCCAGTTTCCTGAGTTCCTGCATCTCCTCTGGAATGGATTAAGTAATAATAGCTCAAAGGAGGATGCTTAGAATAGAAATCGTCATTTGGGTGTTCTTTTTTGTTTTGCTGTTCCTTTTCATAAGCAAATAGACCAAAATCTCCAATACTGTGCATATCATTGCAGCACGGTGTTGTAATGATACAGCAGGTAACATTAAGTTAGCACTAGATAGAGTAGTTCACTTACCTAATATATTGAACACAGCCTAATTAAATATTTAATGGATTTTTCCCTCTGAGAGGAATCAGCAGAGTAACTAACAAGTGTGTTCCTGGAGATGAAAGTTGCAGATGAAGGTGATCTGTGGGGATTGTTGTTCATTGAATAACCTCATGAGCTGCCTTTCCAATTACTGTGCACCTTCCTTCTGAGAGGGACACTGCATACATTGATATGTAGATGCATATTTCAGTGGCCTGAAACCAGCGAAGAACTTCAAAATCTTGCTGCATGACATGATGGTAAATGTTCAGTTGATTACTCTTTGCTGAACTGACAATAAAGCAGTGGTTTGTTCCTTCCTTAGTTTAATGTGAGTGCAGCTTTGCAGTGAGAAACACCTATATATTAAATGGGACACTCAGATTTAGCTAATTCTGCCTCTTTCCATTGCAGGAACCAGAGGTCTAAAGGTGTATCCTGTAAATTCTAGGGGTACTGTCTTTTTATGGGCTATATTGAGGACAGTCCTCTTCTTCAGTGGTTCTACAGCCCCAGCTCCAAGGGGTCCCACTCCATGGCTGGGGGTCTCGGATGCCATTGCACTGCAAAGAAGTAAGTGAGGCTCAGAGTGGATAATACACTGCAGTCTTTATTCCCTCCTGAATGGCATTGACAAAGCTGATAATTAATTAATTTATGGAGCCATTGGGGTCTGCACAGGGCTGGAGCAAGTGAACGGTTTATCTATTAGCAGGCAGCTTCCTTCTACAGTCCTGTAGTTTCCAGCTCATGTGAAGGCAATGATTTTAGATCCAGCTAGGCTTTAATTCCAGCTAAAACTTAGAACTCCATTAGGCATTGTGATACTTTTACTGCCATACCATTAACTCTCCTTTTCTGGGCAACTTTTGTTGTTTTTCTCGTCAAAACTAATCTGTAGATGGCAATTTAAAAAAAAGTCAAAAGATGTCTGCTGTTCTAGTCAGACTCTGGGTTCACCAGGGCCTCTCACTGTCATTGTGAATGAGCCCAAAGGGCTCTGAGGGCCGGCTCCTTCACCCGTATTATTGCCATGTTCCACCAGAGCCCTGTGAGGAATTGTCAGTGAGCTGGAGCCCCAGGATTTGCTCAGATGTGAGATACAAGCCCTAAGAAATACTGCAGTCATTTTTAAACTGCTGGAGCAGCAGAGGGAATGCACTCAATAGGAAGTGTCATGTTCTGCTAGATAAGCTCTGAATATTTCACTTCATAGGAGCCCAAACATTGGAGGATTTTGTTGTTGTTGCTGTTGGGTTTGCCTTCTGTTCTTTTCCTTTTGTTTGCTTGTTTTTTAATTAAAAAGGAATGGAAAAGAAATAGTTATAAAGAACAGGGATAAGGAAATGGGAATTATCAGAGCTGCAACTGGTATAAAGGAAATGAATGTTATCACGGCCACATCTGCTGGAGAGGTTGTGTTACTCCTGCTGCTTTTTATTATCTAAAAGTTAAAGGCCTTTTGTCTTGGAATTCTTTCTTGCAGCAGGAGCTGTGCAGAGCTAAGTGCATCTCAGATGAAGCCTGGGTTAGGGCTGCAGGGCAGCATTGCAGGCTAACTTGTCAGGAAATGAGCCATTCCTGAGCTGCTGTCCTGGCTCTGGAGCCCAAACAAGGAGGGACATTGTGGAAAGCAGCACTCCAGATGCTGTGGCCTGGCCACTGGCTTTGGAAAGTGCTGAGATGGACTTGGGTTTGTAGTGAGGATGTGATACTGATGTGGACTGATGTGCAAATGTCTCCTGTGGGTGTTGCTTAGTTTTAGGCTTTTCTTTCATTACTTGGTTTCCAATTTTGTACTTAAGGACCCATGCTTGGCTGGATGAATGGTTTTGTTTGTGTTTTTAGACTAGTCAAGTAGTTAAAGTGACTCCAGGGAAATCTTCAAAATAATCTAATTTTACTTCTCTGTAAATAGGTAATACTATAAAGATGTGAAAACCTCAGGATAGGAAGTTTGGATGATTTGGAAGTCCCTGGAATTGTTTCCCACTGAGCTGCACTGTGGAAATTGTCAATGAAACAGCAAGAGACAGGGAGAAATTGGCTTCTGCAACAGACCACTGGCATCTCTGTGACAAAGTAAGTGGTGAATAAATAACCAATGATTTCACAACAGAGCCCACCATACTGCAGGCAAAACTGAAAAATTGGGAGATCTGTTGTAAATTACAAAATCCTGCCCTACCAAGGATGGATATAAAACACCATCACATAACTATGAGTCAGCCAGAGTGAGTGGATGGGTGACTGATTTAAATGTTTTTTGCTAAATTAAGATGATTCTAAATGAAAAACAGTGTTACAAACATTGGAGGTCTGTTCTGTTGTAGATTAGTTTTACTTAAGCACACATAGCTTTATAAAAAATGCAGTGAGTAATCACTTTTTGTAAAAGGGTTTTATTAACAAGTATCAATAATGCCTTAATCTCATTCCAATGCTTGTGCTTACTAAGTTTTTTATAAATGCTTAAAGCTCTATTGATGTTTTGGAGGAGGACAGAAGGTCTCCATCCTCATAGCTGTAGATACTGTGCCAGTATTTGCCATTCTTCCGCGGCTGGGGGGGCAAAGGATGATGCTGTAGGACATGCACTTTGTCTCACTCCCCACCATATGGGCACGTACTTTATTTTCATCAACAATAGTGGAAAGAAGCATCTGGCCCCTTATTAACTCACTAATCAAGTATGAACAGGAAGCAAAGTCCAGTGTTACCCAAGAATGGGAGCACAATTAAAACAACCCCACAGATGCTCTGCTAATGTGTCTGTGTTGGATCCCAGCCAGAACAAACTGTCAGCTCTGCAGAAAAGTTGCCAAGCCTTCCACAATAAAATCAACCCCATAAAAATCTTACAATTAACGATTTCCCTCTAACATCTATGGATACCTTTAAGTTATTGTCTCAGGAATGTTTTCTGCTGAGTTGGAAAGGTTCCCGTTTCCATATTTGATGTTGTCTCTAAGGATCAGCCATCAGCCCACTTGTTTAACCTTGGGCAGTTATAAGACATGTTCATTTACGTGAACCTCACTGAGATGAACAGGCGGGTTCAGGAGCATGGGCCAACACCTGCAGAAGCAATTTCCCTGTCAGTTTGAGTGGCAGTATTTTTTCCTGGCTCAGGAAAAGGTCTTTTCCTTACCTCCTGTGAGTAATCCATGACTTGGGGATCCTGGGTTTGTCCTGCAGGAGGGACACACAAGTCTGCAAATGAAATAAAAGGCAAAGTGCCTACGTGAGACCTTCCTGGACTTTGCATTCTATTACAGATTCCAAGTCAAAGCTGCAAGTCTGGCTGAGCCACAGGCACTGCCTAAGCTCAAGCAGGATGTGCTCATTGCTCTCCACTTCTCTCCTCTGGGGCACCTTTGGTGGCTGTCCTGAGTCAGAATGTGTTTAGTCTTCTCCAAATGCAGGCTTCTGTCAGCAGAGATGGACTTGCTCCATCTCCATCCCTGGCCTTGTGTGTTCCTCATACCTCTCTTGCATCCCATACAGCTTCTGTGAGCCAGATCAGTGCAGTCATCCATGGGAAAACCAGTTATTATTCATAAGTGGTAGATTTTAGCATTATTTTTTCATTGACTCACAAAAAGCTTACCACATATTTGCACAGTCCTTGCATGGACTGTAAGGAAGGTGCAGGTGGCAGCAGGAAGAAATTCACAGAAAACTTTGCTTTTTGAGAATTTCTGAATCTTGAAATATGGAGGTAAACTTCTCAATAATTTCAAGATGAAAAAACTTTTTATGTAGTTAGTTTTCTTAGAGAATAAATAGAAACTACTTACCGCAAGTAATTAATTAAAGGGGTTTAAGTTGCAACTTCTGATATTTTAAAAAGCTCAATGATGAATTCAAGCTGAACTTCCCCTCTCTCTTCAGAGTATTAATTTGAAAACTTTTTTTCTAGATTTCTTTTACATTTTCTCCTAGTTGGAAATACATGAACTTCTTTCTCTCTCAAAAGTATTTCTGGGATGAGAAAAGTGCATGTTGCCTGGTTTGGTTTGCTCGGAGTTGGCCATTTACTTTTACCTGTGGTCAAATCAGGAGCAAAGGACAAGGATTCAATCTGTAAATGCTTTGGATACAAAGGTGTCTGTATTGAAGGATTTTGTTTGTGGCCAGCTTTAGCTAGATGAAATTATCCATAATATCCTCTGTGCAGTGGAAATGGGCATGCAGTGAAGTAGGAAATACTGTGTGGATGGCCTTAACTTTCATATGTACCAGCACTGTGTGAACACTGCTGGAGGCTCCATTAGGAAAAGTTGATCTACATTGTATTGTAAAATGCATTATCTAATTTATGCTGGTACAGTGACTACAGGAGTGACAGTCAGGGCTGGAAAGTGAATCCTATGAGGGTGAAAGAGCTGGAGGAGGAGTGAATGGATCCTGTGGCCTGTAAGTGCTGGCATGGCTGCACTGACAGTAGGGATCTGGTTTTTGTGACCATGGGACCATCTTTAGGCATCAAGGACTATTAGGAAGAGGTGGGATCCACCTGGCCAAATGAGGCAAAAGCATTTTTGCCGATGTGCTAGCAAAGCTGCTGAGGAGAACTTCAACCTAGGGAAGGACAGAGAGAGCTGATGACAATGACACAAATGAGGGAACAATGGACCAGACCTGGTAGGCAAGAGATGCATGGCTGGGATGTTGCCATGGTGGAGAGAGGCTCTGTAGGGACAGGATGGGAAGGCGAGGAAGGGAACTCTCCTTGGTTAGGGATGGGAAGGTGTGGAGCCCTGCCCAGGGACAGGGGACGAGCCAGCCAAGAAATGAACAGGCTGCACTGGAGAGCAGCTGATGTTGGGGATGATGTGTTGGGTGTCAGCTGCAGACACATGACTGATGGGAAGAACATCTAGAAGCAACTGTAACTAAAATTACTTGAACTTTTCATTTTTAAAGCTCTCTTCACTTCTTTCCAATCTGGGAATGACATTTTTAAAGTCTGAACTCCTCTCAAAAGTATTTTTGGAAGGTCTGAACAAAACCAGTTTAGCCATCTTTGTGTAAAATCACTGCTAGGCAAGTACTTGGCTATGACATATTTTTGGCAGAGAGCTATTAAACAGCTTTAGGGCCCCATTGGAAATGTCCAAGAGTTTTTAAATCATCAGATAATTATTATTGGTTATGATAATCCTTAGAGACTCCGCCCAGCAGTCAGAGACTTAAAGCACTGGAGGGTCTGCGGGCAGCAATGAAAAGCAAGTCCTTGAGGATATGCCAGAGAAATTCTCCAGCAACAGTTGCTGGGTATCTGCATGTCCAGGGGTGGGCAGGACACAGCAGTGAAAATATTACCAAACTGGCAAAGTGTGGTCAGCTTTAATTTAAATCCAGAGATTTAATTGGGTGTGGATCTACATTGCTGCTGGCATTTGGCACCTGGAAGGAACTGGAAGGATGGACAGGAACTGCCACCCCCCTTGCCACTGGACAGAGGCTGCAGCAATCCCTGTGCTGCAGTCTCCAAACTCATTTGCCCAGATTCTCCATTTCAGGCTGTGAGTGAGAATTATTCAGGGGAATATTGCAAAAATGCAGCTTTAATGTGAAAATTCGAGTGTTTGTTTTGGGGCAGTTGTTCTCACCACCGACGGTAAAGCCCAGGAGTAGGGAAGTACTTGACATTTGGGCAGTGAGGTGGACTGTCTAAAAGGAAAGTTTTAAACTTGCCAGGAGATGGGAGTAATTATGTTGCACTTCCCACTCTGGTTTTGATCTTGTTACACAAGCGTGAGTGCATGTGAAATTATATCCTCTCCTTATAGAAATGTTCCAGATTAGTTTCACTTGATACATTTTTGCTTCCATTATTAGAGCTACATTTATCCCAGATGTTTGAAGTTTGAACTTCCAATGTTGGTATTCCATGAATTCCCCTATCTCGCTGGTGCCTGTACAATAATGCTATTCCTCCTGAAGACACAAATGTGGAGAGGCTTCATATTTGTGGGGAACACGGTGTTCCCTGGAGCTGTTCCTCTCAGATCCATGCTTTCCATAGCTCCTCATGATCAAAAGCTGTGAAATGCTGCTCCAGAGAAACACTGGTAATGTTTAGGCAAGTGGACACTCTTCCCTGAAGCTTTTGGATTAAAAAGTTTTTGGACATTTTTCAGTTAACTGTTTATTTCATGGATGGAAATTAATTTGAACTCTTAAAAAATCCAATATTATGTGACCTTTCAACTCATACACTGCTGAATTAGAAGAAGAAAATCCTTTATTTATTGCTGCCAAACTGTTCTTTTTCAGTTGCATTAAAACGAAGTATATTTGGGCATAAAAGATGACAGCTCCTTTTCATGGCCTCTTACTGTATTTTCTGTGTCTGGTCAGATGCTTTTATCTGAAGCTTTGTTCTTTGCAGTGGAAAAAAAAATCAGAGGATTTTGGAGAGTGATAGAGTTTGCAGAGAAAATAAAATTTTCACACAATACTTGGCACTGCTCAGGAAATGGGATTTCATGCTGGCAAAGCTCTGTGCTTGGTTGGAGCTCTTGTTGACAGTGACGGGCTTTGGGGTTCCTTGTGCAGCTGAGCCAACATGCCACCACCCTCCTGTGGCACAAGTATTCCTTGGAGTAGGGGCAGATGATCCTGAGCAGCAGGCTGGACCTGTGGGAGCAGCTCAAGTGGGATTCTCATGCCAGGACCCATCCTGGATGGAATCAGGATGTCTGGCATGTGTCTGGGAGGCTGGCATTACATGGAAAATGGATCAGCTGAAGAAATCTCTTCATGACAATTGGGAAGGGAAAACATGGAGGACTTGTGTGGTGAAAAGTCCAAATGTAGCCCATGACGGATAGGAGCAGGAGAACTTTTATTATGGTCAAGTACAGCTCAAAGTTCAAGGAGAGGATTAGCAGTAAGAACAAATGAAGTGTTTGATTTAACCATTCTTGTAGCAAGTTTTAAATAGGACTAAGAGCAAAGAATAATCCTTGGTCTGGTCCTCTGGCATCGGCAGGAAAATGCCAAGGGAGCTGGCGGGGACAGCAATGTGGGACAGGTTCTGCAGCTGCCTGTGCAGAGCCAGCTACAACCTTGTGATTTGCCAGTGCTGGCATTAACTACTTCAATTTTCCCCTCAAGAACCAGAAATCTTCTTTAATCCTACATAATTCTAAAATTGCAGAACTAGAATTAGGAAGGGCCCATTAAGTGAGGCGGCCTCCTCTGCCCGCAGGGTAATTGTTCAGGGGGCACTTCGTGAATCCCTTTGAAAAATAGAGATTCAACCAATTACTCTCCTAATTGTTTCAGTTCATCCACCTCTGCCTCTGAGATCTGTCGTCTCATCTTTCTTTGTAAGCAGCATGAATGGATTATCAAATTTCATTCTGAAATCATCTGCAAGGCAGATTTACGCAGAGTCTTTGTATCTCTGAGCAAATCGGGGAATGTGAGTCTCTTGCTACACTGCGGCTGAACATTCTTAGGGAAGGTCTATAAGCAGCCCAAGCCTAATTCCTGTGAGGGGCTTAGCTCATGGCATGCGACCTTCATCTGGAGTAAGGAGCTGCACTCAGGTTCGGTGCGAGCCTGCCTGTGCCTGCGAGCTGCGCTGAGCCGGGGCGGTGCTGCCCGGCGGTGATGTAATGTGACCGCTCGCCAGCCGCCCCACTGGAGGCATCGCATTGATGCGCGGGCGGCTGCTTTTGTGCCTTCATTCCTCGGGGCACGGCGGTCCCCGGCCGGGACGCGGGGCCAGGAGGGCCGGGATGCTGCCGCAGGTGTGTCCCGGCCGCAGGCGTGTCCGTCCCTCAGGTGTGTCCGTCCCTCAGGTGTGCCCGTCCCGCCCGCCGCCCCGGGACGGCCCCGGCCGCGCTGGCGGGCCTTGGCCGGCAGGGGGAGCCCGCGAGCCGCGCGGAGCCCGCGCCGCCCCCGCCCGCACGTGGCGCGCGCCCCGCTGAAAAGCCGCGAGCGGCCCCGCGCCCGCCACTGGCGCCGGCAGCGCCCGCTCCGCTCCGTGTTTCCCGCTGCTTCCCGCTAGTTCCCGCTCCTCCGCCGCCGCCCAGCCCGGCCGCCCGCTCTGCCCTCCCGCTCTGCCCTCCGCCATGGTGCGCGGCATCGCCACTTCGCATCCTCTCCTGCATCCCGTAGCCCGGGGGCGGCGGGTACCGTGAGAGGACCGCGCATCCCTGGCGTTGCGGCGGGGACCGGGCGCACGCAGCTGGCGTTGACCTGTTGCAAGAGCCGGGCTTGTCTTGGGGATCTTTTGTCTAGGTCTTTTTTCTATTTTTTTTTTCCCGTCTCGACGGGGGAAGTTTGCTCCCCAGCCTGTGGCCCGGCTTCCTCCACACCCTTTCCTCCTCCTTTTCCTCGTTTTTTCCAGAATCCGCTGCCTGGGGCCAGAAGAGGTCTCCCTCGTTACCCCCGGCCCAGCGCTGGAGCTGGGGGCACCCCGCGGGCTCCGGGCTCGCCCTTTCCCCCGGCGGCTGCGGTGGGGCGGCCCCAGGGGCGCGGGGAGGCTCCGCGAGTGCCCCGGGCTGCCGGGCCTCCAACCATGTCCAAAGTGGCGGCGGAAAGTTGCGGGGCAGCGCCGGCCGAGGACTTGTCCAAGGTGTCGGACGAGGAACTGCTCAAGTGGAGCAAGGAGGAGCTGATCCGCAGCCTCCGCCGCGCCGAGGCCGAGAAGATGAGCGCGATGCTGGACCACAGCAACCTCATCCGCGAGGTGAACCGCCGCCTCCAGCTTCACCTCGGCGAGATCCGCGGCTTGAAGGTAGCGGGGTGGGCAGGGTGGGACCCCTGAAGTTTGTGCGGTGTCTCCGCGTCCCCCGCCCGTCCCGCCGGGAGCAATCTCGTCAGGTGGATGGTCTGGGAGGAGTCGCTCCCGACAACCGCAAGAAAAGTGGATGAGGACTGGAGGGAATAGCTTTCGATCCCGCTTAATAATCAATCAAGTGTCCGGCTAAGACATGATCAGCTATTTGGCGGGCTGTGGGGCACAGCTGGTTTTGCTCTGCCCCAGTATTCTTTTGGGTTGATAAAAACGCTGAAGTCTTGCCGGTTTTGTGTTATACTTCCTTGGTTTTGAGTGAGGTTAAGTGATCCTGCTTGAAGTGCACGAGAAATAAGGGTTTGTGTAGCTCACTCTGTTTTCTGTCACTGTTTTCAGAGGACTTAGTCTGTCAGGCAGGCAGGCTGGTAGGCTGCTGGAGAGAGTTGGTCATTTCCAGGATGCAGTGCAGCATGTGGCAGGTGATGGCAAACCCTTGGGCTTGGGTTTGGGATGATCAGAACCAATCCCTAATTTATTCTCTGAAAAGACATTTGGTAACACATCTCTGATCAAACCTCAGTTGTGTGCTTGTGCAGGCTGCAGTCGGAGGCAGACCAAGTCTGTAATGGTTGATTCCTTTCTTAATTTCACTGTCCTGGTGGATGAGAAGCTTAGAGCTTAGTCTCTAATGCTTCCTTTCCAGTTCTGAGGACTGGGAAGAAAGTGTCACTATTTTACAGCATGTTACCTTGCTTGTGGGTTATAGACCTAGAAAGTTACCTTAGAGCAGGCAGGACTACAGAACATTTTCTGGTTTATTGCTTTGAGAATTTTCAGGAGATTCCCTCAGTGAGGTGAGGCTGGAGGGAAGGAGAGAAGAGACAGAGATGGAGTATGGGCATTTGAATTATTCCAGGGAAGTGCATTAGAAGAGAGTTCTTCGCTTGTAGAATGGTTTTAATTACAGAATTATTGAAAAAGTGTCATTAATAACAGTGTAGTATAAAATAAATAGCTACTGGGGGAAAATAGTTCCTGCCTCCCAAGTTTTTGTGTTCTGCAAAGTATGTGTGTCCCTTTAGTGGTGTCTGAGGGTAAAAAAAGCCCACCCGTGGCAGTATTGAGTAAAACTCAAGCTTATATTTTGAATGTAAGTTCAGTTACAACAATAGTATCTTTCTCCCAGTTACCTGCAAAAGTATCTGGATTTCTGCATCTTGCAGATGACTGGCCAAACACACTTACGATGGATAGGAAGGAGTCGCATATTCCTCTCTCAGTTCCAGACTCCAAAGTCTTGTTTGACTTCCGCCTTTTGTTCAGATGCCTCAGTTGGAACTTTCAAAAAGAATCTGGGAGAAGGAGGTTCCTGAGCCCTGTGTTGGTGTCTGGCAATCTCCCTCCTTTGTCCTGTGTGAAATAACTGCTACATGAGTAAGAATGACCAGCTGGCTGGATGGCTCCTGCTTCCTGACTGAGGAATTGTGGACTTCCACAACTTTTTTATTGCACTGTGGAATCATTTCACACATCTATCACTAGCAGAGGTTTATAAGGACACCTTAAAACCTCATTGAGATTTTTTTCCATTGTCAAATACAGGCTGAAATTGTTCAAATTCCAAGTTGTTTTGAGGCAGAAATCAGACAAACGCAGGCATTCATGCACCTAAATCCAGTGGAGTTACAAAACTTCCTTTTCCTAGGAAATGGTGCTAAAATGGTGTTTCCATAAGACTGACTCTCTAAGAACTGTGGTTAATCTCTAGCTGTAATGTCATGCATAAGGAATGGATATGTAGATGATGGGAGAAAGATAAATATGGTCACAAGTCCAAACTAGAAGGATAAAATACTGGAAATGTTTTTATTCTGCTGTAGTAATACCCTGAGCATTTTAACTTCAGAGCATTTGCTTCAAACTGTTCCTCACTTAGGGAAGAGCATAGAATCGTGTACTTAATTTTGTTAGGGGTGAAAAAAATCTATTTAAACAGATTATTTCATTTCAGAGTGGTTAAAGCAATCCTGGTCAAGTGATGACTGACAAGGCTTTTTATGCCAATCAGAAACAAAATCCAGCAAACCCCAACTAAAAAAAATTCTCTAAAATGGTCATCTTTATATGCAGCTAATGTTTTAGGGAATAGGGAGTATAAATGTTAATATTTAATTATTTAAGAGAGATTACAATTTCTGATGTACTTTGCACTTTTATTTTAGGAATAACTCGCAGGTGAATATTTCTCAGGGGGGCGAGATCATCATGACAGCACTTACAATGTTTGGGAGCTAAATTACTCTGATATTTAGTATGAAAGTTAATTAAGCGCCTGAAACTCTTCTGCTGTATCAGAAATTAGAAATTAGCTCCAAGCTAAGGGCAGTTTTTGCTGGACAGCAGCTTTGTTTACTTGAAGCATGGTGCTATTACAATGTGCCAGGTCTACACATGGAATTATTTATGCCTCACTGGAGTGCTTAAATATGAGAGTTTGCACCAGTGCTGTCCATTGGCCTGTATAACAGTTGAACATCAATTCCTTTCGACTCCTCTGTCATGATAATCTTTCTTTTAAAGGACATCAACCAGAAGCTGCAGGAAGATAACCAGGAACTGAGGGACCTTTGCTGCTTCCTGGATGACGACCGGCAGAAGGGCAAGAGGGTGTCCCGTGAGTGGCAGAGGCTGGGCAGGTACAGTGCCAGTGTCATGCACAAGGAGGTGGCCTTATACCTGCAGAAGCTGAAAGAGCTGGAAGTTAGGCAAGAAGAAGTGGTTAAGGAGAACCTGGAGCTGAAGGAGTTGTGTGTGTTGCTGGATGAGGAGAAGAGTGGTGGAGCAGGCAGCCGGAGCTCTATCGACAGCCAGATCAGCCTGTGCCAGCTGACTGCCACCAGCGCGTACATCAGAGATGTTGGGGATGGCAGCAGCACTTCCAGCACGGGCAGCACAGACAGCCCAGACCATCACAAACACCACCCGAGCACCAGTCCAGAACACCTGCAAAAACCTCGGGGGGAAGGAAGCCCTGAGCATCAGAAAAACAGGAGTATCAGCCCAGAGCACCTGCAGAAGCCCAGAGGTTCTGGCAGTCCTGATCATCACCTGAAAGGGCCGAGCCCTGAGCATCACAAAACCATTGTCAAAGTACCTGAACAACAAAAGCACAGCAGCAGCAGTCCAGAAACTATCCCAAAGCATGTTTTGAGTAGTAGCCCTGAACACTTTCAAAAGCAGAGGCCTGGTGGTAGCCCTGAGCATCAAAAGCACAGCGGTGGCAGCCCAGATCACCTCCAAAAGCACACGCCCAGTGGAAGTACAGAGCACCTTCACAAGGTGAGGGGTACGAGCCCAGAGCATCTCAAACAACACTATGGAGGGAGTCCAGAACACCTCAAACACCTCAGCGGAGGCAGCAGAGAAGGTACCCTCAGGAGACAAGTGACAGATGAGCTGTCCCCTCACCACAGGAGTTTGTACAACGGAATGAATGGTGGGTCAATACTTGGAGCAAAAGCTCACTTTGAAAATTGCTAAGGTAGTTTCAGGGTTACTCCAGCTATTTCTGCAGCAGGAATGATGTTTGATGTGAAATGAAGGGCAATGAGTCTCGTGTCACCATTATTCCTTTAGCAGGTGATTTAACTGGAGTAGATGTTTGTCCATCCAGCAGGTGTGGGGTAGATTCAAGAAGTAGGGGAAAAATGCATTTTGAGTTTTGGTGTAGGGTATCAAGGAGAAGTTCTCAGCCCTGACTCTGCTCTGCGGTTGGTAGATGTAAACTGTTTGTCCCTAGGTGGATTTGTGTTTGCATAAGAGAAAAGTTGCATTGTGTTTCTTGTCCTGCCTGTATCTGAGTCAGCAGAGCGAAGGTGAGTTTCTCCAATTTCATTTCCACCTTCCTAATCTGCCTTGTCTGTAGCTTTAAAGATTTAAAAATTTCCTGTTTATTGATTGAAGGCTTCTTATATTGTTTTCCATAAACTTTGGAAAAGACCCCAGATGAAGAGTAGGCTCAATAGAAAAGAATCTGATAGCTCCTAAAGCTTTTCAAAGCCTTGAGTTTGCAAATTTTTAATCATGACAAATTAAAAATTTAGGAAGATCGAGAATGGGCGTCTTTGCTGTTGTTGCTGCCTTTTAGAAAGGTTTCCAATAAATGTGCCTAGTTTTTAAGAGCTGTGTATCCTGACTGATAGAAATAAATAATTTATCTTAGGAGAGTCTCAATGTAAGTATTTTGTTATTTTGAAAGCTACAAAGTTCAGACATCTTACTCTGCTGTAGAAAGAACTCATTTTAGCCTTAGCAGAATTCCTATAGCCTGCTGCCTTTTATTTCTTCCATGTGCTTTGGGATGTTCTCATGAAGGCAATTAGTGTCCTAGTTGAAAACCTTTACACGTGGATTTGAAGTCAAGCTTTGCATAAAGTGATGATTTTGCCTTATCAAATTGTCTTGGGTGGAGTTCATGTGTTTCCATTTCATAAGCAGCTGTGTGAAGCTGCGTTGGCATCAGTGGATGTGACCACTTGTTGGATCTGCTTGTGAGATGGGTGCTGTCCTCAGCCCTTGTCACACTGGTCCAGTCACCTGTTGGGATTAACTTGCACAATGCCCTCAGTTAACCCCTCTCTGCAGGGGCAAATCCACGTTGTGTTCAGTGAAATATGTATTTTTGACAGGGCTGACCAACCCAAACATGGTAAGCATAGAGACTTCTCTTTTTAAATGATTAATAAGGTGAGTGTGTGACAAATATGTGAAGATGTATAGTTATTAAAGTTGGTGTTACACAACTTCCATTAAATGATGTATTTTTCTCCATTGAGTTCTTTGTGTTTACTATTGCCCTTCTGTAAGTAGCATGAAGCATGGAACCAGACTTCCTAAAAATGACTTGTTTCTTGCACCCATGATGTTCAGTCCACCACAGTATATGTAGGAAGGTGATCCAAGGTTTTAAGTGTGTATTTTTAAAACTCACTCACAGGGGAAGGAAGATCTGGTTTTTCTGTTGCCAGCAGTGTAGGCTTTCTGTTTGGCCGTTTGTTTTTTTTTCCCCGAGTAGCCTTGTTAAGAACCATATTCCTAACAAAGCAGTGAAAGCATTACTTTATTCCTGAGTTGACTGGCATTCTTTGTGCAGCGTATTTCAGCTGTCAAAAGATTGGACTCAGGCCACAAGGTGCTGGAGAGGGCAGCT
Source organism: Cyanoderma ruficeps (assembly GCA_008694505.1). Taxonomy (NCBI): domain Eukaryota; kingdom Metazoa; phylum Chordata; class Aves; order Passeriformes; family Timaliidae; genus Cyanoderma; species Cyanoderma ruficeps. Next base: position 153,892 of record VZDJ01000052.1, read on the forward strand.
GGTGCTTTGGGAGGCTCTTTATTGACTTTAATCAGAGCTTTGCCTGCCCTGCCCTGTGCTTTATATAATCACTTTCACAGCGAAGTCCTCTTTGGTTTGACAACTTCTCTCACCAAAAAGTTGTCAAACCTCTCTTCTTACATATTTATGTAATTTGATGCAAGCTTGAGGTTTAAATTTGACATCTGTCTGACCTTGATCAAGCTTGGTGAGACTCTTGACAGCTCTTCTGTGAAGGAAGGGCTTTAAACTTCAGGGAAATACTTGGTCTTCAAAGCAAGGCTGAATCCTTCTGGGTGTTTTATGTTTTCATTTTGTCAGCCACTGTAAAGTTGTGGGGAACAGTTAATATGGAAGTGGTAGAAGTGCTGGTCATTATAATTTGTTATTGTTGTGAAAATAATGTGTAAATCTTAATTTAGATGTTCTGTGTATATCTGGCCCTGCCAGCTGAGTGTAGGCAATAAAAATCCTGATCTTATAGTAAGGAATGCTGAAATTGTGACAATGGGAGTTAGGAAATGGCCAGGAAGCCTGGCCCTAAACTCTCATGAGCAATACAAAAGGACAATATTTTGTTTGTGATCCCAAAGTCATGCAGTAAGTATATTATATCACATTGGTGGAATCCAGTTGGTTTTCAGATTAGGAGTATCTCTAGCTGGCAGATGTTTGCACATTTGTGTCATGAGGTTGCAGGTTGCGTCTAAACTTATTGTAGTTCTTGTGGACTGTCATGTGAGCAGCAAGAGTGAAGTGCTGGTGACCCTAAATGATGAATGGCAGAAACAAACATGTTTTGATATTTAAAGGAGTAAAATAAAATATTTTAACTATGTAGTAAGCATTTACTAGAGTAAGTACGAGTCTGTCCCATCTTCCTTGGTCTGAACTGGACTCTGAATCCTGTCTGAGAGGAGAAGTTATTCCTCTGCGTGTCAAATCTCATTCCAAAAGTGTTGTACTCTCTATGTGGACCTGGTGTTCCTAATTGGAAGTGTGTTTGTGGACAGCTTGGCTATTTCTGGAGAAATGGGAGTTTCTTGCAGCTCCCATTTACCTGGATTTGTGATCCTGTCAGCAGCTGGTGGCCACAGGAAAGCAGTGGATTCCACAGGGTGGTGTTACCTCTCCCAGAACCGGGGCTGTGGGTAAATATGTGTGGGATGGATCAGAGAGTTTGCAGGTTCCTGACAGACTGGAGCTGCAGTCAGAGCAGTTGCAGTATAATATTACAATGCCATCAGGAATGTGATGTGCAGCTGGAGCTGCTTTGCAGGATGTGTTTATGCATTAATCATTGGCCTTCATGCATGTTTTAAGCTATGCGGGAAGTTACCTCAGCCTCTTGCTCACAGGCACAGCTAAAGGAATAAAGGATGAGGTGATAACATTTCCTTTCATAATTCTTCTCATCTTCTATGCTCAAGGGTTTGATCTTGGTATTTCTTCTTGTATGACATGTCAGCTTTCATTTATAAGATTTATAAGGCTTTAAAAAAACCCTCTACTTCATGGTTCTCCTACATATTTTTCTGAAATGAGTGTCCTTAGCCTTTGGAGTGATAGAAAATGGGATGGCTTGGTGCCTGTTAATTGAAAACACATGTATTTAATTCTAGAGGTTTTAATGAAATAAAACATGATAATCTTTTGCTGTAATCACACCTAAATGTTGTAGGTAATGAGAACAGAGGTATTTGGGATAGAAAGATTGCTGAAATTAGATGAGAAAATACCAGCAGTAAAATCATTTTGAGAAGAGAGCATTAATGCACCCTAGAAGAATATGTGACGATTTAGCTCTGACACAGATATCTGGGGTGTAAGTGCCTCTATAAATTGATCTGCTTTCAGCATTTGCAGTCTAAGTGTTGGTTTTTTAATCTAAGTGATTTATTTTCAGCTTACTATTTTAAGAAGCCCTTTGTTTTACTCTGAGCTTTGACTTTTGTGTGAAAGGAAGGTATCCAAAGGCTTTCATGTGTGCTTCTCGCTTCCTGCTGAGGTTATTAATGAAGAGAAGCCAAACTGCTGACTAACACCTCCTGTACTGCTGGAGGTGTGAGGGCTCTTACAGAACAAATGCAGCATCACCTCTCCTTGAGCAAAGGTGTTTGTAGGCTAAACAGAGACTCAGCATAAATTCTGGACACTTTCTCTTATAAATGCACTTGTGAGAAGGAAAATTAAATTAGAAAACACTGCACTGAGTAAAAAGGGGAAACTGCAGTGTGACTCCAAAGAGAAAAAATGCACAATGTTACTGAGTTAACTGGTACCCCTCTGTGCAAGCAACTCCCCTTAGCTGGTGGAAGAGTGGGATGATGTCATGCTTCCAAGTACGTTTGCTTACAAGTTACTTAAAGTTGAAATGCAAATAATCTGCCTGTCAGCATGCTGTGTATGATTTGACCTGTCCTGGTGGCACCTACAACTGCACATTTGGGAGCCTGAGGCAGCATTTCTTAATTTTCTGAGTGTAACCAAATGCTACAAGGATCAGCAGAATTTTTTCCTTGACAGTATTGTGATGTCATGTTTATTTCAGTTATTTAATTTTGAAGTGTGGAGCTCTGAAGCTTTCTCAATCAGAGTCTTTCAATTGAACTCTGTAGGTTTGATTGTCAAACTTGTAAATTAGTTCTAGCTGTTACACACACTGTAAGAGAACTGGGGCATGAGATGTGAATATGGATGTGACTCCAGCATGCTGCATTTATTACCCAACTCATTTTTTTGTGGAGTGATTTATCATGTTGAAAATGTGTTTTGTAGTATCAAAACAATGAACCTACTAGAAACCCATGTTGTAGGACCTACAGGGGAGGTTTACAATTCCATGTCATTTAAGGATTACATTTAAAGACATTTACAATGTCCTTAACTTCACTGACAAAACTCCTTTTGATTTGAGTGTTTTAATGTGAGGTGGATCATCCTTCCAGCAAAACTCTTGGTATGTTAATGGCAGAGTGATGCCTCTCCCTATGGAAAACGGCCTGGTTTCACTTGGTAGTCTGGACGTTCAGCACTGATTCCTGCACAGGTCAGGTTGATCCAAGTGGCAGACAGGTGCAGGGGGCAGGGTTTGCTCTTTGGTGCTGTGGCACTGCTGATTGCAGTGGGATGTGCAGGGGGACTCAGCTGCACAGCCCCTCCTGCTACAAGACTGAGAACACCCCAGCACCTTCTGGTAAGTCACTTCTTCCAAGTTTTATGTCTTTTCCTTTCTCCCTGAGGCTGCATATCCCACTACACAGGCGACTCTGTTTTGCAGTTAGGCCTTAGTGCTAATTCAGCCGTTCTTTGATGGAAGTGAGAGGCAGAGTAGGGAATAGAGACATTGCCTTTAAGCCCTCTCCAGTGTACCTCATCTCTCTGGGAACAAGGTCCCTGTTAGTCCGTGGAGGGATGTTAATGAGGTGAGAGGGAGTCGGTGCTGCCAGGGATTCGGGAACGGCTCCTGCAGTTCCCACAGCAAAGCCCCGTGCAGTGACTCCCTGCAGCCCCGTGGGCAGTGACTGCCGGAGCGTTTAGCCGGGATGGAGAGGAGGAGCAGTGCTGACTCCATAACAGGCGACGAGTGGCCGTCTCTCATGTTCGGAGTGTCTGCTGGAACTTCCTACCACGTGCCCCCCAAGGTCCCGGAGGGAAGGGCTGTTGATCAATCGCAGCGCTGGTCCCCACAAACACCCAAAAAGCCAATGCCTGCTCCCACCCCCTGACTGTCCTACCGGTACACCTGGGATAGAGCTGGCATACTGATCTTTCGTCTGTTTTCTTTATTTCATTGGGCATTTTTAAGAAACAATGTATTTTCTGAGTAGTGAGGTTGTTTTGGTGTGTACAGGAAACTGCAGCGAAGCTTATTTCTTTCTCATGGTGATTGGGTCAAGATGTGAACCCTAACCCTTTACCTCAGAGAGCTTATCAGGAGTTTGCATGGCTGTTAGTGTTGTCTGCCTGAAATAAGCGGGCACATTTATGTGTTATTTTATTTTTCTTAGTGCCAGAATGGCAAATCCTCACATTAAAGTCTTGTCTGAGTCCTTGCATAGAGACAGTACCTTTAACCTGAGCTCAGGACCTCATGTATCAGTTCTTCACACAGCTTTTGGAGTTAGTGTTGTGCATTTAGAACAGTAAAATATGGGTTTAGAAATATTAGTGATTAAATTGTAAAATTCTCTGAACTGTGGCACTTGTATTGTATTGTGGTCAGTGTATTACAATAATTTTTGGTGAGTGCTGCTTGTTTAAGACATTCAACCTTGTAGTGTGCCAGTCAGAATGTCCTGTCTCTTTTGTTCACCTATTAATGTTTTTTTGAAATTTTTTTTAAATTTTACTATGAACTTAACAATGGAGAGTTGTGCAGGCTGTGCAGGGGTTGAAGCTGGGTTAAGAGTTAGGGAAGAGCATGGCAGGCAGTGTAGTGTGGGGTTCAGATTTTGTACTTCCACACACACAAAGTGCAGGGATGTTGACAGGAGTAAGGGACAGCGAGGCATTCCAAATTACAGGGTATTTAATGAGGTATAATAAAGCCTCATGTACATAAGAAAATTACTCTGGCAGTGAAAATTCATTGGCTTCTGTGCTAGTAAGTTATGCCTTAATTAGTGAACTGAAGCACAGCTTATCTTGGGTCATATTGTCATGCCCAGAGATATATAGTTACTGAGGGAGCACTGAGAATTATCTTCAAGTCATGATCTTGATGTAAATCTTGGCTGCCTGTGCTTCTTCACTGGTTAAAAGGTGGTGTCTGTGAAGAGAATCAGCTAGGACTGAAACACAGCTTTGAATTTTGCTTAATGCAGAAAACAGTACAATAATCTGTTCAAGAGGGAATGTTATAAAAGTATAACATGGGGGGCGAAGGGCATAAACTAAAGTTGTCCTTAAAAAATAAGCAGTAATGATATTACTCTGTGCATATTTAGTGGGCTTGTAAATTTATTTTTTTAAGTGCTTTTAATTCTGCAAGGCACACAGAGGAGGGTCAGGATTGTGATCTGAGATGTGTCCATGAGCATTTGGTATGCAGCATGGAAGTGTGTGCAAATTTATTGATTGTGAATGGGAAAGCTGTTATCTTGAGCTAGGCTGTCTTAAAAGATGAACAGTTCTGTGAAGGCTGTGAATAACAAATAGTCTTAGTTCTACTCGTCATTTCTGCTATAAAGTTTTGGGCATAATTGCATTGTTTCAGTAACATTCATGGGGAGTGAAGAAGCCAGCAACTCTGGACCTGTGGTGTTCAGCAAGAACGTGCTTCTTCTACCCATTATTTTTTTATTTGCATGATTCATGTGAATTTAACTGCTTTGTAAAAGTCCATATAATAAATTAAGTGGTTATTTGGACCAGTGAAACAGCAGTGTTCAAGCACTGTCAAGAGTAAAAGATGTCATAGCTGAAAAAGCCCAGTGGGCCATGTGGTAACCAACAATATGGAATGTCTCCTAAAGGTCTCCATTTAGATACTTCCCCAAGGTTGCACCAATTATTCCAGACCCTTTATGCCTGTAGTATTAAGCATCTCTAATCTGATCAGCAGTGAGATAGCTCCTTCAAATGCTTGACCTCAAAACTCACTAGATTTCTTTCACTGCATCTCTTTAAGCTCCTGCGAGCTATGAAAATCTGCCATGATCAACTGTGGAGCCTGTACCTGTGACTTGGATTCAAAGAAAATTATCAGTGCTTTCTACAAAGGGTACAAGGCTGATTCATCACTCCGTGATAAGCTCCCACTTAGGCCAAGTGCAGATAAGTCTGGAGAAAAGCATTGATTCCTGACCCACATCCCCTCTTGGCTCCTGAGTCTGTTTTTGGTCTAGAGTGAACAAACTTTAATGATGTTCAAAATCCATCTTATGACTTTTGTGGTCTGCAGACATTACTGAGGACATTAAGATGAGCCTCTAAAAATAGTGTTGGATTATGAGAAACAAAAAGAACATTCCACTGGAGGCAGATGAATATATCAAGCACAAATACATGAATGCTGTGAGGCAGAACCTGCAGATTGACTCGGATCCTTCCGAGGATTTGAGCACTTCACTCCTTGTTGGCAGCTGACTTGCACCAAAATGGGATGCCCAGACAGAACAAGGTGCTAAAATATCCCTGCTCATGCCGTGCTCTGAATGAAGTCACTTGTCTGTCACTGTCATTCATTTTGTCTACTTGGGTCCATTTTAGAAATTTATGTAACCTGAAGTTAAATTTTGAATTTTAGGTTTTTGCAGTGTCACTAAGTCCATAAAGAAAATGACAAGAAAGCATTCCAGCAATGTTTTTTTTCCTAACCAGCTCTCCAACCACTGAGATCAAAGGCTCTTCAGTGTTAACTGAACAGCAGAAGATACCAAATCTATGTCTCCTCCAGGTACAGGTACTAAGAACTTTCGTTCATTCATTCCTGTTGTTGGGACTTGATGCCTGGTGTACACTCTGCTCATTCTGCTGAATGCGACACTCTGACCACTTGAAACCATACCACATGCAAATATTTTGGAGCACTATGAGGACAAAAGATCCTGAGTTTTTATTTTAGAAAATCCTAATTTCAGCATGAGGGCATTGGGATTTATGTGTTTTAGCTTCTCCATGAATGTAATCAAATGGGATTTTTTTTAAAACATTTGAGTGTACTGGAATGTTACATTCAGCCTGAATTGCTGGATTGGCCAACAGCATGGAAGTGACTGGTTAGACTGTCTTGAAGCATGGATCCCAGAGTTTTATGCTGCCAAGTCACTCCATCATCCTGGATTTGTCAAGAATGAGTTGGACAGTGTTCAGTCCTTATATTGATCACAAATACTACAAATGCATCCAGTTGTATCCATGGAATCCCTGGCTGGGGAACTCCAAGAGGACATGTAGCTAAAAAGGACTTGCATGACCCACTTTCATGATAACTCTACAGCAATGCAAATTAAAGTGTATTTGCTTATCAACTGCCACCTGGAAATGTGTCCTTCAGGCACAGGAGTCAGTTTCCTGGGCAACATATTCTATTCCACCTTTCCTGTGTCATGTGTTTTTATTTTATCTTTTTAACCAAAAAAAACCAAGAGTGGATTCCAGTGTCACTTTGAAAAACAGATATTTGAAGGGTTGGTGAAGAATGTTTGGATGAGAAACAATTTCTATTGGTGTTGAGAGCAAAATACTGTTGAATTTATCACTGAAAAGATCTATAGTTTAAGTGTAGCAACCTTAGCTGTATCTGCTTGGTGCTTAGCAGAGCTGCACTTAGAACATGTATTTTTCAATCAGTCGATGTTAGATATTAATCCTGTATATCACTTAAACCTAATGTAAGATTTTTTTTGTATATTCTTGTCCTTGTTGGAGGGGAAACAGGATCTTGACTGCAAAGATATTCAGGTGATGGTTGTTCTCAAATTTGACACTTAAGTGCTTTTAATACCTCCCCAGTTTTGTTAGATTTTTGATTTATTGTTTGTGCAGTGCTGCTTAGAAGCACATCATGATGCACAGGAAGCAAAGAGGCTCTGGAAAATCTTGGGAAAGAATCTGTAGTGAAAGATTTAAGTTACTAGTAAGTTTTTTATTCCCTGCAATGAGAAAAATCCCAGTAGTGTTTGCATTTTGTTTATTAGGAAATGCTGTTCCACAGGGAACCAGGAGCATTTTCATGCCAAACACTGAGGCTCGCTGGTCTGTGGCTTTGCCCATCAGGTGTCAGGAGAGCTGGCTGCTGCCTGAACCAGCTGCTTGATTTGCATCTCAGCTCATGGAACTACTGATATGAGGCCCAGGTGCCAAATTTGTGTCCCATCATATCTGTGGAAACACGGTGGGAAGGGTTCTTTGGGAGAGTTTCTTCACTGCTCCAGAAGTGTCATCAGCAGAGCACCGTCTCAGTTTGGCCACACCCAGAGACACCTGTTGCAAACGTAGAGATAAATTTCAGCAAACACAGATTTCGTTATTTTAATGGTGTAAATCAGAAGTGGCTCTTTGCCCTACAGATTGCAGGTACAGTTCCGTTTCTGAGCACCATCCTTTCAGCAATCTAAATTCAGGATTCAACTTCTGAGGGCTTGAGTCAGCTCAGATCTGTGGAGAACCAGGGGTGGATGAGATTGTAGACCTTGGCTTGGTATGATGCTGGCTTATCTCCTGTGGATCTGTCCATGTCCAGTTTCATCTGTGTTTATTCTCCCCATCATGGAAGGTGTGCCCTGAGAGCAAACCAGTCAGCTGGGCTAGAGTCTTAGCCTGGAGTGGTGGGATTTTGGGAAGAGCTCATCAGACATGGGGGAAATCAGACCTTACATCCTGTTTTTCTCTGATTTTGTGAACGTGTATGTGTTGTGCAGAAAACTTCTCTCCCTGAACACAAAGCCAAATGCTGAAAAGCCCAAACCCAAGCATATGTCAGAACTGAAACCAGCAAAATAAATGTTCAGTGGCATCTATTTTCACAGATTCACAGCTTATTCTGAGTTGGAAGGGACCCACAAAGGTCATTGAGTCCAACTCTTTAGTAAATGGCCTGTATAGAGATTGAACCCACAACGTTGGTGTGATGTGCTGAATTCATCATCAGAGGGAAAGACTGAAAATCTGTAACATCTTGGTCATCAGATTAGCACCATTTATGCCTCTTCTGGAATTGGTTTTTGCAGTATGTCTGTCCTTTTCAGGCCCAAAAGCTTCTGCTCTGGTTCATGTTGCAGAAGCTTTCTGAGTTCCGTGGTGTCCTGTGAGCTTCTGAAAGGGCCAGAGCAAGTCTGTGACTCCAGAGGTGGGTTGCCCAGGGGAGAGGCTGATGTTGTTTCCCTTTGCTCCCTTGCTTACTGTGGAAAGCCATCGGAAAGTCCTGTCCTTGCTCCAACTTGTAATGCTGGAGTTTGAGCCTACAGAGGGTTTGGCACCAGACTGGTATGACTGAAAAGATAAAGCAGCTCTGCCCAGAGAGCTTGGCTGGATTAACTCATGGAGTTCTGGCCCTGGAGAGTTCCTGTATGTGTGGGCTTGGATAGCATCGATGTGCAGAACATTGATTTACGTGTGGGAACACTCCCCTGGTGGCAGCCCAGTCAGGAAAAATATCTTTATGAAGGTGAGACCTTGATGTGTATAAAGAGCTGTGGGTGTGCTGTTACCCTCAGCAAATGCCTACACTTGTCAGTAGTGCCTGGTCCCCACTTGCAGCTCTTATCAACACTTCTGGAAACAATTAACCAACCACACAAATGTTGTCATCATCACCTGTGTATTAAGAACCACGAACCAAACAAAAGACAAGACAAATCAGCCACCAACTAGTCCAGATTTCCTGAGGTTTTGCTGCTGATTACTCCATTGCATCATGCCAGTTTGCTAACAGCTTTATTCTTAGTCTGTCGTCAGCGTGGTGTAAAAACTGGGGCTGAAGTCACTCACAGGCCTAGAAAACACCTTTATGAACAATCAGTTGGAGATAAACATTTTCAATGTGTTTCCTTTCAAAATCAACTTTTAAGGCAGTATTTCCTTCCTTCCTGAATTTCCTGAATTAGGCTAGTGGGAAACAAAGCTATTTTTAAATCTCTTTTGTGTGTGCAACCATCCAATTAGGAGCTGTTAAAGTACCTTTTACATTTACAGGGCTGCTTAAAGGTGTCCTGGCAGCAAGAAGTGATTTACAGTGGGTCCACACCCGAAGGGCTGTGAGAGCTTCACTGAGAGGAAGCTCTGTTTTTCTGTCCTGTGTCTGTGGCCTGTTTTTACTGTTGCAGAGTAGTTATGTAGTTGTGGTTGTCTTGATTTGAAAAATGAAGATGCTGGTACCAGCCAGAGGCATGGTCAGCTCTCTGCTGGGGATTTCAGGCTAACTGGTAAAATCCAAAGGAGCATTCATCTTCCATCAGAATAAAATTTGAAAATGAACATTCTTGAATTTAAAGAGAGAACACAGTATTTTGGCAAGATGGTCATCTGGCCCTCAGCATCCATCAACAGTGTGGCATGTTGTGACTGTGCCAGGGAGGGGGGGAAGTGGTGCTTAGCAGATATAAATCTCCATGGTGAGGCTGAGGCTGAACATCTGTGACTTGGCAGATGTGGAAGGAAGGAACTCAGGATTTGGAGCTGTTCTGGCTGGGTGCCAGCAGACTCCGTTCTAGCAGGTAGGTGGCTGCTGCTCTCTGTCAAACACTGTAGGCTGAAATGTTTGCTTAAAGTCCTTTGAAGCCGAGGCTGTGTTCAAGGAAACGCTGGGGAAAGGTTCTCCCTGCCTGCCAAAAGTTGGAGCTTTCCTGTGCGAAGCCACTGCAGCAGGGTCAGTTGGAGAAGGATTTGTGAATGACCCTGCTCAGGGTTCGGTGCAGGCTCTGGAGCTTCCCTGTGCTGTGCACCCCGTGGGGAGCCGGGATTTGACATCCCGGGATGACAGCCTAGACATTCCCGGTCAGGACAGGACTGCAGCAACAATCCTGCTTGGGAGCACGAAGTTCCTGCAATTACCGCAGCTTCCTGCCGTGCCAGGCAGCCAGTCCTTAATGGCCCTTCTCAGCTGAAATGTGCTCTGAGTGCAGTCTAATGTTTCAGACCTGGGCAGAGATTAAAGATACATTAGTACTGCTACTATTTTCATTTTAATTACAAACCAGAGCTAACACCAGGTTGTGTGTCCTGAGCATGATTTAGCAACCTGTTAGTCTTTTAATTATCTCCTTCCTAATTCGATTGCTCTGATTATTTGGTACTTGAAGTAAGTGTATATTTTTAAATTCTCGTGGCAGTAACTTTTGGAAAAAATTCATTGCTTTTCATTTTGCAGACATTTTGTCTTTCATGCTGAAGTACAGGAACATATGGTGCTACTTCTGAGGTAGCACTTGTCTAAATATCTTTGCTTGTAAAATTTTCTGCAGAGCCATATAATTTTCTCCTGTAAAAACATTCCTACTGTATTTAACTGGTTTTATAGCTACTTAATGGGATTATCACGTTTTTATAATTGCAAACTTTTAATGGATGTGGGTCAAGAAATTAGACTCTGAACCCTGAATAAGACAAATGAGCAGTAAGTAGTTAGAAATTCAAAGACAGTAGTAAGAAATAGTGACAATAGTATAAAGAAAATAAAATAGTTTATCAAAACACATCCCAGGTATTTTGATAGGGTCAAAGCAGTAATTTTATTTTTAAGCTGAACTCTTGGGCTATCACTGGCAGTCAGTAAACATGGAATGCTCTGATACAGTGTCTAGAAGCCTCACATGGGAGCTGGTTATGTCTCTGTGTTCAGCCTGGTGAACACGCTTCCCAAGTGATGGTGTTCCGTCTGCCTAAGCCATGGGAAGCTTGAGTCAGGAGCATGCATTAAAAAATGTAAACCAGCAGCACATTCATCTATATACAATGAAGACAGACTGGAAATGTTCCTGAGTGTGGCATAGCCAGGAGAGTCAGAGGAGTGGAATAACAGGAATATTCTGTATATTTTTGTCTACATTGCTAGACTCTTACCCAGCGTGAGAGATGATTAGTGAGAGGTTAATTGGCCTGTTAAATAAACATATTTAGAAATGTATAAAGATACATATCTCAGGAATGATGCAGATCTAAAACCCTTCTTACACAGCAGTGGGAAATGCATTCCTGGGGCAGCATGCCAGGCTCCCTCTCTGCTGCCTTGGACATGCTGAGCCAAGGCTGGAGCTCTTCACAAGCCAGGTACCTTGGAAAATGCTGCAGGGATGAAGCATCTCCAGTCTCCAGGAGAGGAGGAGCTGGCCTAGTCATGCCTGAGGGGCAGAGCTCTCTCCTCCTATGGGATCACAGATGGAGCAGCAAGCTAACAATTGCTGGAAGCGGAAAGGCAGGAGAAGGATGGACTGAACAGGATCTCCTTTCTCCTGCAACTGGGCTCAGGACTGATTGCCATCTCCAGGGAAACATCACTCAGATGTGGAGGTAGCTTCTGTAGCTGTAATGAGAGCAGGCTGTGTTTGATGCTGGAGATTTGGAATCGCACCCTGCTGAGTACAGACAATAGACTTGCTCAGAAAATAGTTTCTGAGGGGTTTTTTTGAGAAGAAGAAAGTGGATGAGGTCAGACAGATTCAGAGTTATACCTGAGTGCATAGGTTGTAAAGTGAAGGACTGAAAAAACCAAAAATGTTAGAAGGACTCTGGGCATGGGAAAATGTCATAATCCAGTTACTCAAAGTTGGATTATGTTGAATTTGCCCTGTTTTTGAACAGTCCCAAAAATGAAGGTGTGGGAGAGCAGAATTAGATTACAGGATAACCAGAGCTGCAGCATTTCAAAGTTTGAAACGGTAGGAAAAGCTGTAGGTAATGATCACTAATATACCACTTGTTTGTGGGTACTGAATACAACTGAAGGGTTTTGTTAATGACTGTAGTTTTTCAGTCAGTCATGGGCATCAGTTTGGTCTCCTGCCCACCTCATTCTGCTGGCAGGTAGAAAACAGGACATTTGTCACAGTGCCAGTCACGGTGGAGTGACCATTGTGGTGCTGCTGGTCCTCACCAGCTCCCAGGGGCTGCTCAGGATTTGTGTTTCTGTAGCATCTCTGAGATCCCCATGGCTTTTGGTGTCTCAAGCACTTGGAGGAGCTCCTGCCAGTCTTTCCTCAGGAGTGGGAATGGAGCTTTGGCAGACCTGGCAGCTGATAGTCTACAAAAGTTAATTTCTTTTTGTGTGGCCTCTCCTCCTCTACCAGAGTTCTCTGTGAAGCAGGATTCTAACCCCTGTGTGCTGGAAGGCAGAAATCTTTCATTATGGAGTGTTTAATTTTTCAAATGACTGCTGCCACAGTATCAGTCAATAGTCTGTGTTAGTTGAACTCTGCTGCTGAATCTGAGCTTTCCTATTAAAAAAGGGGAAAGCAAAGTATTTTTTCTATCCATTTTTACTAAATTAACCTTAACGATTTGTGCGAGTTGTTACTATGAGTGCTTTGATTATTATTGCTGGTGGAAAAACAATTACACTGGAAAACCAACTAAAAGTCTATTGTGAGATTAAAACTTACAGTTCTAGTCCTTTTCCTTGATTTATTTTTGATAGTGGGTGATTTATTATTCAGAATGAGACAGGGATCTAGGAATTCCTCCCAGCTCCCCTTGTTAGTCCCTACCTAGCAGCTATTTGAAGTTTATGGCACTAAGAAGTTCCTACAGATGCCTGTGCTTTGGGGCTTGGAAAATCATCCCAGGTAAAGTGAATCTGTAAAAATTTGATGGTTCATTTGGTATGTGACCATACAGAGTAGCAGCTCATTTAGGGGACTACTTGTCTCATTTTAATTCAACTAGAAAATGCTCACTCAGCTGCACAAATAGGACTATCCATCTGCACACCTATTATGGGATCAGATTAATTAAAGTAAAAGCAGTGAATTAACTTCAGTTACTAAGGCTGCCAGGAACTGCTCAGTAATAATTTAATCCTATGTTAACACAGGTAGAAGGCACCTTATAACTGATATGTTAAACTACAAATTTCTTCAAAACTACATGAGTTTTGAGAGGTTTTTTATTTTATTTTCAGCATTGTCAAGAAACTTAGCAAAATAGCCTTACAAAGACAGAAAGTTTGAAAGCTTTATTGACTAATTTGTAATGCTTAGTTTTAGCCTTAGGACTATTTCTAACTATAGCCTGAAGTACCTTTAATCTCTCCATTTGTCTAAATGATAATTCTGATAAATTTAACATGAATCAAAGGTACTGTAGGATAGAAAGCTTTCCTGGAAGGTTACTCAGAAAAGAAATAGGTTAGGTTTTAATTGAACAAGCTAATAATATGAAATTGCCTTTCTGGTTTGAAATCAGAAAGTAGTCACGTGCAGTTGCCTGGGAACTGCCATCCCTCCATCCCTCCATCCCTCCATCCATTCCCTCCCACTGCCAGGGTGTTTGTGAAGTGTGAAAATGCTTATCAGGAAGGATTTTTATATTTCCAATTTCACTGTAAGGTAATATGTGTTTTTTAGGGAAATATATAGCTGTGGGCTACATTCATTCACAGTCACCACACTCCATTCCCTCCATGTTCCTGTACAAGATTCCAGGTTGGATGTGAAGCTCTTGGTGGGAAGTTCCAAGTCTATCCAAGGGATAAGTCCGTGTAGGAACGTGCACTGGGAGTGACATAGAGCACGTTCTGTAGCTGTACAAATAAACTCAGTATTCAAATGTAGAGTCTCTCCGAGATGCCACAATAAGGGAGAAAATAGAATTAATACAGGTGTTGGCAATCCATTACTGTATTGAGGGCAGGAAATCAGCCCTGCTCTCTGCCACAAATTAATATTATGGAAGTCTGGGAGCAATCCTTGCTGGGCACTAGGCTCTGCCTAGTGCTTCAAAGAATTGTGTGTGACTTGCACTTGGCCTGTGTGACAATCTGTGATTGCATTTCTGGAGACTGGAATTGGGTTTTGCCTGTTTCCTTTTGACATCACTCTGGTGACAGCTGAGGGGCAGCAGTGTTTGCCAAAGAGTTATCAGTAGGATGGTGGCTCTTCTCCTTGAGGAAATGTGGATTTTAGTCACTGATAATTAAAAATCACAGTTACTGTGTGATCTTGGGTGTGGTTTGGGGCTTTTTTTTCTCTTAAGCCAAGCAATTTCTGAAAGCATTTCACTGGAAAATGGAACTAGATGGAGAAACATGGTGGTGGTTAAATTTTGGAGATAGTAAAGCACAGGATTGTGGAACCTTTGGATGAAGTTCTGCTGTGCTGCAATTACTCCTGTGGGAATCACAGGAACAAACATGGTGCAGTGGTCAGCTCTGAATCTCGAGGGTAAATAATTTATTGAATGTATCCTAACATGAGATGTTCTGGTGTTTAAATATCTTGAATGAAAAGAGCATCATATATTATTTCAGTCACTGCTTTCACTAAAGATGTAAAAAAAGAAAAATCCATATACACTTACAGCCTAGGTTATTTCTTACATATGCAGGAGAGAGATTTGAAGTAGAATCAAGGAAATACTGAACTAGGATTGTTGAGCCTGTTTTCCTGCCACGAGTGGAGTCCTTGAAGCAGGAATAAGAATTAGGATTGCCAGGAGCAACAACTGACCTTTCAACACTTGAGGTGCTGTAAGTTGGCAGATCACAGGGGTAGTTCCAAAGCAGAGTTCCCTGCCTGTTCAACCCCATTTTCATGAAAAATGGAATGTCAGAGGGAGAGAGGACATTCATCTTGCTGCAAAGAACCATTCGCACCATCATTATCTTGATTTTATTTTCATGGGAACATATGTTTCATGTTTAATAGTCAATGCCTTCCTTAAGTCTTTGCTTCCCACCATAACTAAAGTATGAAAAATCAGTGGGAATGTAGTGAGGGAAACAGCTGAGGTTGGAATGAAACCTTGGCACAGCTGGCCACATGTAGAACATCTTTTCGAGCATTAACAGAGGTGAAAAAGTGTGGCCAATAAACGACAGGAAGAAGAGACAGAGAGATTTGGCTTTAATTTCATTTTTAGTGGGAAGAAGAAATGAATTTGAATGAGAAATTGATCATACACACACAGTTTGATCCTCTTGCAGCAATATTGCCATTGATTTCTGGAGGATGTGCCACCTTGTTTACCTGTGACTGTGCTTTTCTCTTGGTACTGACTAATTCACTGATACTCTAAAAAGCTCCAACCCAAACAAAAACCACCACAAATAAATGAACAAAATCTACTTCACTGCATGGAGACTAAATTAGTTTTTAAATCTCTAATATGATTGCAATGGAGCCATGGAGGCTGAGGAAAGATTCTTTCTGAAATTTTGCTGCTTGGACTAACTCCATGCTGTTCAGTAGTGGCAATGGTTAATTCATTTTCTAAAGATCACATAGATACATGAGGCTGAAACTTTGTGATTTATTTTGAGCTCTGAGGAATATAATGTGAAAACCTATTCAGGTTTTACTGGCTGGCCAGAGACTGCAGTCAGTTTAATGAGACACAGCTAAATTTACCATGATAAAGTGCTGCTTCGTGCATGAAATAGATGTTGTGGTCCTGTGCTCGTGATTGATGATTTATTGCCTTCAACACTGTAGAACCAATGTGCAGAATTAATTTTGAGTGGATTATTCATTGTTTTTACCCCCTGGAATCTTGTATGATTGATAAACATAATTTAAAAGAAAAAACTAAAGTCAAAAATTAACTATGAGAGATTTTAAGGTTGCGCATTTTACCGCACCCCCCCCCTTTATCCCCATGAGATGTTTTACAAACCTAATGTAGCATCAGTTTGTGCTGCAGAGGATGTTTATAGCTCACTTTATTCTGGTTTCTTATCAAATTACTGGTTTTACTCTGTAAAGCTCTCAGGGGATTGAGTGAAGCTCCAGTGTATGGATGATCCCTCTGTGCATGGTCTTTCATTCCCCACGGCAGTCCCTGGGCTGATCCCAGCTGACAGCCCTCAGTTTGGAACCCCAGGCACTGGGACTCCACTCACAGGGAAATGCCCACAGTAGGGCTAACGCAGCCAGGGGAATTTTCAGCTCCCAGTCTTGTAGCTGCTTTTACCCTTTAACTTCTGGGGAGAAAAACCTGCTCAGGCTCACTAGAAAACTGAGAGGAGAATCCAGCCAGCAGGAGATGGAGAGGGGAGAGACGTATTAGAGGCAAGGAAAATGATTAAATGTACTCTGGTTGTCTCTCTGGAGCACAAGCTTCCCACGACACAGAGTTTTGGGGTTTCTTCTGATGCAAGCAAGCCTTGGGTCTGCCTCTTGCACTGTGGGGATTTGAAAAAATGTGTGCTGCTCCCCCAGTGGGTTCCTTACACTCAGGGCTCTGTAAAAATACACATTTACGTACTGGCCTGTCCTGGAGGTCTCATTTTGGCAATGTTGGTTCTATAGGCTGAGCTGCTGATGGGTGCTAGAGGTGAGCAGCTCAGCCAGAGTCCTGCCAGAGCAAAGATCAGCTCAGCTGGGCAGCGTTGGCCTCCAGGGCTGTTCGTGTCTGCTCCTGGAACCATCGGTGTCAGCTGCACTTCCGAAATCCAGGGGGTTAGGCTACATAGGATATGTGCTCTGACAGGCTCCACAACAACTAAATATTGGACTTAGGTGGAGTTTTGTAGGTCCTTAAGCAGTTTTGGTCCTTGCTCTACAGAGCTGAGGTGAGCCAATGACTTTGCTTTGTGAGAGGTTGTTTCATAATTCTCCTTTAAGCTCAAGCTCCTGTGCGGGTCTGGGGTGACACAAGGGCTCAGCAGTGTCTTAGCTGTCAAAAACAAAGGCTCTGTGTTTCATTTAATCCTTTATTTATTTAAAAGGAAAGAAGCTGTACTTTTGCAAGCAAGGCTCTTCTCAGCATCTGAAAGCTGAGCAGGGTCAGTCTAGATCTTTACCTGGATTTTTAACCTCTGGAAAGAACACGGGTGTGCTTGTGGTGGAAAAACCATTATCTTTTGAGTCAGTCATAAATGAGGGTAAAGGTTGAAATATTAAGCTAAGATTCTTTCTGCTTGCTCTGTGAAATACTAAAGACCAAGAGCTTGAAAGTTTTTCCAAGGTCTCGGCAAACATTGGTGGTGGAATTATTATTCACTGTTTGTTAGGAGCTGCTGTGTGGTGCTGCTGTGTGCTCCAAGCAAACACAGCCCCTGTATTCCCCTCTCCTTTGAGTCCTGAGGCTGATTCGTGTTCTTTTCTCTCATCACAGCACCTATTTATTCTTCTTATCACAATCATCCTTCCATCATCTCTTTGCCCCTTGTCCCTGCCACTCTGCTGGCGGTTTGATAGATAAAATAGATTTAATTATAATCAAAAATGCCTGCTGAGGGTGGGAGTGGTGCAGGACTATGTCAAGAAGAATCATTCCAATTCTGGGAAAAACCTCCCTTCTCTGACCTGTTTTCTCTCTTGGAAATTCTGTTTCCCTTATGCTTCCCTAGACATCTTCAGAAACTTCAGTGCTAAAGAATTTTATGATCTTTAAGCCAGGGTTTTTGCCTTCATCTTTTAGTATCAGGTGACTCTGCTCCTCATACTTGGAGTTGCTCACAACTCCTCTCTCCATTACAGATACTAAGCCCTGCAGTGCAACAATCCAGGGAATATTCTGTTTGGTAAAAATCAATCATCATATTCTTTCTATGTCTCCCTGTTTTGTCATCTGTCATCTTGGATTCATCAGAATGATCCATGTTTGCGTTTTCATCCCGAAATCTGGCCAGGCTGTCTGACGAACAACTGTGGCTGTGAGACAGTTTCTTTAAAGGGCTGTTAGCACTCAGACTTCACCCCTGGAAAATTTGTGAAAAATGAATGATGTTGTGGGAGACATAGGTTTGTTTTCAAGGACTATGCTTTATGCTCAAGGTAGTCATAGAAAAATGCTTTCAAATTATTGATGTCTGGAATGTGAAGTCATCAAACTTCCGCTATGGGAAAATCTTTTTGTATTGGAGAAACGTATCTGAGGTCAAAAATATTTTTATTTGTCTTCCTCAGCAGCCAAATCTCTGTGGGTACTTTTATAGCTCTCTGAAATGATCCAGGTGGGGCTGGACTGGCACTGTGTGCTCCTGCCTGGGCAGGGCAGAACAAACCTGGCCAAACTGAGCCCTGTTTGCTGTTCCTCTGGAAGAGGCTTCCCACATCTCTTAGAGGTGTTCTGCCTTATTCCAGGTGCTCAAGGAATGAACTTTCAGCATTTCTCAGCCTTGGCTTTGCTTTCAGTGGTAAAACCCATTTTACTGATTTCTTTGGCAAATGCTGCTTCAGTTTCTCTTCTGTCTTCATGGTGTGCTCCTCACTCTCCTGTCAACCAAAATAATAAACCTTTCTATTATTATGAGTGAGGAGGGGAATAGTTCTGAATCTCATTGTAAGTTTAAAATCTCTTATGAGTGCTGTCAGAAGAGACACCACAGTTTGTTACTATCCTTGAGACAGGAGCTCATGGTCAGTCTATCAAAGTCTTGATGGGTGATGATCAAGTTTCTCTTTTTCAGGAAGTGTGAGGTGTGACATATCCAACAGTTGGCAGGCCAAGCTTCCAGGCCAAGCTTCATTTTTGTGTCAGAGGGATGCTGTGTGTTTCAGTGCTGGTACTGTGTTCCTTTCCTGGATATTTAGCAGACAAAAATGGTTCCTCAGGGTAGGAGAAAGGGTAAAACAGTCTTTGGCCAAGAACAGCATGTGCATCAAAAATGCTACTTTTTGAAATATAGTTAATTAGTAGAATTAAAACTTCTAAAAAGCTGAGTGTTGTCAGCAAGGAATGAGAGATGATCTTGAAACAGGATAAAACTTTGGGATAGAAAACACTGAAGGATTCATAGCTTGGTTTAGATTTTCCCTTTGAAAGCAGGGAAAGGAGATTGACTGTACTTCCTAAAGCCACAGGTATTACTCCAGCTTCTGGTTCTGGAAATTCAGATGACTTGAGCTTTGTGATCTCCATTAAATCTTCACAAAATTCTCTCTCCCATTCTGATACACTTGCAGAAGCTTTATCCTCATGTCCCAGGGCAGAATTTGGATTTGATGTCTCCCTGAGGATATATTGCACTTGGTATTACATGCCCACTTTGCACTGCATGCTTCAATTTAGCTTTTCCTGGTTGAAAGGAGTAAAAAAAAAAATATAGAGAAGGAATGAATATCTTAT
This sequence comes from Cyanoderma ruficeps, assembly GCA_008694505.1. Lineage (NCBI taxonomy): Eukaryota > Metazoa > Chordata > Aves > Passeriformes > Timaliidae > Cyanoderma > Cyanoderma ruficeps. The sequence continues at coordinate 173,560 of VZDJ01000052.1, forward strand.
ATTGGAAATCCAGAACAAATTTGAGCTAACTCTGTGAGTGTGTGAAGTTGTAGTCCCTCTGTACCTAATGTGGTGGAAGGTTTGGTTTTAATCCAGAGGGAACAGAAATGAAACTCTTGTGCATGAATGAAACAAAACCCCCCAAATGTTTGCCTGACTAATGGGTAAGGCAATTTGTTTAATGGTGTGGTTTGTTTCTTATTTTTTTATATTCTTTTCTGTAGAGAAAGCAAACTGAAATCCTTGCCCCCAGCTGAGGTTTTGCAAGTGGGCAGTGTCAGCAGGAACGAGGAGTCTCTGAAGGACAAGAGGATAGGGAAGAAGGGCACTGTATACTTTCTAGGCTGTATTCCTTACACTTAATGCAATGAGTGGTTAAAACAATAAGCAGGTTTGGTGTCAAGTTTTGGAAATGTTGTACCAGAGCCAAGAAAAGGGGAGAAATGCAGGAAGCACCGGGTTGTACTGAGGGTGGTTTTGTCTAATAGAACACATAAATAGTAACTGTTTCAAAGGGAAAATAGAGGTTGCTGAACAGCAGAACTCTGAATTCCTGTCAGGGCTGCTTTGAGCTGTGCTGAGTGTGCAGGCCCTGGGAGCACGTTCCGTGTCAGAGTGGGAGAGCAGCGCCCTGCTCAGGAGTGCCGTCCTCCCGCGGAGGGGCAGGCTGGGGGCTCCTCGGGCAGAGATGGCCCATCCCACAACCCGGCAGCTGCTCCAGCGGGACACGCCGAGTGCCACAGCCTGATCCTGAGCTGCAGTGATGCTCTGCATGTCGTGTCAGCAGGGAAGTGGCCGGGAATATGTTGCAGTGCAAGTAGTCTTGGTGCTGACACTATTTTTACTTGCCTAGGCAGCGTCTTGATGAAATCAAGGGAGACTGAATATGTTAAAAGTTTTGAACTGGAAAGGAAATAATAATGATGATTTTCTTGAGGCCAGTTTTTTCTCAGCCATTTCTTCACTTCTTTCCTCAGTAAGAGGGAGGTCTGACTGCAGGAGCTGGTTTAATCTGATTTAGTAACAACTGGAATACAGAGATTTTTTGTTTAGTTGTTTATGCATCTTAATACATCTTACTCCTTTTACTTTCTTTCTTTTTCTCGCCAGAAGAGTTTTAACAAATGCTAAGACACTGTAATGTGGAGGGAAGAAAATGACTCCTTGACCATAGAGCTGTGGGACTTAATTCCCTCCTTTCTTTTTCCTTCTCTTTTACTAGGGAAGGACCTTGTGACTCCATGCAACCATCCCCCTGCAGCCACAGGGAATGAGAAATGGTTTGTGTGGGTGTTCCAAATCACCAGATAAAAGTGTAAAAGTGGAACAGATGAGATGCCAAACCCTTAACTAATTCAAGGTGGCATAATGCAAAGGGCTTCTGACTGATGGAGAATTTGCCTTTGTTTTCAGATCTTCAGGGCATTTCACACATGACATCAAATAATGACAGCTCTTCTGAAAGCTGCAAAGATTTGGATAGTGGCCACCCCAGTGATGCAGAAGTTTTCCTTCCTTCCATACCCTGACTTTACTGCTTAATAAAATAGTCCATTTTACCTGGTCAGCTCAGCCAGTGTATTCTATGCATTTGGCTAAAGCTGTGCTCTGTACAGTGGATCTGGTTACCAGGTGCAGCAGAACTTCAAAAATGAAATTAATTAAACTGTGGAGGGAGTTTTCTGGGTCTGAACATTCAGCTTTGGGGTTACTAGTGAAGAAATTCAAGCTCCATACCACACTTCATGGGTTCTTTTATTTAGAAGTAAACAGCTCAGCTGGGATCTCTTAGCCTGATGTGAAATTCCAGCTTGATGGTTTTCTGATAAATAGTCCATCTCCTGTGCTTTGCTGAAGCTCTAGGAAGAAATGTAAGCTTCATGTGAAGCTGCAAGCAGAATAAGCTGTATTTCACTTTAATAGGGATTTTTACCAGCAGTTATTTTTATTGTGTTCTGACATTAACCCCACTAATTTTCTGTTTTTTTCCTTAAAGGCTTAAAACTAAAGCTTATCGAAAGACAACAACACATTTTTCAGTATTTCCTGAGGAGGTAAAAGAAAAGTCTCATGAAGAGGCTTCAATTAAAACAGGATATCAATCATTTCACATCTGGTGGGCTGGGTGTATTGCTTGAGTCTCTCTCTCAGCTGCATCTTTGACTCTCTAGGGGTCTGGGTGGGCAGAGCAGTTTTGTTAACTTCAAACAGGTGAGGGTGTGATGCACATGGGGTTAAACACCTTTGACTTACAAGAGTATCTGTATTATTCTGCATTTGATTTGCACCTGAAAACATGTCTACTAGCTACATGGGCTTGTATAATCCCTGACTATGAGGTGGTCCTTACTCTGAGTTTGGAATAATTTAATTTAAGAAAAGGAAGCAAATACCTTCGTATCTATGTAGACTAAATCTCCTTTTCTCTAATTTTGTCACTGTGCATTTTGCTCTTCATTAAGTGCAGGAGCAGGTCCCTCAGCGCTGTTCCCTGTGCTCTTGCTGAACCAGTGTAAGAGCAACCAGGGAAATAAATACCTGCAAGTTCACCCAGAAAGTGCTTCTTGCTGTCAACAAAGTATTGAAGTATTGACCTTGCAGATGAGTGGGAACTGCTGTTCCCTTGCTGTTGTGTGCTCCTGCTGTTGTCTCCTCTGGGCTTCACTGGAGGAAGCACTGGCATTTCAGCTGGGGAGGAATCCCGCTCCTCACTGGAGTCTGCCATCAGAAATCCAGATATTTATAGCACACGCACGCCTGTGGAAAGTGCTGCTATTGTATTTGGGACACTTTAGTTCTATATTTAACTCTGTTACCTCCAGTGAAAACCTTTACATTCTGCCTGTTATTTTCCTTAGCTTGCTCTCAGCTCATGCCACATGTCACTTCTTGCTGCCTCTAGACAATTACTGCCATATGTCTGTAGGTTCCTAAACAAGGAGAATGAAAGAACTTTCAGGCAAGTGATGAGATTAAATTGACACAGTGCAGGACTGGAGCTAAAACATGTTAGACTGCTGCTATGCCTTCTCAAATGCCCTTTTACCAGCTAAGAAAATCTGCCTTTAAAAAATGGATGGGACATGAAAATAGAGTGACATTTAAAAGTGAACAAAGGGAACATCTGCAGAATTCACAACCAATGTGTGAGTGAGATCAGGAAGAAAACCCCAGTTAAAGTGGTGATTAACCAGAGGTTTTCCCCAGAGGAGGTCTCAAATATTTGTGTTTCTGTCACTTTTTTAGCAAAGATTCAAATATCTCTGGGAGTAAAACCACTCTCTGGATGGTGTTTGCTTTAGAAGTGAGTCATGCCTGGGAAAACAAACTTACTCAAGGTGCATTCCACAGCAAAATAAACTTATTCAGCATCAACTTACTTGAATATCATAAATTAGTTCAATTCCACTAGAATTTGATATCAATTAACCTAAATACAACCTAAATACAAATGTATGTGTTTTGTATAAGCTTCATTGCTAATAATAAGTGAAGCTCTGGTCATCTGCTCCTTGGGGACAAAAAGAAGAATTAATTGGTGAGGGATAATTGGAACAGACTTTAATCTCTGAGGAGAGACAGGGGGAAAAGTGAAAATATGTATACAACATATTAAAAATATAAACAAAAATATAAACAATGAGTTTATCTGCAAAAGACAGATTGAAGCTTTATTTTACTTCTAGAAGATAGAGATGATGTATGAAATGCTGTAGCAGGAAATTCAAAAGCAGTGAAAGAAATGAAGATGTTGTTTGAACATGTAAATAAAATTTGATACTTAGAGGCAATTCACACTAGAAAAAAGACTGAAATGTGTCTATTTATTAGGAACTCATGAGTGACAGAGCAATCTGGCTGCGGCTCAGTGTGCCAACTCCTGTGTGCTGTAGTATCAACTTGAGTTGACCATTTAAAAGCTGTTTTTACCCTTTCATACTGGAGCTTCATTTCATTTTCAAGTCCTACCCAATCAATTGTTCATAGTCTTTTAATAGATCAGGCACAGACCTGAGCTTGTTTGGAGGGGATCCCTCTGTGCAGAGCCTGCCTGTATTTCCAGTGTAGCTACAGGTTGCATGCATGGTTTGACTTGCACTCATGTGAGCTCACCCTGAGAACACTGTGATTTTAAACACTGTGCCTTATTTTAGTGCAGTGGATGGTTATAATTAAGGGAATTTGCAAGTAGAAATTTGTTTGGGCTAGATGAGCAGACATAACACCACACAGATTGCATTCTAAAGATACACACATAGCTCTGTGAAAATGTGGCTGAGCAGTCAGGGAAGAGGTTGAGTAGAAATAAAATACGACACAAGGAAGGAGCCCTCCACCAGTGTCTGTGAATGAGAGCAAAGGCATTCCTTCCTACAAATACACCAGGATTAGAGAGGGAAGAGGCCACAGGGCCATAAAAGAAGAGGTGCAGAATGTACAACCTCATCTATTTTTACACTCACTTGTCTTCCACTCCCCTACCTGCTTACCAGCCTTAATTTGTTTTACCTAAGTGAATAGATTGAAATGAAAAATTAAATTAAAAGAGACCAAGTAAACGATTTTGCCTCGCAGCTTCCTGCGGGGTATGGATTTGGGTCATTTGAAAGAATTTAAATTCTTGACTAGAAGCAGGTGAAAGGTTGGTGTTTCATCTGTCATTTTGCTGGAAGTATAATAAACCCCAGGTAACAGGCAAGGATGTTATTGCTCTCAGGTTGATAAAGTCTCCATGGGAAGTGCTGCTCAATTTTTTTAAATTACACAACTGCCAAATTATAAACAAACTCTGTGGAACACAAGGAGTTCTTATGAATTTTATCTCTTTCATTTTGCCATGCTCAATATCCTGCCCTTTATTAAACCACCTAAAGGATGGACAGTGAGAACTGAGAACTCTCTTGCTGTTCCCAGGGGCCAGCTCCACCTCTCAGTTATTGGACTCCTTGTTTTCACTCAAACTGCTGTCTCTCCTGTAGAAATGATGTCGCACTGCCAGATACGCGCATACCTGCAAGGAGGTGAGGTGGCACTTCCCCTGTGGCTGGGGATGTGGAGAGCGTGTCCCCTTGGTGTCTTCTGAGGGGTATGAAAACCATTTCTGAAGCACTGGAAACTTTCCTGCTTTGTGCCTCTTTCTCATGGATGTGGCATAAATCCCATCTTGAGACCTCACTGCAGAGTGAAGCGATGAGCAGTGCTTGGGAACTGATTCTAGGTCACGGGGGTTTTTTTAATTTTATTTTATTTTACTTCTTAAGATACAAATTTAGAAACTCATTAAAGCTTTGTCCTTATGGATTAGACATACTTAAAACAACGGCAGGATTTTCTCCGAAGGATACAATGGAATTTGTTGACAAGATTAAGGACAGGCAAACGGTGTCACCCAAAGCCCACGGGAGTTACTGAGGAGTTCACTGATAAAGGGTTTGAATCTGGCCTCCAGAATTTTGCAGGTGAAAGAAAAAAAAAGCAGCTTATTTTACTTCTTGGATAAGGAATAATTCATTGCTACTTCCTAATAGAAACCATGGGCATTGATTTTCCATGGATTTATGCGTGGTGGTTTACAAGACTAATTTTTACGAAATGGTTTCTGTTGGCAGATGTAAGCAGTCTCCTGCTGCACTGGCTGAGCAACTGCCATTAAGCAAATGGTTGTCATTAGCAGGTACTTTTTAAAGCTTCATTTTGTTTAAGCTTGTTTTTTTTTTTAATCCAAATATGTCAAATTGCAAAATGGGGGAAAAATCCATATCTAGCTCAGATTGCTGAGAAATCTTTGGGAAAACTGGTTTGTAAAGCATCTTAAAAAAATGGACACAGCTGTACAGTGTTGACTGTGTAATTCTAAATATAACTCTAAATCCTATTAATTTCAAATATAATTTCATGAAAAGGAAGCTCAGGGAGAAATATAAATGCATGGGATAAATGGTTTCTTAAATACATAGACATTCCACATGGAACTTACCTGCCCTGAATTTTTAATTCATGATAGATCTCTCTTCAGCAGTTTCTTTTTAGAGCAACACCTTAGCTAAGGGAATGTGAAAATGATAATCTCAAAGTTCTATTTCTGGACGTTTCTAACTCAACATTGAACCATTTATTTTGAGGGGAGAACTGCTGTGTGAGGTCTCTGGTGTCCTGGGTGGGAGGTTGGGCTGTTCCCTTACCTGCAATTTGCCTTGTGAGATTTGCACCCAAATACTTGAATCAGCAAAAGCCGCCCTGCATTTTAAGAGCATTTAAGGGCGTTTACCTGATACCTTTGCCGGAGTTATTTTAGTAACAATTATTTATTGGAGATCTGTTCCTGTTACCTTTGTCTTGAGGACAAGGAAGTCCTGTTGATTCCATGGGAATTGCAGCTGCTGATTTCAGCTCTTGAAAGTGCTGAAAGGGATTTTTGGTTTTTGGGCTCTGTCTCCCTGGATGTACCCAAACCTCTGGGTGCTGAGGATGATGTGCTAGCAATGGGACCAGAAAGACTTCTGAAATGAACTGGGATTTATTGAGGGTGTTGGGTTTGTCCTGAGAGCTGTGATCCACAGATGAACCTTTATTCTTTTGATGCTAGCTCTGAAAGTGTGTTCAGCTGCTGTTCTAGACTCTTTTGTGAAAGTAAAAATTACTTCCTGCAAGTGCTTTACTACACTTTCAGTTAAGGATTTTAAAACATGTACATGACGCTATTTTCATGACGTTGTTTATTTAAGATACCTATTAATATCTTTTTAAATATTCAAATAATTTAATTTTTACTTGCTACTGCCACAAGACAGAGATACTACTTCTTTGAGAAATGTACTGTCATGTATAATACTTCAGGGCAAGGTTAAGACTCAGTCATTCTGCATTATATCTGGATTTAAGAAACAGAAGAATCATGGCTTTAAGAAACAGAGGAGTCATGGATCTCAATTACCTTTCTCTCTCTTTCTCCTTTTGGTTTTCACATCTGTTATAGCTTTGATGTGAAAGACCTGCAAACTGCAAAATTTCCCTTGATGTGAACTTGAAGAATTTTTTTAGCATTTTCAGTTTCTCTAGGCGTATTTTGTTTCAGTGAGGTTTTGCATCTCTGTACAATTAAGAGTTTTGAAAAGTCTTGAGTCTTCATCTGACTCTTCTGAAATCAAGGGATATTTTTCTTTATGGCTTTAATGGGAACAAAGCTGGCACTTGGCTGCCTTTGAAAATCAGACCCATAACTTAATAAATAACAAATCACTGTCAGCAGTTACAGTGGACATCAGCATTTGCAGTGGCTGTAAAAAGCATTTACACAACAAATATCCCCATTAGGTTAATCCTTATGGAAGTGGAAGGGTCACTGTTAGCCAAGCCCAGCTGTCCAGGTTTGGCTGGATGCAGAGGGCTCCTTCCTAGGGAATTTGTCCTGGTGGTGTGGTCACTGTGTATTGCAGTGTGAGGCAGTCTGTGTTGACTGGGGTTGGCTCTGGAGGAGAGAAAGAGCAATGGAGGGCTCCTGTGATTTACCAGTCTCAGCCCATGAGTAGCTCCCATGTTTGCTGATGCCAGTGACAATGTGTGTTCTGCTCTTGGGAACATCTCGTGTCCCTTCTGCCAGGCTCTGCTTCTTGCCTCAAGCCAGAGCCCCTCTTACAATGCCTGGAGCAATTATTAGTGCAGCAGTTGTGTGAAAACACAAGTGTGTATCTATTTAGTGAGTATCTAGGTAAATGTTGGAGTGAAAATCAGACTGTTGTGCTTTCCCTGGGCTGAAGTGAACCACAGAGACCAGCAGTGACTGTGCTGGAGCAGGGCTGCCCTGTGACATTCTCCTGTGCTGGTGAATTCCCTTCTCAGCCATCTCTCTATCCAGGGAGCCCAAGTCAGTGCATCTAAAGAGCACAGTTTGGATGTGGCACCCTGAGTTCCACCCAAATCTTGCTAAAAGTGTCTAAATCTGTTTCAAATCTACCTTGAACCCAGAGGTGCCTGAGAGTGGCAGAGCCACCATGGTGGACACTTATGTGTCGCATATGTCCCTCTTCAGAACTATCACTTACTGCTGCAAGGGTGGATGTGCCAGGTCCAGACCTTTGGAAAGAGCTGTGGCTCTGCTGTGTTCCCGTTTGCCAGAGGCCCAGGGGCGTGGGCAAGGCTGTTTGCAGATTGTTCCCAGCTTTGGGGCAGCTGTGACCCATTTCCCCACTGACAGCCCATCCAGGACAGCACTGGGGCAGCGTCCATCACTTCAGGCACTGACTTCACATATCCTGTAATATAAAGCAGCTTTTGTGTGTTGGCTTTTCATTTTTCTAAAAGAGAAGCTGGAAAGCTTTTATGATTTTCTGACACATGAGCCAGAGAGAGAATAAAGAATACAAAGCTTTTCCTGCAATTTTAGGAAAAAAATTGCTTCCTTTCACACCTGCTTGCATTGACTAATTCGAGTAAATAAATCAAGACCAAATTTTCAATCATCCCCTGCATATCAAGTATCTTATCCATACGGCTTCCCACTGTGGATCTTTAGGATGGGGACTCGGCTTGAATTGGTTTATCAGAGAAAATATATGTCCTGGCCATTCATATCATAATGCTCATTACATTGGTGACACTATCAGAATTAGAAGCCTTTAAAAGGAAATGCCACGAGTACTCACTTCCCCTGGAGCTAAATGAGTGAGTGAATAATCTCTGAAATGAACTGAGTAATTAGACATTTCCTCTCTGGAGATGGGACAGACTCCAGGAATAAATATGGGCAATTCCCATTTTGAAAGGAGCATTTGGAAGGGTTACAATTTGTTCCTGTAACAAACCAGGCCAGTTAAGAACAAAAATGTTGGGGACAATTGCTGAAAATACCCATGGAAAGAAACAACCCTTGAGTCCCTGGCTGGCTGCAAAGCGGATGCAGAGCAACAGTCAAAATGCCAGAAGTACCAGTGACAGGTCAGACAAATAACAGAAGTGACAAGCCACCTTATGGCCAAGCCCCTTCTCATGCTGGATTAATTAGCATTCAAGATGTCTGTGTGAATTCTAACCCCTTGAAAAAGACCCTCAATGGCACCCTTGGAAATGAACTTTTTCACTCCTTTCAAACTTGTCCCCTCACCTTTCTTTGCAACAGGATCTAACTTCATTGAAATGTTATTTTTTTGGGGGGGGTTCATTATTTAATTTTTTTTTTTTTTGCTTAAATAAATCTTAATGTTGAATCTTCATTCATATGGCCTCGACCTGGCTGCCTTTTTCAAAGCATATTTCTCTTCTGTGGGTCCTCCAGCTGCAAAAATATACAATGTGAATGTCTGCCCCAGGGTCAAAGTGATGCTTCTGAGTGTGAAGTTTAACAATGTGCATATTTATCCAGCTGATAAACATGTCAAATGTAAGAGATGTGCTTGACAAGGAGAGAGGCACAAAATTTTGAGGACATGGAAGCAGATGTCTGCTCTTACTGCTGTCTGTGGGCTTTCAGGTGTTTTTGTTGGCACATCTCTAAGTGTTCAAGGTAATAGTTTATGATAATGGGTGATATGAAGATGTAAGGAAATTAATTACTTATTTATTAATTCCCAGTCTCAGAAATTATCAGGCAATGAGAATAATGAGAATGGGGTAAAATCTGAAAAGAATTTCAATAAACCCAGAGTAAAAACTGTGAAAAGACTTGGGAGTTTGCTAATTGATTGTCTTCATGGAGAGAGAAATCCTGTTTAAGATTGTCCATGCATCATTTGTTCTAATGTAATAACCAAAAACTATATAAAAGTAATTTTATTGGGGGGCAAAAAGTAATTAACCTGTCCTGTTACAATGAAACAGATTTTTTTCCTAGAGAGAATTCTGCTGGGGACAGCAATCCTACCGCTGATTATGTGCTATTGCATTATGAAAACTGCAATTCAGTCATATTCATCTTTCGTTCAACAGATTTTCAATTTAGTGTGGTATGAGCTAACTGAGCTTAAACTTGGTATGAGGCTCCTTAAAGGTGACATTTCAAATAAATATAATTTTTCTGCAGTGCTTTCATAGAGGAACTTTAACAAATGAATGGCAGATGTGAAATGATGTCACAGTCAGGAAATATGACTTGTAAAACTTGGGTGTTTTGGGTAACAACATCCTTAATTTCTCTTTCACTTGATTAACTTTTGTATTGTGGTTCCCAGGACCAGGAGGAATTAATTACAGTGTGAAATGACTCACTCCCCATGCTCTGGGAGACTTAGCTCTGGGTAAGACGGGTTTAAGGTCTCTCAAGTCTGGAGCAGCAGGTGAGAGGCAGTTCCTGGTGAAAAATGGGAAGTCCACAGTAAGCAGGTAAAGGCTGGTGTTTAGAAACTGACTTCCAGCAGGATGAACAGGTACACCAGTCCATAAGATCGATTCCAGGCTGCTGGAGAGGGAAGGAGATTGTCCTGGGAGAGCTGCCCCAGCCCTGCTCTGAGGCTGCAGCTGTGAACCTCACAGTGTTTACAGCTGGGTGGGTGTGAGGGAGAGGCCACATTTGTATCTTATTTTGGTCTCTGCTTTGGGGATTTCAACTGGCTGATATGGAAACTGTGGAAGGAGGAAACCTGGCCTCCCCTGGGGCTGGGTGACCCCCAAGTTACAGCAGCACTGGCACAGAGAGCAGAAGGTGGGGCTGAACCTGTGCCCAGCTGCCCCATAAGTGAACATGTCCATATACATACAAAATACAAATATCCACACTATTTGAATATCCTAGTTTCCACCTCCCTCTGCCCAGGAGTTGCAGAGCCGGTTGCTCACTCCCTTGCTGTGTTCACCTGGCTCCCTCCTTGTTTGGCAGACCAGCCGCACTCAGCTCCCCCCGTGGCTCCCACGCGGTGTCCGGCTCCTGGTGCTCCCAAATCCATCATCTGCAAAGCTTTCTGAGCCATTTTACTGTCCTGTGCAAAGGGAAGTGCTTTGTGGGGCTGCACCCTCCCAGTGTGGCAAGGCAGGCGCTCACAGAGATACGCATCAGCAAAGGAAAGTGGAATTTAAACTGCTTTTTAATTTGTGCTGAGACGTGAACTGGGAATTATGAACCAGCACCATTTAATGAAATACGCTGTCCTTAATAGACTGGGAGGGGGTGCTTAACATGTAGGGCAAAGTAAGTGCTGGATCTCATTGGATTAGTGGCAAATTTAATCTAGTGGATGACACTGCTGATTCAACAGTCTACTTTTTTCTAGGATCAAAGTGACTTTGGCTCGACATGTGATCTGCTCAGTACCCTAAATGAACTGTAGGCTAGATGGGTTTGACTCAGTATTTCAACAGGGAAAGGAATTTAATTTGAGAAGTTGCAATGTACAAAATGGGAAATTATCTTTTTACAGCATGGGAAAGCTTTTCTGGGATACAAAATTTCCTCAGATATACACCCCAGGCAGCAAATAATAACTGACAAAGATGTTTCCCCATAATATCAGCACTTACTACAGAATTTGTGAAAACTTGTGGTTTCCATTATATTTTTCAAGCCTGAATCCAGAGGACAAATATTCTTTTTCCTGTAAAGAGGTTTATCTGACTCAGCAGATTTGATTGAATGTTCTTACAACAGGAAGTTGAAAGACTATGTAAATAGGTTAAGCATGGACTGAATTTTAGTGGGAAAAGCCTCTTGAGGCTTCAGAAGCGCTTTAAAAATTGATACTCAAATCACAAGTGTCCTGCATTAGTCCTAGGTCAGTGTTTTAAATATTGAAGAGTGAAGTGTCTCTGATTAAAGACTAGGAAAACTGACTTGGATCTTGAAGTAATTTGTGTCTATGATGGGATGTCCTGGTCCTAGGAAATCCGTGTGACACAGGGAGGGTCTGAACAGCTGGGAATTGTGAATTGAGGCAACCATTGTTGCAAGGGAAGAGCTTTCAACAAAAAATATTTTCAATTTATTTTAATGTATTTATTTTGTTGTTCTGAAATATACTCTTGCTCCAGCTCACACTGTTCTGTGGTTCCGTGAAAGAAACTGGTTTGGTGGCCTCAGCCGTGGATATTATTTGGGCTTGGCAAGAACCAGGAGAACAAAGTAGGAATTGACGTGACACAATGAACAGTTACACTGAAACAAAATTGGTCACTGCCAACATTTACTGTGTCCAGTGGCAAATGCTTGGTGCTCAAGGGATTGTAGACTTTGGATGTAATGGATGGCAAGAAAAATGCACAACTTCTTTACAGGGAATTCTTTATTGCCACAGAAGAAACATTGTATTAAGAAAGAAGCAGTAAAGATAAGGTGCTTTTCTGAAAATAAGATTGCTGATTGGTGCTCATTTCCTCTGATTTTACTTTCCCAAACAGGTCTGCATTCCTCTGACTTCCACAAGAAGAGATTTGTCTCACTTGTTAGTTCAAACTGAGGTCAAGTTTCCTTTCTTTGACTCTGCCACCCTGTCTTTCCCTTCCAAAAGCTTCAAATCCACATGTGAGTCTATCCCTTAATCTGTCTCTTACTAAAAGTTCCAGTCCTTTAGCGATCAGAGCCTTTAATCTCATATTCTAAAACAGACAGTAACTTGTGTATTCTTGTTTAACTCAAAGAGAATGATTTTTATCAAAATATAAAACATCCTTACTAAGGACAGTAATCAGCTATCAAATCTGGAAGTTGACACAAGGCTTGATGGCTTTTAAATAAAGCTCTTGATGTTTAGGTGGAAATGATGTCTCATTAAAATGTTGGCCATGCAGCTCGCAGTCCTTTTTACTTAGGGACTCCACCAAAAAGGCTGCCAGAGTCATACACCTGGGTGAGCCTGGTTTGATCCTGTTGTTGCTTTTCCTCATTCTCTGATGATGGGAAGCATCCCTTGAAGTCAGTGTTCCTGGAAGTGTGGGTATAACCCTTCGTAGTGTCCTTGGATCACTGACTAAAGGAAGGACTTGACTAAAACCAGGAAAAGCCTGTGGCCTTCTAACAACCTCCTCTTGTCACCACATGTGTTCTGCAGTGGGAGCGCTTCTCTTGCTGTGCTGCCCAGTGTAAGTCATCCCTGTGTGCTGACAGTGGAGCCAGGCCCCGGTCAGCATAGAACAAATGCTGTCAGCAAAACTCAGCCAGCTGTGTCAGCTGCCTCTGCAAGCATTCCCTTACCAAAAAGCGAAAATGAAACCTGGGAATATTGTCTTTGAACGAACAGGTGTGGGAGCAGGAGGAGACTGAGGTGGGAAAACTCACTACTGCTTCCTGGGATATGGGCTAGAGATGTGTTAAATACCTTTTTTGCCTTCTGCCTATTTCTAACAGTGGGCCAAAAAAAAGGTAATACCAAACCCCAAACCAACCCAAAGCTCGACAAACAGCAAATGGAGCAGTTCCATTACTTCTCACTCCACTTGCTGCTCAAGTGCTTTGGCCACAGTTTGGTGGATCAGGAATGGTGGGACTTGCCACTGCTGGAAGAGTTCAGTTCCCACCAGAACTGGGACCTGAGTGCCCAAGAAAAGGTTACTTCAGCTGTCCCAGAAAGTTTCCTTTCCCTTGGGAAGAGCAGGCTGGGTAGGGAAGTGTGGAGCTCTCAGTGGCTGCTCTGCAGAGGAGCTGCCGCCGCCATTGTTTTTCAAGGAACCTCCTTGAAATGTGTTTATGCTATGGGAAAAGTGAGCTTATAATTTTCCTGAGCTGCTGGCACCTTTCCAGGAAGGCATTGTTTCATGTGTCAACTCTTTCTGGGGTTGGCATGTCGTAATTGCTGCTCTGGGAAGAATGGGAGGAAAAGAGATTCCTTTTAGTCTCCAGTCCTGTGAAGTGTTTTGCTGTTAGTCTTCTTTAGGACTGGAAGCTTCTGTGGGGTTTGGAGCTGAGGGCAGTTCACTGTACCCTTGGTGAGTCCAGGACTGCTTGTTGCCATCTAGGAAATACTGGGGGGCTGCTGGGGGTCATGTTTTGTGTTAGATTTAGGAACGTTGTTAACAACTATAGTGTGACAAATCTTGGTGCCATGGAGGCAATTCCATACCCATGCAGAGCAGGTGGATGCAGGAAGTGCCGTGGGATGTTCTGTGGTTTGCCAGCTGGGCAGATGGGTTTGCTTCTTGTGCTCAGTATGCTGTAAACAAAGTGACAGAAGGTGATTGATACAGGTTTTCTTCTACTGTTTCCATAGGTGAACATGAAATCAGGGTTGTTCTGAAAAATGGCAGGAAATAGTGCACATGGATTGGAACTGGTTGTCAGGCTCACAAAACCCATGAAATATAACCCTTCTGCAATAATTTATTGCTACAGATCTTATGTTCATGTCCTAAATCAGACAAAATCTTCATTCATAAATTTAATTTTGGTCCAATTGTTTCTGGCAAGATTTTCTTTACAGGAAAAAGCCCACAGACTTCTTTTGACCATATCCAGTTCCAGCAGCAAAAAGGAAACCAGGCATTCCTGGAATTATTACCAAAATTCCTTTGTCTCTGCAGGGCAGGAAGCCAGACTTCTTTGTTTTAATAGCATTTTTCTAGCCTTAAACCTTCAAGGCTGTCTATATGTCTCAATTTTCTCCAGAAATTTTGGGATGCTGTCTGCATTTTGTTACAGCAGCTGCCCTGACAGCTCATTTATACACTGATTTTACCTCCCTTGCCCACAGCACTACAGTATCTGAGCTGATCCCTCTGTAATAAAGCAGTAGGCAAGCTCGTTTGCTTGTGTCTCTAACATGACTTGCTGTGGTCATACATATGTAATATAATGGGATTTGTAATCTTCCCCCTCTGCCCTACTGTTTTACTTGGAGTTTTCCTGCAGTTTGTAGTTACAGTCACATCTGTATTTTATGTCTAGAATCCTGGGAATAATTCTTTTTGTCTTCATTCTAAAAAATCTCAGGAGAGTCAGTCCTACTTTGCAGGTGCTGGTACAGAAAAATGTGAGTATTTTTTTAGTTTTCTAGGATTTATTCTACTTCACAAGATTATTATATTTTAGTTTCATTAGTAGTATTTATCAGAGATGATAAATGGGACTGACCGCCTGCTTGGGAAATGCTTATGTGCCTCTTGTAGCTTTTTGCCTGCAGATGGGGCAAATTCTTCCTCCTTGTAACCCTATAAAAAAGCTTTCAGAGTGGCCACAACAAAATCCTGGTAATTTGAGGGCAGGTAGTTCATGGGAAGACCATCCCCTCACATGCACATATCCACACAAACACATGCACTTGATTTTTGAGTCTGACTCATCTTTCGGCTGTGTTGTGTGACCCAGGAGGGGCAGGAAAGGGCCCTGGGGAGCTCCTCATGCCGGGGGCAGAGGATTAGTCACAAACTGCTCTGTTTAAACCTCAGCGAGAGGGACATGACTGCTTCCAACAGCCTTTGGAACTAAAAGCCCTGTGCCATTATTTGCATGTTTGGGGAGAGGAAATGCGTAAATTGCTTTCCCATTAATGAAGTAACCAGGAAATAAACAGAGGAGACCTTGTTTAAAATGCTTGTTTTGTTCCGATGATGAAGATAAGCAGCTGGGAGAGCTCTCAAGTTGAACTGTTCTCCCTGAGTCATCCCAGCTTTGTCTGGATGTCGAAGGACCTCATGCTGAACACAGCACTATAGCCCTGCAAATGGATGCAGATGATTTAGAGACTTGAGGAATTATTGCAACTGCTATTTTGCCATTTTCAGGTTCTAGAGCACTTCCTGCATTTGGCTGATTTCATCCCCGTTGGATGAAATGGTGCTTGGAATAAAAAAGGAGAAGGTGCTGGGGCAGCCAACAGCAGTGGCATCAATCCCCATGCTTGAGGAACAGCTCGGAGGAGGACGTGGATTTTGGAATGGCTGTGCTGGGTGGCTGATTTGGATGGACACACATCCACATGGACAGACCATTCGGTGGAAGGCACTTAAGTCCATTAGTTAGGGCTGCATGGAGAGATAGTTGAGTCTTGAAAGCATAGTAAAGTGAAAGTACTTGCTAACCTCTTTGGTCAGGAAGATGCTCAAAACATTTAAAGCCCAAGGATCAGCTTCACTAACACTGGGGACTCCTCAGTGGGGGAGCTGCCACATCTGCCGTGCTGGGATCTGCAGGATCACTGGAAAAGTCTCAGATGCAGCCCAGGGGATGGGCAGCTGGTTGTTGAATGTGCTGACTTGGGAAATCTCAGCTGGTTTTGCTACAAAGACATTGCAGATCCACAATCACAGCAACAAGAGGACAAAGGGCTCCCATTTGCCATGTCTGGGGGTAAATCATTATGAGTCATTAATTCAGCAGCTTTATAGCAGGTAAATGTGCCTAGTACAGCTCTCAGTAATACGTGCTGTGCCTTATTACCTGTGTTGAGGTTACTTTTAAATTATAAGTGTCTTAATCAGCATTATATTAATATAACAGCGGTCTATATTGACTGCAGTGAAATAACACTGAAAAGGCACAGAGAAACCAGAAAGTTGTTTATGATGGAGCATTTGGCTTCCTCTGAAGCCCTGACAAAACATGGGCTCCCGTGGTTTATGCCTCTCACAAGTGTTGTTCTGCATCAGTCCATGATGTGGGTTTGTATCTGTGCACTTTCCCAAAATAAAGCACAGTCTGATTAGTTCCCAGGCCCAGCTGCAACAGTGCAGGATGCAGCCACAGAAATCTCAGGAAGGCAGCAAAGGCAACAAGGCAGGGGAAAATGTGGGTTTAAGACAGAAAGAATCTCACCATGTGGATAGGGAAATACGTAAAATGTGCCTAAACCCCATCCCTGGGAGAGCTTGGAAGCCTAAAAATGTAATGTAGCAGGGTTTGGCTTGCAGCACCTGAGTCCCCTTTAATCTGACTGCTGGGAGTCTCTCTGGAATAATCCCATAATCCCAGCATCATATCAGGAACACAGAGATACTGATCAGACTTGCAGTTCTTCAGAAATTAGGGAAATAATGAGCTGAAGCTGGGCAGTATCCTCTGTTGGGTAATGTCTGGTCTGCTCTGGCACAGGAATCTTTCTGCCCCTAAGGTCAGGATGTTTGGGCTATCAGGAACATGCAGGAGACATCTGCAGAGTCTTCCAAAGTGCAGAAGTAGTTGAGTCCTGATTTCAACCAGAACTGGACACAGACTGATTCCTGATCTCTGAGGTCCCTCTGTCCCTCCTGGGGCGTTCTTCTCGCAGGGAATTCATCTGGAGATATGGATGGTCCAGCTGTCAAGGGAGCATCCCAGGAGACATAAGTCCCTAGAGAGTGACATGCTTGCACTGATAGATTTTAAATGCCTTGTCATTTGAATATTTCTTTTCATTATCCCTTCCCCAATCATTCCAAAAGAGTCTTACAGAGGAGATGGAGACAGTACAGACAGCCTTTTCCTGTGCTATTGTGTAGCTGCCAACTGAAATGGATAGAGCTAATTTTTCCTTGGAATGAGGTTCTGTGCTGAGGTTGCTGGTGCAGTGATTTTACAAAATACTCATCTTTCCTGCTTTAAATGTGCCTAGCTCAGGAGGGACAGGCAGGCGTTACTGTACCATGGCTCTTTAATGGGCTCTGGAAGCAAGAGGGTGGTTTCAGTCCCCAGGACATATTTAATCTTGTAACGTCTTTTACTGGATTTAATAGCCTGTCCAACATCTTAATCACTCAGTGTAGAGAAATTAATCCAAAACCCCCTTTTGTCCTGATAATTTTAAATCTCCACTGTGTTTGCTCAGGTTGGTCTGTCTTCCTCTGGCAGCTCCCCAGCTTCTTCCCTTGCCTGCCCATGGGAATGCTCCTCATGGCTCCTCCTAGAGATGGAAAATTGTGTGCATTTCACTGCTTTTTCCCTCACTGGTTTTGTAGTTTTTCCTGCTGTGTTTACAGGAGGCTTTGGATGCTGTGTGCACACCACAGTTCATGCAGGATGCTTCTGTTGCAGGGAATGAAGCATCAGCAAGATCAGAGGTGAGACAAGGAGCTGGAAACAGAGCCTGAGAGAGTGGCCCTGCTGCCCCTCTTGCTTTCCTGGGACTGCCTGCTGCTCAAACATCTCTGGGATCCCCTGCCTCTCCATCCAAATTTACCCCATATAAACCCAGAAGAGGGACTGTTGGTTTCACTCCCACAGGGAGGAGGAAGAGTTGTGGGTTGACTGTTCCCCCACATATTCATGTGGCTATCGATCTTTGTTGTGAGTTTTGGCATCTCTTTTGTAGTTGTAGCAGAAAATGTTCAATGGCTCAGAGGTTTCAGTAATGCGAGAGCTTCTATTTCTGTACTCTCAGGAACATCGTTTGAGTTTGGGATTGAGTCACACAAACAGTAACCCATAAAAGAGGAGTTTGCAGGTTGGATAACTGCCTCCTAACGAGGCACTAGATGAGCATAAAAATGATCGAGAGGTCTGATTCAGAATTCCTGGAGATGTAGTTTTCAGGTTTGGCCTAAGCTGCAGTTTGCCAGGTGGAAGCCAATCTATTATTAACTTGAGATTGCCGTACCAATAGTAAAATCCTCACCTAAACTAACTTTTCTAAACTATGTCTCTTCAACATCTGATGATTGGAGCCTATGAAATACAATTCTATGTGCTAAGAAAAGTGGCTGTGAGCATCTGTGGAGAGTTTTGGGGATTGTGAGCAACCTTTAGTGCATGTATTTGGTGTCTCAGTCAGTTTGATCCTCTGGTTTTTGCACAAATATTGCTGTTGCTGGGAACCTTTGTATTTTCATTTATAGTATTTTTCCATTTTGTCCTGTGAATGTTCATTTAACAGAGGCACAGCAGAACTGGGAGAAGCTGGAGGTGGCTCTGTGGATACAGTGGTTTCTCAGTGGCCACAGGTTTGCGAGGGACACTTAAGAGATGCAATTCCATGTGACCAGGAGGCACCAGTGTAAGGTCGAGATTCCTTTGTGAAATCAGGTGGAAAGCTGGAAAAGGCAAGCCTGAGAATAGTCTGCTTAGGGAAGGGAGATGAGGGCACTGGGTTGGAGAGATGAACAAGTGCTTCATCTCTCTTCCTTCCCTAAGCAAAGCTGTACTCAGCTACTGCCTTTTTCAGACTTCCATGTGATTCCATGCAGGAGCCTGCTGAACATCCATCCCTCTTTCCTTCTGCTGTGTTTCCAGTCCAGGGGCTGTGCCTGCTCTTGGGGACACTCCTGATGAGCACAGGAGAGTGCGGTGGCACAGGGACGAACCCAAGTGGTTGAGTAAATGGAACCAATATAGATTTTACTGATCATAAACCACAGCCAGTCAATACCAGAACAAGTTGACAGCCAGTGGGAAAGGCTTCAGCAACAGCATAATGGGTTTGATTTTCTCTGTTTCCATCAATAATGTGCCAAATGCATTAGCACAGGCTGAAGGGGAGCTAACGGGGTATCCAACAGGCCAGCAAGGAAAGCCTTGCTGTTGTCATCTCTAGCACCAAAAAACCCCAAACAAAACAAGGTTAGGGTTTCAGCAGCCCATTAGTGTGACAGTGTTATCCAGCAGTTAGCAAAAGCGTTACCTCAGATGACATCTGAGATAATTTTTAGGTGCTCTTATAATGAATCCTTTATTGACCATGCAAGGTTTTTAAACTTTTTTGAGCTTTTTGTTTTGAGCTTATTTTTTTTTCCAGATGAATTCAAGTGGAAATTTTGTTGCACCTAAAGCTAAATGTGCAACAAAACTTCCAGCCTAAATCAGTAACGTTCTTAAGAAGCCAACAATACATTTCTAGTAAGTTGTGTCACAGGCAGCATTTGGGTGACCTGGGGCATTCTTTGGTGATCTTGGGAAGAAGGAAATCCTTGGGAGAACTTCACCACAGGGCTGTGTGTGCACAGTCAGCCCAGACCTGCTCATTGAACTGCCTTGATCCACAGTGGCCCCTAAATCTAAGCAAATGCAAACACCTTAGAATCTGAGTCAGACCCCATGACTGAATTGTTAAAGGCACAGCAAGGGCTGCCTTAAGATAAGGAGAGTATGTTTTCTTCTAATAAATAGTTAATCTGTGATTGAAAACTGCTGCACTAGAGAAAACACTATTTTTGTGTGAAATCTGAATGAAATTCCCTGATTTCAGAGATAAAGTAATTAGCACCTGTCTGCATGTAATGTGTGCTGAAAAGGGGAAACAGGGCACATGATGCCTGAGAAGTGTCAGGGTTACCTCTGCATCCTGGATGTTTGAACCAGCATGTGCTAGCTTTTCCCTTTGCTAGGATTCAGTTTTGACACACTTGGTGAACTAGCTCAGCTTAGTTAATTATATTTTTAATTACTGGGAGAAGTCAAGAATTGCTTGATCCATAATCACGAGGAATCTAAGCTTGGGGTGGAAGAATTTCAGACAGCAGCAAGACTGAGAAATGCAAACCCTGTCTTAGTGCCACGGTGCTCGCTGTCCCAAAACTTCCTGAGAATATGTGCCTTTGTCGTAAATAGCTCCTAAACATTCTGGTGAGCTGAATAAAATCCTGCCTTGGGCAGATGTCTTTCTTTCTACATGATAGCACTAATCCCAGTGGCGCTGTGTTGCGGGGGAATTCGGCTGCACTCTAATAAGAAGTTCTCCAGCACTTCTTCAGTAAGGGATGTTATGTAAGATGTGCAGGCCTAACAGAAAATCATAGAAGACAGGACTAAAAATGACCTTGGGAGGTCCTCTGATCCTGCCCTGGGGAGGTGGATGCTGCCAGCGCCACCACTGAGCACAAGGGGTGTAAATTGCTGAGACTGTAAATCCAACAGTGCCATTTTGGGTTTTTTTATATCCAAACAAGGTAGCTGAAAGGGGATGGATTGCAGTGATAGCATGTCTCTGTCATGAATATTAATATTGAGGTAATTAAATCAGATGACTAGGAATTCTAGGAGAGGGATATTGTTTGCATGTCATTGAATCTGCTCCCTATTTCCTAAACATGTGGAGCTGCCAGGTAGTTACAGGAGGGTTTATAGTATCCCTTGCACAACCTTGGTTTTCATTTCCCATTTTTTGAAAGATTATTTAATTGTCACTGCAGTGTGGGTGTGGATTTGAATGACCAAAATCTGATTCGATGTGCAATTATTAAATTCCTGCCAGCACAGTGCAGGAATCTCAAAGGTCTTTCCCAACCTAGTTAATTCTGTGATTCTGGGAGAACAGCGTAACAAATGGAGTTTATTGAAGTTGGATATACCTGAACCAAACTTTTGTTGCCACACATCAAAGTATTCCTACATCCAACGTGCTGAATTCTCTGCCCAGCTAAACTGTTGGCAGTTTCCCTCATTTATACCCTCAGTGTTTAAAAAATGTGTTCTGGGATGTCGCTCCCAAGGATTCTGGAGACCTCCTTTAGGAACATGAATACCAAAGCAGGAAGCATTGCTGGTAACAGAATCCAGGTGAATTTTGCATTATCACCAAGTTGTGTTTTTCCATTTTCTGGCCATGAGGATGTAAGGACTACCTCAGAGCAGCCTTCTGTCCAGCTCTTGGGTCTTCCATTCTGTCTTTGCCTCAAATATTCCTCTGTTGGATAAAATCCCTTCGACCTGCCATATTGGCCTTGTTACTCCAGATCCTATGAAGAAGTAGAAAAGTAGGTTGAACCTCTGGATTTTTGCCTTCTCTGGGGTTCTCCTCCCTTTTCCAGGGATCTAATAAATGTGTAGAGAACCTCAGATTTTAAGATATTCTCCAGTGCAGTCCCACAGCTGCCTGTGAGTTGTAAACCTCAAAAAAAAAACCCAAACAAAAAAACAACCCACAAAAAGGCACACCAAAAAAACCACCTAAATAAAACAAAAAACCCAAACAAACAAACCAACCCCCCTCCAAAAAAAAACCAAAAAACAACCAACCCAACCCCCCCCAAAAAACTAACTCAGAAAGGAAAAGGAAAGTATCAGAATTTAACATGGCATCCTCACCCATTCTAAAACAGCAGAGGATAATCTGGCTTAAAGAATATTATGAATTCCTTGTTAGACTGAGACCAGGCACAGTCATATAAAAATGGATAAAACCAATGCACAAATATGCCTTTGGCAGCAATGTAAGTGTCTGATAAAGTTTGACATAACCCCAAAATATCTCCTTGCTTCAAGAGTGTGGATGTCAAAAGAAAAAGAGATCAGCTACGTAAATATTGATGTTCTCTTACAACATGTTAGAGTGACAGATGTGGAGAGAGGATGAATTGTCACTGAATTTCCCTAAGAGCAAGATATTTCTGTGTCTCTAATAATTCAGAAAATAGTTTTATTTCAGCCCTGGAATGAAACACCACTTTTTGATCACATTCTCATAAAGCTCAAGGAGGGAAGGTCATTTGGTAGTAACCCGTTCCTGAGAATGGGAATTTTTCCAAATTGTTACACCCTTAGCAATGCCTCACAAAGGAAGATGGGAAGGGGTGGAAACCATGGGGCCCACAGGGGTCGAAACTGTCAGTAATGACATGAGCCAGCAACTGTTCTGTTTGCACAGGTTGTTCCAGACCAGAAGAGATGGACTGCACAGGTCTTCTCATAAACACTTTTAGGTGCAACTTTTGTCTGGTTGGGTTTTTTTAAGTTTGGTGACAGTGTTTCACTTCATATGTTTTCAGTTTCTCCATTTCCTATGTCCTTGACTGACTTTTCTGCTCATTTTTCCTCTAAGCTCATAACATCCCAGCATAAATATATTAACAGATCCTGAAATATATATGTGTCTAGTCTATGTGTCAAGAAGACTCGCATACATTAGGATTTGCTAGCTCAAACCTTCAGTAGATGACCTAATTTTCCCTTTTAATCAGATTACAAGAGGAGATTTAAGTAACTGTTTCACACTTTAGAAGGGTTAAGAGGCAGAGATTCCAGACCAAATCCTTGTCTGGTAGGAGCTGGCATTGGGAAGTTGAGAACAGAGGCTGAATTGTGTGATTTGAAGCAGCAGGGATCTCTGCTCTGGACTCCCAACAGACAAGTGAAGGAATAAAAGTAAGAGGCAGACATTGCCAAGAGGTGTGTGTTGTCTGAGGAGATAAGGAATGCTCAGCCAGGAAATCACAGAAGGCCTGGAGCTGAAGAGAATCCAGAGGGGAGCTTGCATGGAGGGAACTGGTGGGCGCAGCTGGGAAGTTGGACTCAAGCGTGAAGTCCAAACCCATGCTGACACAGCAGTCAACTTGTAACCAAGGAATTTAGAGCTGGCAAGTGCCAGAGGGAGCACCGGGTCCAGCTCCTCCGGCAAGATTGGTGCTCAGGAATCATCTCAGGTAGAAAACAACAGAGGGAAGGGTTGGGATGTGCTGGGAGCTGGTGCCTGTGCTGACGGCAGTGACGGTGAGGGAGCTCCTGCAGCTCCTCCCAGGAGTGCCTATGCTGGGAAGGAGCTGATTTGGTGGGAGGACCCCTGTCATAGAGAGTTAATTGAATGAGCTGTTCATCTCCTAAGTGCTCATCTGAGCCAGGCTCAGCGGCTCTCCAGAGATGCACCCATCACTAACTATGAAAATCCTCACGCAGCAGAGCGCACAGCGCCTCAGATTACCTCTTCCTCTTTTATTGCACAAGGCTATTTTTAATCCAGTGCCTGGCTGGGAATTAATCATCTTTGACAAATTACTGTGTGTTGTCTTCATGTTGTGTAAATTCCCATGCATATTTTAGCCTATTGCAGTCTCATAAGAGTGGTAAGTGACACCTTATTCCCCTTATTTTATGGGCAGGCTGCAGTAGTGATGAGGTATCAGAGGAAATTCATGCTCAAATTCATCTGTCAATTTAAACCAGTGAACAGCTGTGTTGTCAATGCAGCTTGTAGGGCTGTATCAGCCATCAGCACTGCCCTGATATCTATGGATTCTATCAATCATCAATATTGGCAATATGAGTACAAATGTGTGATGGGAATTGACATTGCAGAGGAAGTTGAGTGGATCACTGAGTCAGGAACAAGTACATGTGGAATTCCACCTACATACAAGGAGGTGCAAGAGTCGCAGCAGTTTTTCTGCACCTTTTTTCTTACACTTGAGTGTTACATTCCTAGACATGTCTCTCTCTTAGATCCAGGACTTTAAGAGCAGCAATTCTATGTGACCCAAGAAATGTGTGATGGTAAAGCTCGTGGGTGCTTTTAATGCCGGATCAGGGATCTCCTCTTCTTATGTCAAGTTCTTGGGAGCAGACTGGGAGTGACTCATGTTCTTCACAATGCACCAAAGGTTGTGCTCGTGGAGGTCAGCGAGTGACTGGTGAGCAGAGCAAGCAGGGTTTGCTCTTTGTGCAGTTCTGAGGGCAGAGCAGGGCAGCAGCAGCATGTCCCTGGTGTGTGGGGGAGAGGAGGACATGCCGTGAGCTGCACTGTGCCCCGGCTGGTCCTGCTGTCAACCAGCTGGGAACCTCCCAAGCCCTGGGGACACACAGCTGCTTCCCAGCCTAGCCCCAGCTGTGGCAGCTGCGTGTGCCCCAGAGCCCCGGGACAGTGTGAGGGGTCCCTCTGACCCCAGTTGCCTGCACAGCACCATCTGCTGTCCCTGGGCTCTGCACTGCTAACCCACTGGGATAATGCATTACCCCTGTGGAGCGTTTCCAAGTGGGGGTGGGTTGGAAGAACTGAAGCCTGCGTTGTCTGTCTGTGAGATTCCTTGGGTCTGAGAATGGACCACCTTAAGGTGCAGCAGTTCAGAATCAGAAGCAATGAAGGAACTGATCAATTCCACAATCAGTGTTGTTTGCTCTGCCCTGGGAGGAGCAGAGTGGGATGTCCCGTGGATATTTGAGAGAGGTAATCTGCTGTGAGTACAAGTGAGAATGTGGCGCAGGCTCTGGCACTGGTAAACACAAGCAGATCTCTGTGGATAATACGAGTTTTTTTCTGTTTGATTTTTTAGAATCAACCTTGTCCTATGTTAGGCAGCTGGAGGCCAGAGTAAGACAGCTGGAGGAGGAAAATCGCATGCTGCCCCAGGTGGGTGACAGCCCCGCGGGAGTGCCCGGGCTGCAGAGGGACCAGCAGCCCTTGTCCTTCCTGCGTTTGAACACCCAGATAACCAAAGGCTCTCACATCTGTTTGCTCATCTTACTGTGTTTGAGTAGGGGATTCATTTAAGGCTGTGACAATGCTTTCATTAAATTTTTTTTCTTTGCAGGCTTTGATACCTTGTTAAGAAAATTTCCTGGAAGCCACTACTTTTAATTAATTAATTAATTAATTAACGGGTTGGGAATCACAGTGAACTGACCCTTTGCATTCTGGTTTTATTCCAAGAGGTTCTTGTTAAAATATCAATTACTTTTTATAGTTAACCAAAATATTTTGCTCTAAAAGCCCAAACACTTTAAGTAATAATTGGGTTATATTATTTTTAATACTTCAAGGAATATATTAGCTACATTAATGCAAGACTGAAATTCAGTTGAATAAACAAGCAAATGTGATGTTAAAGGTTTTCCTAACATGTTTCTAACAATGAAAAATTTAAAAGTCCGGTACAAATGAATCAAAGACACCTGTAATTTTCATATGTGCACATACTTACTAGAATATATTTCTGTTATATTTCATTAAATAATCCGTAGAAAAATCCAACAGGTCTTCAAATGAAGTTGCCCACTGGAAAAGAAAAGAAGTTGGATTTTGTTTAAATTAAACACTAGTCATTGGTCTGATGAATAAAAGTACTTTTTGTTGGACTTAGTACCATTGTTTGACTCCAAAATCCAAGATAACAGTGATGTAGTAAGAGGTAAAATCCACTGGCTCAGATTTATTGCCCTTTTCCTAAGGTAGATATTAAGTAAAGTGTGATGGCTTTTCCCCTCCCCTTTCATATGACAGTTGGAAGGGCCTCTGCAGCTTTTTGCTTGGTGACCTTGGGCACTTTGCTTCTCTCTACCCTAATTTTGGGATCTGGAAAAGAAGAACAAGAAGAAATGTCTGCTCATTAACATGTAAAGAGTTTTCATAGGAAAGACAAAGGTTGATCCTCAGTGATAACAAATATTATTTTCTTTTTGAGAATGATTCTCAGGGCAAATGTTAACAAACCCAGCCAAAAATACTATGTGGTTTGTCTAGAGTCTGGAACGACAATGGGAGATAAATTGTGCAGAACATTCTTCATGGGCCAAATCTTTAGAAGTGTCCATGTGTTTTATGTTTGATTTGTCTGGGTTTGAGGCGCTGAGGCAGAACCCACAAAAAGCATTCCCAAATCTTACCAAAGCCTGGAACACCCACACTGTGTGTGTTGAGTTCAGTGAAAATACCTTGGCTGGGGTGCCAAACCAGAGAATAGTGCCTGTGGAAACAGCCTGGCACCTAAGCCTATAGCTGTTGCAAAAACCACTGAAACAAAATATGCTGAGGTTAGGGTTTTCAAGGGGAAGAGCAAGGTGAGCAAGCCTGGAAACTACTTTTTGTTTTCAAATAGCCAGGTCAGTTTGTCTTACGTGTGGTTTTGTTGGCACAAGGATCTCTGTTAGAGTTCTGAAAAATCTCAGATCTCTGGGTACTTCATTCTAAGATTTAATGAGTGGCAAGAGTTCACATTTCCTGGCATATTTTATTCTTCCTCCTGGTTGAAGGCATGGCTTTGAGGAGAGGAAGGAAGTGTGGACACTGAGCTTATTGTAACTTTGCACTAATCACCTCGGTGTTACATTTGCCTGAGTTTGTTTTGGGGGTTTGTTATTCCTGTGGGTCCCACCTAGAACGTGCTCACCTCAGTGGTGATCAGGCCCTGTCACAAAGACAAGGATGCAGGATGAAAATGCATAAACTCCTGGCACTGGTTTGATTCCATTTAATGGGAGGAATGGGAGTTTGTTGGGCATGAAGCCAAGCTAAGTGCTTTTGACAAATAAACTGAAAATCTACAACAAGCTCTGGAACTGATGAAGGCTTTTGGCACAGCCCTTACTTACTCCTGCTTTGAAATTTCAGGGGTGCCTCAGTGAGAGATGCCTTTTGCTTTTTGGATAGCCCCTCCCTGATGGGGTGCTGGAGCACTGGGAGGGTTTGGGAATTGCAGGATTGCACTTAGGAGACAGGTGACAACTCACAGTTGTGAGTGTGACACCTCTGCTGTGTCTGCTGAAGAGCCCTGGCCTTGTCTCAGGCTTTTTCTCTCCTCCTGCCATGCTTTTCTTCTTTTTCCTCTCTGCTTTCAATATCGTTTCTTCTCCCCCTTTCCTGCTTATGTGTCACTCATGGAAATGCACTGACACATTTGTCGACACCTCTCCAGACAAATCATTCTGTTCCTCTGTCACTTAGATGTGGTTATTTTCCAATTTCTTTTGCTTTGCTTGTCTCCCTCCATATGTATTAGTTTTCTTTTTAAACCCCCACAGACCTCTAATGTAAAGGTTTTATTAATATTTAGTGGCAAGAGCATTTCCAAAGCAAATGGTTTTAAGTGCTGCCATCACTGTTCAAATGGAACCTGAGTTTCAGCTCACTCTGCTGTACCAAAGGGCTGCTTTGTCAGGGCAGTTGCAGTACCACCACTGAGTCAATATTTTAGTTTGATCAGGTAATAGAAAAGGTATAAAAATGGGAATATTCACTTAAGCCTGTTAATGTCTCTTCCTGTGCTGCACAGTGGTTGAGAAGTTGGTTCAGAGCATAGGAGGGGGTTTCAGAGTTACAAGGAGCCATAGGTTGCAGGTTTGGTGAGAACTTCTCTTTTGCTTTGTTGTTGTTCTGTTTTCCTTCTCTCCAATAACAAGAAATGATCCAGACCCTTTCAGTTCTGGCCAAAAACAGGACTTTTGAGCAAGAAATCAGATACTTTCTAAGATTTATGGCACACAGCTGGGTCGTCTGTTGGGAATGCCAGACTCTGCTGGCTGCGGCCGGGCCAAGGGGTGAGCAGCTTGCACTGGTGCTCCTCAAACACTCCTGTGGGCAAGGCTGTGTGACAGCAGGGGCTGGGGGCTGCAGGGCTTGAGCAAGACTGTTTCTGGTTTGCTGGATGGAGTTCAGGCCAGAGTAGTTCCCCATGGGGCTGGAGCTGGAGCAGCACATGGGCTCTGGCAGTCCCTTCTGCTGACTCAAAGCGCACACGGAACTGCAGCACCACTGGGGATTGGGTTGTGCAGCTGACATTGAAAAGGGAAAATGCTTCATCAGCAGTGCTCTGACCACGTACAACGTGTTGACCCTGGCTGGAGACCAGGTGCCCACCAAAGCTGCTCCATCATTCCCTTCCTCAGCTGGTCATGGGGAGAAAACACAGCAGAAGGTTCATGGTTTGAGGTAAGGACAGGGACAGATCACTCCCTAGTTACCGTCATGGGCAGAACAGACTTGGCCTGGAGAAATTAGTTTAATTCATTACCACTCTAATCAGAGTAGGATAATGAGAAATAGAAACTAAATCTTAAAACACCTTCTCCTCACCCCTACTTTCTTCCCTGGCTCAGCTTAACTCCTGATTTTCTCTCTCTCCTCCCCATCAGCAGCGCAGGGTGGACAAGGCATTTTTTCCTCCTTCTTAAACGTGTAACTCATCTGCACTGAGCTGCAGGGCTGAGAACTGGGAAGTCATCCCTAAGGCCTCCCCGTTACTAAAACCCTAAATCTTCCCCTGCCACTCAGATCTTGTCACACCAGTGCACTACACCAGGAAGTAACACCTATGCTGTTGTAATGAAGATACTCCATGGTAATTAATAAAATACCTAGGGACCACAGATTGGATTTGGATCCCAGTTGCAGCTCCCTGGGCTGTCAGTGAGTAACTTCAGAGGCCTGGAAAGAGCAATGTCCTCCCAGACTTGCTGTAGTGCATGACTGCTCCCCATGCCTTATGCTGGGGGGAGCCAGATCAGGATCTGGCATCCACACGTCAATTAGCTGAAACGATCCCTGAGTTTTTGTAGGGGTGGTATTTCAGGGCTGATCAGCTCAGCTGAAACACTCTGGGAATGTGGACATCTGTCATATAATGACAGTGAACGCATTTGCAAAAGACAAACTTGGCAAGTCACCCAATTTAAATTGCTTCAGTTCTTATTTGTTTCACGGGAGGAGGAGACTTTTCCCCTTCCAGCTCTTTGTCCTTGTAATTCAGCTTTCCCTTTCAGTGAAGGGGGGGGGGAAGCATTGCTAGGATGCTGCAAAGTGCCAGTGGGGCTGGAGTTGGGATGCAGGGAGTGAGCTCCTGGCTCCCACAGCACAGGACCAGAAGGCAGCTCTGGTGCTGGGCTGAACTGGAGTCCTTCTGCTCTCTCTCACCTGGGCTCTGCTGCCTCTGTTTCCTCATTCTTGCCTTTCCATGGCTTTTGATCCTTTTCCATCTCTTTTTGCTGTATTTCTTTCACTTGCACTGTTGCTTCAGGCCCTTTTTTGGGGGGTTTACATCCTTGCTGGTCTGTTCCAGTCCTGGTATGTTAAAATGGGAAATGGCAGAAGTAACTCCTATAGGCACATATTAGTTTATTTTTAAGCTCTTCCAAAATTTCCATTTCCTTCTTCCCCCTTCCATTAGATTATCACATTTTATTTCAACCCATTTCCAAATCTTTCAAAAACCTTTCACTGAGAGCTGTGTTTTTTGTTTTCCCCCTTCATGACATTTTTAAATTCTAAATCTAATTAGAAGATGGGAACTGTTGGGCTACTGTTTTTTTCCTAAAATCTGTGTCAGTCACAGTCCCACAGTATTTGTCTCCTCCCTTCCTTAGCATGTAGAATAGGGAATCCTTCAACTAAAATGTAATTAAAAGCCATTGAGCAAACTGATGTTTCCTAATCATGTCATCAAATATTTGCTGAAAGACAATGAATCAAGAGCATCCACCCACCCAGTTCTTTCATGTGTTCCCATCCCCAGTAAATTAATAGGCCATTAATGAAGGGCTCCAGTTCCCAGCAGCTGACATTCTGGGCAAAGTGTCCATTGTGCTTGGCATGGGAGGGCTGGAAGACAAAAGCTCATGAGCTTCATGTTACCAAGACACAAATTCAGGAAAAAACTTGGTGTACAGAGAGTTGCAGTTCTCAGAGGACAGAGTGTTTCTTTCTAGTTATAACTCTAAAAGTCCAGAATTACTTTGTCCTCAGGATTTTCTAGTAGACTCTATGTTATCTTCTAGATTTTACATGTGTGGCCTCCACAGTTTGGAACTGCCACAACCCAGAACCTTTTGCTCTTGCCTGTTTGTTATCAAAAGAGGTTTCTGAAGGGCCTGCTGGGAATGGCTGTTTCTGAGGAGGTGTAGCTGGAAATGGTTTTTGCCCACTCAAAAATCTGAGCGTGCCTCCAATCCACTGAGAGAGTGTGTGGATTTTGGCAGCAATATCCTGGAGAGGTTTCTGCTGAGGTCTTTGAGGACAGGTGAAAAACTGCAGTGTTCGAAGGTTATATATTTTAATTGACAGGAATGTTCCCTAAAAAAAAGTCACTGTTTTCTTTAGCGTGTTATTAATCCAGCAGAGCAACATGCTGCAGTTACTGCATTCTGGTTTTCCTTTCTCCTGCCTGTTTGAAACAAGCTGACTAACACAGTCTGTATTTGCTTTAAGCTGTACAGGGAAATTGAGGGCTGGGGAAGTCAGGGAAAAAAGCTTTGAAAATCAGGTAGTGATTGAACTGGCATGGCAGCTACCCAGCAGGAAGGATCTGCTTCCCAGTAAACCACTTGCCTCTGGGATAAGAGGCTGTTGCAGAATGAGGTAAGGCTTGAATGGCGAATGAACAGAGCAGTGCCCAGCAGGCAGGAAAATCCTGCTCTCTTGGAAGTTTTGATGAGGTGACTGTGAGTGTCCTTGGGGCAGCCATGGACTGCTTTTCCCTTCCTGGATCTCCCTGCGTGCCAGGGACCTCCGGAGGGGCTGGCACATGGACTCCCACGGACTGAGCTGGACACTGGGCTGGGCACTGCAATGCTTTTCATTCATGACTGTCCTTATCAACAATACAGATTGAAAAAATGAAGCTTTCTACTGACTTAAGTATAAAAGCTCATGATTAATTCTCTCCATCACAGAATACCCTGTTCTACACAGGGGTCTTTATTCTGACCGTGACCAGGGTACAGTGCAGGGTTTGCCTCTGGTGCTGTGGGAAAATGGACTGAGTAGTAACATTTTGCAGTTAGTGTGAGTGAAATGCTAGATTGCCATTCATCTGGGCTTTTTGTTAGGTGATATTACAGAGCTGAGTCAGATTTCCTGTTCTTTCTATTCACTAGAGTCACATTTTGGCATTAGATATTTTGTAGATTTACTTCTAACAGCAAATGGATCTGTGCATTCAGGGATTCTTACCCTTGTGGGAAGCCATACACAGGATATAGTGTGGGTTTTACCTGTCTCTGCAGTGGGATGACCTGCACAGAAATCCCTTTAGACTCAGAAGAGGCCATGTGCATACTGCTGTACTTGGGCACAAGGGCTGGCCAGGGCCAGTAGGGAAGGCTGGTTGTGTGGGATGAGCAAATAAAGTAAATTATTTCTCAGGTGCTGATGTTATACAGTGCTGTTTGTTCACAATTACTCCAGATGTTTGAATTTTATAGAGATTTCAGCACTACAGAGCTATGACTTCATCCCTCCTGTCTGATTTGGATCCACATCCATGGATTGTTACTGGATAAGAAATGAAAAGCTCTGTCACACAGAATACTGCTTCCAGTGGCTGGATGCAGGCACTGTGCAGAGCTAGGGAAGAGGAAGAAGGAAGCAGATTTCTCTTCCCATATTTGAGGTCCTGCTCAGGATTCAGTTGCACTATGGGCTGGGCAGTGTCAGGGGGCTCAGTGCAAGGACACCGAGGCCAGGTTTTGGTGGAAGTTGAAACGTGTCCATGCTCCCACTGGGAAGAAGCAGCAGCTGTGCCAGAGGCTCTGCAGACCTCAGTTCCTCATCCCCCAAGGCCCTGTGTGTTCAGACACCACTGCTTTGACAAAGTGCCTTTTCCTCCTGCTTTGTTTCACTGCCTCAGGAACTCCTAACAGCAGTGCTAGAGAGTCTCCAGCTCACAGGGCACATGCTCAGGCTGGGCATCTCCATCATCCCAGGGAATAAACTTCCTCCAACGGAGGCAGAAGCTTCATTGCCTCAGTGGAGTGGCCTCACCTGACATGAGAAGTCCCTGAGCTGAGGAAGGGCCTTCAGGGCTGCAAAATCTGCCATACTTTTTTTAGAAAAGCTTATGTCTCTTATCAAGGACAGAGGGAGTAAGGAGAAGGATGTCCACAGGGAAAATACTAATTTTCAGTCTCCTACCAACATGTCCTGGCTGCTTGAAGCAGTGTATTCACAAGTTTCTCATTCTCATGAAAGGAGACAAAAATGTGCTACATATGGCAGGGAAGAGGCTGTGGAACACAACTGCCTGGAGGAGGGCTTGAACTCTGAGAGCAGCACCACTTGCAGGAAGTTTGGATTTTATTGTGTTCAGGAGGCTTTACATGCGTAATCCATACTTATTTTCTCAGCATTTTAATGGCAATATTTCTATTTTCTAGTCAAAACTGACAAAAATCTTTGCTGCCTCTGGAGTTAGTAAAGAAACAGAATAATTTTACTGATAAAAGCTCCAGAGCTGACAGACTGAATTTATCCTAAACTGGACTTGTTACAATCTGCTTTATTAACCCTTTTCCTTCGACTTCTATTTCCTTTCTCAAAGCATAGCATTAAGTTTGGCCAGTCACTAACAGATCTATAAATCCTTCCCAAAGCAAAATAAGTCTTAAACCCCCTCCATACCTCACAGCAAACTGGTCCTGGTCATTGCTGGAGGGGGGGGGGAGNGGGGGGGGGGTTACAGGATGCTGCCCTGCACAGCCCCAAGTGTGTGCTGCTGTTGTCAGCCTGGTTATGAGATCCATTAGTGCCCACTCTAATGGACAAGTTTGTGTATGAAGTAATGCACAAGTTTGTGTATGAAGTGAGGTTTCAGATTCAGGCCTAAAGTACCTTCTCTGTGGATTTAGCATATGCAGCTTTTTTTAAAATTTTTTTAACCTTTTTTTTTGTTTGTTTGGGGTTTTTTTGGGTTTTTTTTGTTTTTAAATATGTGAGGTCCAGTCCTGCAGAGGACTGTGAGGGTCAAGTCAATGTTTTGGGTGGCTGGGGGTGTTCTGTCTGCCTTTTGGCACTGCTCTGGGCCTGCACCATTGCTTACAATGGCCTTAGCATATCCCAAGAGCATTAGGAACTTGCTTTGGACTGGGTTACTTTCCAATGAATTTTCAAGTACACTGGATCTCTGAAGTTCAGCCTCGTGTCTTTGCTCTGTGCCCTTTTTCTTCCACACCTACCTTCATCTTTCCTATTGTTTAGATTAGAGACACCCCCAAAAAACTCTGTACTGTGCTGTGTGCTTGCTCAGCAGGGCAAATGACTGCACATGGGGCACCGATCCTCATCAGAGGCTCTTTCCACTGTCATTACTTTTCCTTCAGAAATGCATTTCCCACACGTTCCAGCAGGAATTACCGCTACATTATTTCTTAATGTTTCCTATGGTATTTGTTACTCTTTAAGGGAGGAAAGTTCCATTCCTAGGTCTTTCAAATTTTTGCTTCTTTGTATTTCCCAATTTTTTTCACAAAGTTCTGCATGAGGAATGAAAGGGAAGAGCAGGGCTGCCCACGGATGCAGCAGGGATATTTTTAGCACTCCTCCAGAGCCACCTGCTTGCTCAGGTTACCTCACTCCAGGAGATGCTTCACATCCTGCAAAGTTTGAGGCGACTGTGTTGGAAGAGTTTAGGTAGCTTGCATCTCTTCGGCAGTGTCCTGAAGAGCCCTTCCAGGTGTCCACTGGGAGGACAAAGCTCCCGAGGTTGTCACTGCTGGGAACAAGTTGACATCTCTCAGGCCAAGGGGGCCATGCCCTTGCTTGGAGGAGCTGGAGACAGGGAAGGAGTGAGCTGGCAGCCTCGAGCTCCTGGCTCCTTCCCTGGTCAGCTGCAGTTCAGCTCATGTTGCAAATCTTGCAGCAGCATTCAAAAATATGAATTCCGTTGAAGGAACAACCTCCAGAATTACAGAGATAAATTTAGATCTTCTCAGAACCTTCCTCTGAGGTTGAAATTATCTCTCTAAATTCTGTAGTGCTTTTGTGAGGTGATGTACACACATAAGAAATTTTGTTACTATGTCTTGATTTTCCAGGGAGATGCACTTGAGGGCCAGAGTGTTTGGGTGACACTCCGCGGTGCCACCCACGCTGCCTCATGTGGCCCTTGGTTACTGCAACACCGAAAGAGGGGAGTAACACACGCCTTCAGGGCTTCTCAGCCTTTTGCAAAAGAGCAATAAATAACTGACATCTGTTTCAAACAGTGACCAAGCCTTTTGTGTATTAAATAGTGTTTAATTTTTTGCAAAGGATACCGTTAGGATGCCAGGAGGGGCGGAGGGGAGTCACTGCTCTGCAAACGAGCCAGCCAACGTCAGTGGACATGGCTCAGCCTCTCAGCAGTCTGACTCAGTGGTAAATGCTCTGAAGGTAACGCTGGTCCTCTGGTACAGTCCATGCAAAACGTCCTGTCTGTCCCTCAACGTGTGTGTATTGTCCTGGCAACATCCCTGTGGGCACCACTGCGATGTTACCATCATGAGTGGGATTGTTTTTGTTTGTCACTCATTGCATCTGTGGACTGTGTGTTTCCTGGGCAGGGTCCAGCCCTCACAGCCATGGTGATTCCAGCTGTAACTGCTCTCCATGTTACATTTGTAGATTTTCTTTGAAGCTGGAAGTGGTGTTTTGCTGAATAAGGTTGAGTTTCATTGAGTATGCATGTTTGTGCTCCAGTGGAATACAAGGGATTCCTGTAACCTGTGCAGAGACAAAGACTTTAATGCAGAGATAAACCCAAGGCACGTAGTACATTTGTGTTAAAAATAGCAAAGACCACAATCCCAAGGTCAGTGTTGAAACTCCCTTGGGAACAGATGTGTTTTACCCTGAAGTCAGGGCTGGATTGCAAAGGACTGCGTGGCATTGATACACAGCAGTTGACACAGTGATCAGAGGGTAAAGTTTCGAGTTCTCCCTTCTGTCAGTAGTAAAATTGTTGCAATTAAAGAAATTTAGAAAGCGTTACAAGATTCCAACGTTTATGGGGTGACCTGAGACAGTAAGTGGCTGAGTTCACTGTCCCAGTGCATCACAGGCACCAGTGGTGTCCCTGTTCCTCTGGAGGGAATAAAACTGCGGGAGAGCTGAGCAGAGGGAGGACTGTGTATTCCTCTCTCCCAGTGCTGGCTCACTTGTGGTTGTCTGGGGCTTTGGGCACCTCTTTTCTCCTATGCTTCACTCATTTCTAACCTGCTTTAGGTTAATTGGGTGTTTTCCCCACCTATACAGGCGTTGCAGGGACATACTTGGAGGGGGAAGGTTTGCCTTCTTTCTGGAAGGGACATCTGTAGACATTTGCTCTGGTTTTGAGCTCAGCAGTGCTGTTGACTTGCCTGGACATCCGAGTTCCTGCGCAGGGTGATTATGTCCATCGGGCCGGGTGACAGCAGCTTCTCTTCGGTGGAGCCAAGCACAAATTACAGCAATCAGATCCTTTCCTGTAACACAACCCCCGGGCACGGCAGCGCTTCCCCGCAGCCACCTCGCCTGTTTTCCTGGCATCCAGAGGGGAGAGGCAGCGGACAGTGTCCCAGGCCCTCTCCTCGTGCCCTCACTGGCAGGTCCCCTCTGCGGTGGCCTCCCCAGCCACATCCCTGCCAGCAGCACTCTGTCCAGGAGTGCACTGATCTCACCCTTGTACATGTTCCCAGTTCCCAAGGGGTGCCTGGTTCAGAGTGCTGCAGGTCCTCCCTGCATCTTCCATATATTTCACCTACTGCTGCCTAGAAAAGAAAGCTATGCCGGGTAATTTTGTCAAGAGATCATGTGTCATTATGGAAAAAAGCCTTTTGTAGTTCTCTTAAAATCCCCCTTGGCAAAGGTTCTTCCCTGAAGAGAGCATTTAACAAGGTGCTTTTGACAACCTGTAATAACAGCTGGTCTGTGTAAGTGAAATATTGGAACAACAGCTGACACTTTGCTTGCTGAAATGGATTGATAAGAAATACACAGAGTTTAGTTCAATATGATGTGAAAGCTGAGCTTTAAGTTCACTAGGAGGTACTGCAGGAATTTATATAAACGAAGTGTTGTATCCAAATGGAGGGTGAGCTGTCAGCTCACACACTGCCCGACTTCCCCATCCCCAGTCAGGGAGCAGACCCTGCTGTTTCCCAGGGTGGACATATGGGTTTGGTCCCACTTTTCTGGGGGATGCACACTCTGCAGAATCAGGTGCAGGAGGAAGAACAAGCCAGCATCAGGAGCCTGCTTTTCTGTACAAATTTGGCAATTTGGAATTCCTGCAACAAAGAAATAGTCTCTGTTATAAGACCTTATTGTTAGTGCAACCCACTTGTGCACAGCAAGAAATCTAAAGAGCAGGAATGTGTTTTAAAGGGACATTTCCATTAGAAAACAGAGAAGGGAGCTGTTAAAATAGTGCTGTTGTTTTCCTGGCTTTGAAAAAAAATGAAAAAGTATTTTAAAAATTGCCTGGAATCTCCTGCTGGTGGAGGAAGTGGGGAACAAGAGCAGAGCTTTGCCATGCAGCTGGTTGGCCAAGGCTCTTCCTTGAGCTGCTCCACCAGGCAGGATGGTTGGAAGAAGGAGTTGCCACGTGTGTGTCCTCATGCCTGGGCCACTTGTGTCTGACCACACTGCATGTGGTGCTCCACACAGATTGGCTTTGCACTGAGACAGCTTGAAAAATGTGCAATGTGAGTTTAAGGTGTTTAATTTTATATTCCATATTGAGCCTGGAAACACCTGAAGATGCAGAGTAATCTTTGTTTAAATGCTGACAGTATGCCCTTGAAGATTCTATATGGAAATTAAGTCAATTACTGTTTCTGTAATGCAATTACTGTTTCATTAGGAACACTCTAGTGTTAACATGTGGGTTAGTATTGATCAGAAAAATCTATGTGTATAGTATATCTGGGATAAAGTACTGAATGACTCAGCTGACTTGAATTTATCCTTCATAAGAATAAACCTTGGCAAGTGTGATGAAGCCTGGCAGCCTCAGTTTCCCCAAATGAACAATGACCCTTTTGTATTTTTCTGCCTGTGATATTCCTGCACAATTTATGGACAAAACCCCAGTTTGTACGTCATACATATTTAATAGTAATCTATAAAAATTCTTGTGATGTAAGTAACGCCACTTCTAAAATGCTTGGTTTGACATTATCACTTCATTTGTGTAAATCTCAAATATATACTTGTATCCCACCTTGTCCCTTTGTTCCCCAGCCATTCAAAGCTCTGCTGCTGGCATTGAAATGCTCCCTGTTCCTCTGGCTTTTGTAATCTGTGCCTGATTTGACTATTGATATATTATTATACTTTTTAAATAGTTGGTTATTTCCTTTCTGGTTTTGTCTTCTCTTACACCCACCAAATCCATGTTAAAAGCACAGTGAATTTGTGATGAACTAATTATAATGTTTCTTTTCTTTTGCATTTTCCTTGCAGTTCCTGCCAGGCTGTAACTCAGTGTTTAGCTGCAGCCTGATGCACTGTGGGTGTTTCACAGGAAACATTTGCCATGGCATCTTTTTGCCTGTGAAAACAGTGGAACGATGACAAGTTTCATTTTGAGCGCCAGAATTTTGATGCACGGTGTTGATTGGTACCAAAATGCAATCTGGTACCAAAATATTGCAAAATGCAAATATGCATGTGTAATTCATGCTGTAGGAAATTTGTGGTGGTATATGATCATGCTAGTATTTTACTAAGGTAACAGAGGTGGGAATACTCTCCTCAGGATGTGTGTATGGAATTAGTGCCTCCTCATCAACAATGTATTTGGGAATGGTTTTGCTTTGTATTTATAAGCTTGCAGTGCCTTTTGAGAATGTAGCCACATGTGGCAGCAGGTTTAGAGGTAGTTCATGGTCTATTAGTGAGCATGGAGGTAATTCCAAAGCACAAGATTGTCAGGAGGGGTGTTATTCATTACTTTTCTCAGGTTACTGGGAGGTTTTGTTTGCAATTCACTTGGGAAGGAAGGCTAAGGGAAGGTGAGACACCAGTTGGGATTAGGGTTGTAGCTGGACATGAGGACTCAGGGAGCTGACATTCCCATAGGTATTTCCTGCTGCTCATGGAGTCCCACAGGGCTGGAGTGCTGCTGCAGCCAGCAGATGTAATGGCTCTCACCTGCAGTAGGGTGCAGATTCCTGCCTGGCTTCCAGGGACAACCTGCATCCTGGCACTGTGTTGTGTTGGAAGAAAGCTAAAAAGGAATCTCCATGGCTGCATTGTGAGCCTCACAGCTGTCCTTTAGCTGAGGTTTCTGCTGAAATTTGGAATGATTTTGAGTGACATTTTGACCCCAGCTTGTCACTTGTGCTTAGGACATGGGCTCTCTTGTATGAGTTTGTCCCTTCCAAGCAAGCAGGGGTCACTCATTCAGATGGAAATAAAGGACTCTGGGAAATGTCACCTCCTAGTTTATTACTGTGTCAGCATTAGCTGCATGGTAAATATTGTCTTAATATCTATTGACAAGAAAAATCATTGAAAGTCATGGGTAGGGGCAATGTGCCTTCTCACAAAAGCTGTCCAGAAGACTCCTCTTTGCTAGTATTAAGTTAGGAAAATCAGGAACCAGAGGTTGGAAAGAATAGTCAGATCCAGCCTGGCTGTGCCACAGACACCCAATTTGGGAGGTGTCACTGAACCCCTATTTTTCATACACTCACCACTGTAGTGTTTCACTGCATAGCAAATGTGCCTAAAGCACACATTTTTTTATGATGGTGACTTGGGATTTTTGGCTGCAAGATTTTGGTCATATGGCAAGTTTGCAGGGTTGGGGTCATGCCCACCCATTGGAATTACAGACAGTTCCCTTTAAAGTCTTGACTTCATCAGGACCTGTCCTTTAACACTGTAGTCATGTTGCTTCCAGGCTAAAGTATTTCTGGTTTTCTTGCTTACATTCAGGCTTTCTTCAGCAAAGGCTCAGAGAAACTGGGGTGTTTTCCCATCTCTTGCACAGAATCACAGTAGCACCTTAGGTTTGTTCTGCCTTTGCTCATCAGCTATAGGAACTACCTTTTCAGCATGTCAGCTTCCCAGGATCCAGCTCCCTTGTCTTTATTCAATGCCAGCTAATGCAGTGTCTGTTCACTGCTGGACTTTGGGCACTGGTAAAATACAAATAATGAATGATGACAATGGAAAACAGCTTTTACCTTTCTTGATAGTCATATTGCTCTTGGTCTGGTGATTACTGGGTGATTTAGTAGCAGTTACAAAAAAGAAAAATCTGAAATTGTGATACAATTGATAGAAATCACCATTCTTGTCTCTAGTGGTCCCTGAGGGGCCTGGGGACAGGACACAAGCTACTGCTCTTGTGCTCATATTCCATCAACCTTTCTATAAATCATTATAAAACACTTCCCTGAATGTTGGGGTGTATCACTTCTCTGCCTTTTTAATTCCAGTATTGTAACACAGCTGTTAAGCAAAGAGTAGCACAGCGAGTGCAGGCACAATTCCTCTGACCTCAAGGAAGAACTAGTGAAGCAAACACTTCTAATGCCTTGCTTGATTTTAAGAGAACAAGTAAATCCTTTGAAATAGAGAACTGCTCTGTGTTTTTTAAACTGGAGACATTTAGACACCTCTGGATGGATCTTTGTGCTTCTGAATCACATTCTGCAAGAGATGTGGTTGGGAAAATAGTTGGACAGTTTCTGTTGAGGTCTGCAAACACCCTCAGTCTTGTGTGTGAAGTATAAAATGTCCCAGTGATGCACGTGCCAGTTCATGTGTCCCTGTTTTTAATCATTTTTACCTGGCAGCATGTGCTTTCTGTGTTCAGAAGGAATGTTGTGTCCCTTGAGAGACAGTCTCTTCTCCTGTTGTGTGTCCCTGCCCTGTGTCCTAGCTGTGCTGCATGGTGTGTGTGCCGAGCTGCAGCATTCCAGATGCATGTCCATAAGAACACCAGTGCTCCTTAATTGGGGATAATGAGCTCTCTTTCCATCCCTTCCTCTAGGTTGTGTGGAGGAAACTTGGAGATGCTGCAGGGTCGTGCCCTGGAATTAGACAACACTTGTCAGGAAATCAGTACAAAGGACCTATGTAAGAGGCCCTGAGCATGTCCTCTCTCTGAAGAGCACAGTGAACTGCCCAGGAGAGGGGAAGAGCCGCCTGTGTCTGCCGCAATTCCCAGCTGACAACGGGGGGTCTGCACTGCGAGAGACTGCTGGAAAGGAGGGACATTCTGCACAGGGGTCTGGCGGGGAGCTGTGTGGCAGTGTCCCCCAATCCTGCTGTTCCAATATCCCAGCTAATGAAGCGCTGCACCCTCACTGCAACACTCCACCCTTAGAAGCACTGAGGTATTGCCATCCTAACCAAAAGATATTTGGGATTCTGCAGGCGTTACACAAAATAAGTTTTATTTTGGTTAGTTACAGTGAATCTCTGAATGAGTCTGAATGAGTTTTCCACTGGATTTAAGAGAGGTTTTTCAGCAGACTGGAGAGACACTGATAAACTGTGCCTTTGGTCTCCGCAGGTTTGAGAAAGTTGCTTCTTAGTAACTCACACTTCAGTCTGTAAAGGATCCGTTAATGGTGCTTAGGCAATTTCCAGGTGATTTTTTTGCTTTGGTAGAATACCTGCCTTTGGAGGTGCTAAAAGACCATAAAGTCCTAACCAGCCGGTAGTGTAGCATAACTACAGTACTTGTAGTGATCCACAATTTCTTTCTAAATGAAAGTCAAGATAGCTTTCTTTTTGATTCACTTTGATGCACATCTTCTGAAGAGGCGTAAGGTGTTTAATGAACAGCCCTTTAATGAATAGAATACTTAGGCATCACTATTACAGATCTCAAGTCAGGATTTCCATCAGAATTTATTTTGGAAAGTATTTTCCAATTGTCAGGATACTAATTTCTACTGTTTAATTTAGAGACATGCTGGTTTGTTTAACAGAAGCCTACAAGGATCTAAAAGATTGCACTGCATTATAAAAAAAGCTTTTCTTGCCACTGTAGCATTCTTTCAAAGAAAAAGGTTTTATTATCCTCAGAGCATGTCTTTCATTATTATGAGGCAGAAAGCTCTTGTTCAGATTGCCTGAGATTTGACCAGACGGCGCCCTAGATGTACTTAGTTTATTTTTATCTCTGTGTATGATCCTAGTTGTGTGTATTGAATTACAACGATAGATATTTTATGTATATCTTAAAGCAATGATAGTTTCATGTATGAATGTGCAACAGGCTTGTGACTGAATGCTGTTGCTTAACTTTTTACCGTAGCTGAGTATCAAAAAGACTAACAAAAACTAATTAAAAAAAAATAAATAGGAATGCAACAATTCCTGGGTTTCTGGTTTGTTCTTGGTTACTAAGATTTGAGCCAAAGTCAGAACCTCTGTTTTTCTGAGCTTGGACTGTATCTGTGGGCTATTTGCAGTGAAATGTAGTTCGGTTGCTATACAATCTTTTGTTATATAGGAGTATGATGTAAATCTGCTATCTGTCTTCAGAAAAAGTGTGTTAATTTGCAGCAGTAATTCTGTTGGTTTCTGTTGTTATTTTCACTTGGTACCATTCAATGTAAGACCTCTGATCCAGCGTTGCTTTCTTGGGCAAAACTCCTGTTCACTGCTTCTCCCTGAGTTGGAAATGCAGAATCCAGCCTTCTGTTTTGAACCATTGCCCTCCTGCGTGGTTTCTGATATAACCCCCAGCCCAGACAGCTATCTGTTCTCTTCCCATGTTGTTTTCTCTGCTATATTGTTTGCAGAGTTCAATTCCAATTGTTGTATTCCTATCTCTCTGTATGTATGAACAGCTGTAACACCTGTACTTGTGCCTGCACTCTGGAGGTGCAGGGGCCAAGCAAGGGACACTGGTCTTTTGACACTACACTTGTGTAAATTTTGATACTGTATTAAAGCTATTTTTTTACAGTTCCGCATACGATGGGGTATCAAGTATTGTGTTCATCTTAGTAACGGTAATAAATTATAGAATCCCACCCTTGTTTGCTCTCCTTTACTGACTGAAGCTCTGAGCTGCTTGGGCTTACAGGCAGGAGCTGTTGGAAATGTTTCCTGCTTGGTTGAGAAATGAGCTGCACACTGTGCATTTTTCTTCGTTTTCTTAGCAGGTGTCTTTAAAAAAATCCCAGCAAGGTGAAGTTGCTTCTCTGTTTTCTGCTAAAGGAGGAATAGCTGTGGAATTGTACAGGGGGTTGTGACCAGGTGCAACTCGTTCAGTCCTCAGCTGTGCTGTGTTTGCAGCCCCAGGACAGCTGTGCTGGTTCTTTCTTCCTGCCCTTCTCACAGAGTGGTTTTGAGGTGAGGACAGGAGAAGGTGAAGTTCCTGGAATCTTCTTGTTCAGGTAAGGGGTGCTGGGGAAGGCTGGGCAGTGTTCTACAGTGTGTTGGTGGCCTCGTGTGCCATCACACCCCTGCCCCAGGATCGGCCTGTGTGGGCCAGGGGAAAGGGCTGGCTCTTACTGCAGAACTGGAGCTTTAACTAAATTTTCTTGAGAAAAGAGATACTTAGTACAGTCAATATCTTTGAGCTAATAAATCTCATGGGAGCTCCTTAAAATGCCCCTTCCTAAGAGGAGAAAGTGGGCAGTGTGTGAAGAAGAGGGTCAGTGCTCTTGGGAGGGTCTGTAGCCTGCTGAAATGCCTCTGTGCTAATGAATAAAAATTGCTGTAGTACTTGGAGACCTTCAGCTCCTCTGTCGTGCTCCCTGCCCCTGTGGTTAAGCCTTTTTCAGTGAAATGTAACTGTGCCAAGCCTCGTGGACTCTTTGTGCAGTTGTTTTTAGCAGATTTCTGCTTTGGTTGAAGATTTGCAAGTGTTACTTTCCCAGGATCTGAGCTGAGCCTGAATGAACTATAAATTCACTGTGCAAGTGAGTTTTAAATAGCACTTGCGTAGTGGATGTATGGAGTGGATTTTACCTTCTCTACTGCAGAAAAGCTGCTTTGCTGAAGGGTTAGAAGGTAAAGAATGGCACTTTGTTTTCAGCAAGTGACTAGTTTCTGTAGAGCCTGTTCCCCAAAGGCTGTAGTTGATGGACATGTTTATGAACGTGGCATGAAGCCAGAGTGCCTTTTTTAATGTTTTGAGCAGAGCCAGCCCAAGCAGCCTCTGTGGCCTGGGGACTGTGCCTGGCCCGACATTCCTTTGTGCTACCCAAACCTCTCAAACACCAAATGCCCCCCAGTCTCTCTGTGTTGCCTCCACAACAAATACCAGCCATGCCAGGGCACTGGTTTGTTTTAATTCCCCAAATATTTTTGAAATAAGTCCCAGTGTGAATTCTTTATATGATCTCACTGCTTCAATACAGAAGAAAATGGCTCAGCTATTTTTTTCCCCCCACTTTTAAGTGGAAAAAATTCTTGATGGGACTGTCCTTTATTTTGAGCAAGATGGGCCAGCAAATGCAGCTGCTGGGTATGGAATGCCAAAATCTTTGTCTGTCTCTGCACTTGTGTTTTCCAGATTCAGGTGAACCAGCTATGAATGTCCCCAAACTGGCACCAAACTGCAACTCTGGTCACTGAAGATCCCCAAGGTAAGAACAGCTGACTCGATAGCAGCTCTGCCTGGAATGAGTAAATAGAGGCTCTGCATTAACTAATTGAGCAGCAAACAGGGATTTACTGGGTTGTTTTATGGTTATGGTACTTTCTAGACACATGCAGTTGAGTGGATTGTGAGGTGGTGTTTGCCGGAGCTGGCAACTCAGGTCTGATGTGTGCAGTACTGGGAGTGAGGGGAAAGGGGAACTGCCGAAGGAGGAATGAGCAAATCATCTTGCTTGGAATTACTTTTTTCTTAAAGAAAAAGCTCCTTCCCCTCCTGCTTAGTGGCTCCAGATACCTTCTGTTTGTTTTTTTTTTATCCCAGAAGTAGTATGGCATTGTTGAGATTTTTGATGTGTGGAAGTTCAGAGGAGGGGAAGGCTTAGCAAGGCTACCTGAATTGGTAAGGGTGAAGCACCATAGAGATGGTAGTGTGAAGGGAAATGAGTTTTGAATACTCTTACATACATAAAAATATGACTGTGTTTTAAAAGCTTATGATAACACAGACCAGAGACAGAAACCTTACTTGAATCTTCCTTGACTGTGAAAGCTCAGACAAGTCCATGTGAATAATTTAAAAATTGAGAAATATTGGTGGAGATGATGAGAAATAAGTGAAACCATAGTGTCCTGTAATGTTGATACGAGGGCTTTGCTGGAGTCAAGCTCTGGGGAGCTTCAGCCTAGTGCAAGTATTGGTGGCTCTCCCCATGCTACTGGCTTGTGGGGAAGGACCCCAGGGACTGCATCACGTGCTTCTGTCTGAAACAGCTTCCTAAACACCTGGTTCGCAAAGAACTGCCAAAATAATAATACTGAATTATTTAATGTGTTTGTTAGAACATAATTACTCTCCTCTTGAATATGAACTTGTTATAATGATCTCTTCAAAGCACTGGCTGTGGCCCTGAAGTTTGAAGTTTCTGTGGATTTTTTTGCCTCCCGCTACTGTGTATACATTGAAGTAGATTTTTTAAAAAATCTGTAAGTCTACAGATTAAAAAAAAAAAAAAAAGGAAAACATAACACTGGGAGCTCATTGCCAGCTTCAGGGAAGAAAGAGGGCAAAGGGAAGGGGGATGGGGACCTGCCCTGCCCAGATCCAGGCTGCTGCAGGTGAATCTCATGCAGCATTTAGGTGAGACAATATGTGTGCAATGAGCTCACCTGTGTGTGGCAAACACAGAGAGGGAGAAGGTGGTTTAATCCTTTCACAGGTGACTTCATTTTCTTTCTATCATCACTGTTATCATTTCTTATCATCACTCTACATGGCAGGGGGTGGGATTGGCCAGTGAGCAGAGGTGTTCCCAGGCCTGAACACCTCCACTGTGGAGCAGGAGGGGTTTGATGGCATGATTGGGCTTTTTTTTCAGGAAGCTTGGGAAGTCCCTGGTGTGATACAGGGCCATCCTGGCCCAGGCCAGTGTGCTGAGTCCTGTTAAAATA
This sequence comes from Cyanoderma ruficeps, assembly GCA_008694505.1. Classification (NCBI taxonomy): domain Eukaryota; kingdom Metazoa; phylum Chordata; class Aves; order Passeriformes; family Timaliidae; genus Cyanoderma; species Cyanoderma ruficeps. Next base: position 218,553 of record VZDJ01000052.1, read on the forward strand.
CAGCTTCACTCACAGCTTAAGTGTAAAGGTCAGAGTGAAAGGAAAATATTCTCTTGGGTTTGGAGGTGGCCTTTCCAATAGAATCCAGTTTGTTGTCAGAGCGGTGGGAGTTGGCCTGAACATCAATCAGTGGTGTGGGGCTGTTGAGCTGCTGTTTTCACAGACATTAGACTTCATAAGGGAGGAAATACACAATCTAAAAATACAGTATTTTCCTCCCCCTGCTGAAAGGGAAGTCTTCACAGACTGCTGCATGCTCCCATTTAGGAAGGCCCAGAGCCCACTCTATCCAACCTTGAGAATCCCAGGAAAAGCACACCATGAAACATGGAAATGTTTCCATGGGAACTGTTCCTCTACTCCTGCTAATAAAACAGACCTAAAACACCAGTGACAACAGGTCCCAGTTTCTGCACCAAACTACAAACAGTGAATGCTACAAAGGGAGCTGGTAAAGAGCAGAAGTGTAAATCAACAGAACTGCTAAATTAGGTACGTGCTTGCCTCTCTGACAAAGCAGAACTAGCTAAACAAAGCCCTTGGGGGAAAAAAAAAGATCATTTTAATTACAGCACATCTAGCCAACATAAACCCCATGGATTGTGTGAAATCAGGGTTGTTCCTCTGATCCACAGCAGGAAACCCTGTAGCAGATCAAATGTGTTCAGGGAGGCTGTCCTGCTAATTGCTGCTCCTAGCTGAGCCAAAGCAAACTATTTAGACAAAGGAGAGAATTCACTTTTTATTTAGTATTAATTATGAAATAGCCTCTCTTGATGGGCTTCACAATAACACTATATTTCCTGGGGGGGGGNGGGGGGGGGGGGGAAGTAGTTTTAATCCTCTGAAATAATTGGAAAATTAACCCATTGCTTCAGGCTGGAACCCCAACATGCGCATACAATTAGGTGCAAGATGAGAGATGTAATGAATAAAGCCTTTTCTTTACTCACAACAAATTATTAAATTCATTCTAAAGCCTTCCTTACAAGCATTCTTGTATGTTCTGGTGTTAAGACCGTGTAGGGTTTGGGGTTTTTTTGTTGTTTTTTTTTCTCCTTTCTGTCATGATTTCCACATTTCCTTTTGTTTTTTATTTTTAAGCCTGTTGTGCCTGTTTTTCAGCATTTCTTTGGCTTCTCACTAGAGATTTCAGAGTTTTGCTGAGTATTTTGGGGATTGGATGTATTGCTTGGGTACTCTCACTTTCTGCTGCTAAATATGGACTGGAGGTTTTAGTTTCCTCCTGTGCTGTTCCAGTGTGTGTGCATTGTCTTGGAGCAGCTTATCCGCATTTGTAGCTATGGACAAACAAAGCCAAAGAGGCAGGGAAGAAGTCGTGTTGGTACCCTGAATGAATGGAAACTGCGGGAATATCCATACATTGCATCCGTAATCCATATGTGCTTATATTAAGTAATAACTTTACTATGTCCAGGAGAATGTTTCTGCAAGCGCTGATGGAAAACTGAGCTGGATGGGAAGGCAGGTATGTGCCAGCAGAGAGCAATAAATGTGCTGCTCTAAAGACACTTTGGAGACATTTTCAGGTGCAAAAATGAGCAGTCAGTTAAAAAAATACAAATAAATGAAAAATGGACAACTTGAGCTGCTTCCAGCTGCTTCCCTCGGCTCTTCTGAAGCTGCCTTCTCTTTTCTCAGAGGATAGTTCCATGTAGACAGCAGGCTTGTCTTTTTACCTGCTAATATCCCTACCTTAGCAGGAAAAAGGAACAATGGAGAGAAGAGGCTGCCAGTGGTCAGTGCCCAGACTGGCACTGATAAGTTTTTATCTTGGATCTTGATTAATTAATTGATGTTGCAGTCTCAGTTGAAAATGTCCTCACTAGGTTGAGGAAGGCACCAAGGGCTTGGTTATGCTGTGCCCTAGGATTCACTTGCTTGGATTGGGGCAGAGGTTGTTGGAGGTGTTTCTTGTCCCCTCAGCTCCCTGGGGCTGGTTTCTACAGTGGGGGTTTTCACATGATGCAGCTGGGATGGCGGGAACTGGCAGGAGGAGTATCATGGCCCTCACACACCCCCTCAGAGCCCCTCTCTCCCCTCACAACTCCCATCTTCCCCTCTCAGGGCACCAACTCCCCTCACAGCCCCATTCTCCCCTCATAACTTCCCCGTCTCCTCACAGCCTCATTCTCCTCTCTTTCCCCTCACAACTCCTCTCTCCCCTCCAACATCTTCCCTCACAGCTGCATTCTCTCCTCACAGAGCTGCCAGGATTGGGCCTTCACCCCTAGCTCAGGTACTCACCATAAATACAGAGAACACTGGTCTGGGAGAGTGTGGAGGGGAAAAAAAGAAAAAAACAAATGTGGAATTTGGAGATTTCCAGTCCTTTGTGTCATAGAGGGAGAGAACTTGGGCTGGATGGAATCTGCATAAATAATTTGCACCTTTGCCATCCATGCGTAACTCAGGAGCTGTTGATGTCAGAGACTGAAGAAAACTTCCTGAATGCACTGTATTAAAAATAGGTTCTAAGTCCCATTTGCTTCACTTTAGCTTTCTGTCATCATAGAAAATATATAAACACTCCATAAACTGGAGCAATTGCAAGAGGGAAAGATGTTTCGTATAATTACCCTGTGCTATATGTTTGGTTGGGGAGGAAATATTAGGCAGACTTTTTTCTTTCTATCCCTAGGAGTAAAATATGCTTCCAAAAAGGTTTTGGTCTAAACTGCCCGTTAACCACATTTTTAGTTCCTATTTCACATATTACTAGCATCAGAATTCCAGTGACCTGAACAAGAGGAGCTGAAATTATATAAATTAAGGGTTAGTATTAGAAGACAGCTTTGGTTATTTTGACCAAAATAACTCTGCTCAGATGTGTCCTGTGAGTTTTCATTCTTTTCAGATACATAAAGATGTCCAAAGGGCAGGAAAAATTACTGCAGTGCTGAACTATAATTGCACACAAATCCAAGTTCTTATTCTGTTTTCAATTACTTGAGTGATCTGTACAATATTCCAACCCATCAGAAAATTAGTGCTAGTTTACCAGATATTCACTTAAAAAAAGAGGCCCGAATCTCTTCATGTTTCTAATGCTGATTTACAGACACAGTCCTGTTAACTAGGATTTCATGGGTATAAACAACTGGAATATTACCTCAAAACGGTGCATTTTCTATTCTTGTTTTGGTGTGTCTTGCAATTTCCTGAGGAGTGGGTAAATTACATGGAAATTGTCACATGTAGTGATTAAGAAGTTTTAAAAATCAATTTCACCTTGCAAGTTGGTAGAGGGGGTAACTCTGAATGGGGTTTACTCTGGGTTTGTGAAGCCTGGGCCTGAAAAGCAGGCTTATTTTATTTGCTCTTAGCTTAGTGTTTATGGTAGTTAGTATGTGTGTGTGTTTGCTGTGGTACTACTGGAAGGCATCTGGGAGTGCTTGGTGAGCTTTGCATGGGAACACTGCTCAGACAAATCTTGCTGTTTGAACTCTGCTGCTTAGGGAAGGTCCCTCCAATCTGCTGCTGACTTTGGCCCTAGTCCTTCAAATAATTTCAGAAAAGAAAGGTACATCCCAAACAGCCTTATTAACACCATTTAAGTTAACACGTTTTCCCTCAATTTTAAACCTTCCAACAGGTGTCTGTTGGGGTTTTTTGTTTACATCAATGTGAAATATTTATTGACATGAAGAAATGCCTTCATCTCTTTGAGAGACAGGTTTGGTTTGCATATATTCCTGCTGTGCACAGGAACATTTGCTGCTGATTAGAGGGGTACAGCTCTGTTTGCAAAACAAAGTGCTTGCAAGAGCATATTTCTCCCGTTTGCCTTCTGGTTTCTCTTCCCGACTGGAGTTTTCCAGGTGCAAAATGGTCTTCACTCAGAGAAAAGACCATCTGGGTATTGTTGATGCTCAGAGGGATAAAACTTTGCAGCTGAGAGCTGATTTCAGTTCTTCTCCTTTCCTGCCTTGGGTCTGGAGTTGATTTTGTGGCTGTGCCAGACAAGTTGGCAGGGGCTGCTGGGCCTTGTGAAGTCATGCTGGGCTGTGGCTGGAGCAGCTCCCCACTCCTTTTATCCTGTAGGAGTGTGTTTGTTTTGTGTAGGAATGTCAGTCTGTCAGAGAAGCAGCATTCTCCTGCAGACACTGACAATAAGCATTGCGTTGTGTGATGCTTTAGCTCCAAGTCCAACATTCCACTTCTCAGCCTCTGCTGTCACCGTTGCCCAAAGCAAAGCTGTGGATGAGGGAGAGAAATAAAGCACAAAGGAGAATTCTCTGAATGCCATTGCTGTTGTGGGTGCTGGGATGTATTGTGGGGGTGGTTTTGATCACTCTCTGCAGTGCAGACCTCCAAATCTCAACATTTGTATGTGTGTGTCTCCCTCCTGGCCATGGAGCTCATGGCAACCAAATGAAGTTTCCCATTTGTTGGCAGAAGAATGAATAATTACTGAAGTGTAACACCTCAGTAGTGGCATCTGGGAGATTTTGGTCTGTCATGTGGAGCACCAATGCAAAAATATTTTCTGTGCTTTTGCCATATCCAGTTATTTCCCTGGTGAATGGGGGAGCTGCCCTTTTGGGGGCTGCAGATGTGGCCTGATTTTTTGAGCCCTCCACTGCCAAACAGGAGCACTCCCTCTGAAGGGGAGCAGTGCACCCAGGGATGGTACAGGACTGTCACAGCAGTCCTTGGCACAGGCAACAGTGAGTAGCTGTTTCCAAAGGATCTGAGCAGCATTTCCAGAAGTAGCTTCTGGATGGCAGGAGATCAAGGAGGCCCCAGCCTGTCTGCACACGGTAGGTGACAAAGTTCCTCAGCTACTGATGTGCTTTAAAGATATATATATATAGATAAAGATATAGATATATGTTTTAATTTTAAAGAATGCTGATTATCTGGTGGTTTGTGCTGTATGTCAGTTGTTTGTGTAAATGTTTTTTTACCTACTCCAAGAATTGCCATGAATTTTACCCTGGCAAAGGGCTTAATAAATTGCAGGAGACAGGAATGAAGAGGAAAATGTAAACGTTAAGCAGAGCATAAAGAAATAATGGATATGGAATTTTTTTTTTTGTTTGCCTCTGTAATGAATGTAAAATATTTTTCTCCATTACTAGTTGTTGGCTGTGGAATTGAAAATGTAGAAGCTGGCGAGGCAAGGCCATAGAAATGAGGAAATACTAGTACAGGAACCCATTTGCACTAAAATATTACACTTGTCTAGAAGATAAGTAACACTGTGTGTTAGTAGTGGTAGCAGAGTGATGGTTTGCTATCAGCTCTCATAATTTATCCCATGCAGAGCGCTGCCTGTGGACTAAGGGCTTGATAGATCCTCTCAGCCATCCTGGTGTAGCAGGAATCAAGGTTTTGTGTATCATTCTTAACTTAGTGGATCAAGGAAGAGAAGCCAGAAAATAGATTTGATGATTAGTTTTCCGGGTGTGCATGTTATTATTGCTGCAAATCTGTATGGCTTAGTCCACCTGAGAATTGTGTGGTCTCCCAAGTGACCAACAACATGTGCCTGCTTGCTCCAGGGGAGCTTATGTTTAAAAAATTGGCATTTGAAGTTTGAAGAGTTTTCAAGTGCTCCTCCTTGGGACCTGTAGGGTGGGCAGCTCAGCCACAGCACAGCTGGGTGTTCAAAGGTGGGCCCAGGGTTTCAGTTTTATTGTCTGTGCTCTCTCTAAGTGGTTGTGTCAGTGTGCTTTGAGCTTAAAGGGAATGTTGCTGAACATGTTATGGGTTTTTAAAAGTGAGTTTGATACTGTTGTAGGGCAAGAAATCACTGACTAGTGGGTTAGCCTGCAGTCAGTGTTGTGTGGCCATTTCGAGCTGATGATGCAGCCACAGGTTGTTAAACAATTTTAAGTGGGCCTATCTTCAAAGCTTGTAAAACTAACATTTAATGAAGTGAAACACAGATCAATGGTAAATTTTGTGCAGCGGCTCAGCTGTATTGATTGCAAGGTTCAAAGACTTTCAGTATGGCCCTATTAAACACCTATAACGTTAGCATTGAAATGATGCTTGGCAAATGCTAACAAGGTTGAAAATAATTCCTGCTTTCCAATAATCTGCTGCTTTCCGGTCAGCAGGGAGAGGTGGGAGCTGTTTGGTCACACAGCAGTTGCTCCTGTGTCAATCTGGGCTGGAAAGAAAGGGAGTTCCATGCTGGCGCAGCGGCCAAGGCAGCGCTGCAGCACCTGTGGCTGCTGAGCGTGCAGGTGTGGAGGCTCTCCCTCAGCACTCCCACTGTGCAGCTCTTGCCTCTTGTTCCCCGAGCGGATTTTGGCTGTTACACGTGGGCAGAGCTAAACCTGGGCCAGGTGTGACAGCCAGGGAGCAGTTTGGCCCCTCCGTCCCGGTGCCTGGGGTACTGTGGGTGGATGTGCACGGTGGCCCCAGGCACGGACCTGCTGGAGACTGTGTCTGCCACAGCGGCTGTTTGGCAGAGCAGCTGACAGTGTAATTTAGCTGTACTTGGCTTTGGCACGCTAAAAGCTGGATCCTGGCTCCAGCCCGGTCCCCTGGTGAGACGTCTGTAATTGGTAACCACTCAAGGATGCCGGCGGCTTTTCCTCTGCTCCACGGATATATGCCGGACTGCAGTCTCGGCTGAGCCGTGCCCGCTCCTGCCCAGCAGCGGGATGGGAGTGGGAAGATGTATGATCAGGCAGGCAGTACGGCAAAAATAAAATCAATACAGATCAACTGAAGGGTTTTAATCCTGCCTTGTAATAACTCCTTATCTCTCCATCCCCCATATTCATTACAGTGTGGTGTCGGTGAACGCTGCTCGCTTGCAAATCCGAATGTCACCATGCCATGTAGTGACTATAACTGCGCACACACGCACCAGGGGTGTTGTGAGAATGGGGGGTGTGCATGGAAACAAACCCAGGCAGGTTCCAGCAAGGCTGGGCCTTAGGGAAAGAAGAGTCTGGGTGCTGTGTTTGACCCTGGCAGCTCCTGCTCCGGGTCAGCTGACATCCCACACTTCACACCTGGGTAAGAAGGGTTGTTCTTCTGTAAAACAGCAGCTCCCTCTCCTGCATGCATTTTGACAACAGCAATTAGAAACATAGCAGCACACCAGGGAACTGCTAAATATAGAATGGCCTGAAGGAATGAGCTTATGTTTCCTGGATTTTTTTTTTTTTTTTTTTTTTTTTTTTNTTTTTTTTGCTGTGATTCCCCACCCCTACCTGCTTTATGGATGGTGCAGGAGAATTTAAAGGTCAGGTGAGCAAACTACCTCAGAAAGAGGAAAAGGGGTTCCTACTTCTGCCACTGTGGTATAAAGGATAGGAGTAAGGAAATTCCATCGGGAAATAAAGGACCATTAATTTAAAATGAGATTTTGCCAGCCTGTGGTAGATAAAGCTCCTGCCAGTTCTGGGCTAAGGAGGAGGAAGCAATGCTGAACTAAGGGAGTGTGGGGACTTTAGCACAGCAGGATATTGGTCCTGCACTGGAGCTCTGAGAAGGGAGGCTTTGCTGAGGCCCAGCCCTGACCTGGCTGGGCCCACAGTGCTGTGGGACATCACAGCTCCTCTACAAGAAATCCTGCCTTTAGGGAATTCTTTCCCTTTAGGAAATGCACAAAGAGCAAGTGCTTTAATTCCTAGATGTCTTAATTCAGGATGAGTTGTTTCACTGCTGCAATAAACACAGATTTTGCTTGTGCATAATACATTATTTATTTAATGAAGACTGAATGAAAGAGCTCCCTCACTCCCTGTCTGTGGTGTGCAAATGTCTAGGGAAGGTTTGGTGCTTGCTTGAACAGCTCATGCTCCTAAAGACTTGACATCTTGTTTATATTACCTAAATAGATACATGCTATTTCCGGGAGCTGGTGTTGGGCTTTTATGACAGTCTTCATACACATTTTCATTTTTAGCGTAGGAGAGGTCACAGCATTTTGCCAACTCAAAATACTTGACATTGACAAGAGGAAGCAAATTTCATTAAATAAAAAAGGGGTCAGCACTGCACAGGCTGATTATTTATAAATAGTGCTGCCAGTCGATACCTGATGGTTTATTGAACTTAATGAAACTCCTGTAGCCAAATGTGTATTTTAAGAAGGCGTTTGACCTTGGGCATCTCTCCTTCTGGGGGGTGCTGTCTGCTGTGTCAGTGGTTCAGAATCAATACCCTCTAGCACGCTGTCCTGTTGAGAGCTCATGTACTTAAGGGTGGTATTGTAAAATGTGACAATATTCTGCTGACGAATGGCTTGATACCCATATCCCTGTGGGGAATGGTGGGCAGGGTTATGTGGTGACTCTAAAAATGCACTGATAATGAATGAAGAAAAATTCTGCTGGGATGCCACTTTATCCATTTAGTACTTGGAACTGCTGCCCTTGTGTCAACCTTTGCCAATCCTCTACATGGGGGTCTGAGTGAGACCTGATGTGATTTGCAAATTTCATGACATTTGTTAGGGCTGTGGAATTCATACTTTGCTATTCCCCTTCTTTTAATCATGGTAGCAGGGTGATAGCCCTTTATGCAGAAATTATGTTTGTCTTGTACACACAAAAATCAGTGCCCAGGTCTCACTTTGGCGGCTGGATTGATGTTTTAGGCTGTTGCCTGTAAATAGTTTCAGGGTGAACATCAGAAAGGGAGAAGGGCTGCCTGATGCTGGAGAAAGTGGGGATAAACTGGCAGTGGCTGTATTTATTTATTGTTTAACAAGAATCTCAAGCTAGAAAATTGTCTGCCTGTAAAGGCGAAAGCAAAAAGTTGAAGTTCTTTTATGTACATCCCCCATCATGTAAGGGCATGTACATTGGTGGACAGATGGGTTTGTTGCCTTGCAAAGGGCTTTTTAAAATATTTAAGGCTTCAGACTGACTGAGATGCTGCACATAGAGGAGCTTCCATTCACAGCATCAGTTAGAGGTTGTTGGCACTGCTTATGGACTAGGCTGAGCTTGGATTTTCTGGGTTCCTGGATTTGGAACTGGGGTGTAGATCAGAGTTGAGGTACTCTTTAAACTCGTTATGAAATACTTTGAAAAATTTACTTGCGCCAACCTAACTAGCGTTGGAAGATGTGTAGCCTTTCACAAGGATAATACTATAATACTGTTACTTCCCTGTGAACATCCCTATCATGGCTCCAAACCTCTGGCTGTGGAAATGCACATGTGTCTCTTGCTTGATGCAGGCTGATAGAAAGAGAAGCAATAAATGGAAGTTTATACATAGATGTGTAATTGCAATTTTCCAAAATAACTTTTTTAATAACATCTTTTAAATACTTTATGTATTAAAGAGCTCAGCGGGTCTCTTCTTAATATACAGTGTGATGAATTCAAATGAGAAAAAACAGTCATGCAGACAGGCTTTTCAGCTAATGAACAGGATACATAAAATATCCTGCCTCACTAAGGTATTATTGTCATCTGACATTTTTGGAAACTCTCATGGAATTTATTTTACATTAGCTTCTGGTAGTGATGATGGAGTGGATGAATTATTGCCTCTTTGTCTGGAGACTTGAGCTAATCCTCTGTGCAGATTTTTGGAAGTTTCTTTTGCACAGTTTTGAGTTAGGCACATTATTAAGAGAATTGCACATAGGAAAGGTTACCCCAGCAGCACAGGCAGAAGAGACACATCACTGTGAGTTAAGGTAGTAGACCTGTAAGTCCCATTTTTTGTGCTAGTAAGAGTTAGATATTTGTTGCCTGTTTTAGTCTTGTGCATTACCTGTGTAATGCTTTTTTAAAAATGTCCTGGGCCTTGACCAATGAGGCTGGCTGCCAAATCTGAATGGATCTCAATGAGACCTTCTAGACAAGAAGTGATAGGGACTTTGTGATGATCAATAGCTGCTTTCTGGTAGAGGCTGGGAGTGTCTCCAAACAGAGCCATCCCAGAACACTGCCTGTGTGCTTTGGTCTCTCAAAGCAAAATGTTCCTGAATAAAGGGAAATCAAGCCTCCTTAATGTGTGCTTTAAGTAATGTTTTGGCAAATATTGTTCTAGCCTAGACTGAGTATTTCCCAGGACTTGGATATGGGGTCAGAACCAGTGTCCCTCATCTCTTTCAGACTTTCGATAGGAGTAAATGCATTGCTGTGCTGCAATAGCAGTTTGGAGGCTATACTTAACATATGTAAAAACCAAACTTCTTCCCCAGCCTGAAAAATAAACACTTCTTGGAAAATATTTTGAAGAAAAATCCCCTTAATAAAGCCTAGTTGATAATTTTCTTCAGTGAGCTTTGATGTTTGAATGTGTGTCTGTCATAGACAATGTGCAGAGCATCTCCCAGTATTCTCTACCTGAAATATCAGTAAACTCATCTAGCAGGAAGTCCTTCGTTTCCCTTGCTCAATCAAAAAGCAGATTTTGCTCTCTGGCTTCTAGAGTCATCTTATTACAGAAGAGATTTTCTGCCCTGAAAGAAAACAGGTAGAAGAAGACAGAAGAGGAGTTGCTAAAGAGATAAATGACAGACTCAGCCTTAAACCCTGAACTTGCAATTTATTTGCAGAAAATGTTCAGGGAGTGCAAAGACAGGACATCTGTTTCATGTTATTCCCAAAGCAACCTGCTTATTCAGCTGCAGACATCCCCACCTGCTCCTCTAATGAGCTCGAATCTCACAATATTCCATGTTCCTTCCTTTGAACCTGGGCAGAGCTGTCTGAAGCAGGGGAGCACTTCCTAAAACTTAGCATAGAGAGAACCCTCTGCATATGTGCTGTTGGAGTTTCTCTGACTCCCACACTCCTGGAGTTGTGATGGCTAAATTAGGTGTTAGTGTACATGCTCCTAATACACGATGTTGTGTGTGAAACTAGAACAGTTTTGGGGCTGGTGAGGGGTTTGGGCTCTGGCCTTGAAGACAGAATTTTTCAGTGTGATCCTTTTCTAATGCACTACTGGCATTTGACATTTACCATTAACTGCTTATGCAAACCAAGGGGTAGCAGAAAGATACTGATTTCTATTTTTTCCCCCCCTCTCTGTACTTTAATTTTACAAAGTAAATATCAGAAAGAACTGCTTTGCCAGGTGCGTTTTAGCACAGTGAGCATAATGCTTGGGGAATGCAGCTGAAATCCTTGGCCAAGGCTGCAGAGTCACTGTGTTTCAAAATGCATATGACTTTGGTGGAAGCTCTGGACTAAGTGCTCACAGGCTGCAGAGGTGCCCGCAGCAGTGGGAAAAGTGCTCCAAAATGGTGCAGTCATCTGCTCAGGCAACCTTCTTTGGGAGGAAGGGAATGCCCTTGAAACTTTACAGAAGTGACGGATCCTGGTTGGAGTCCCCTGCTCTGAAGGTGTCCAAGGCAGTGTGGTGCCTGCCTTGCTTTGGAGGCTGGGGATTGAAAGTGGTGTTCCATTGTATCTGAACATTCTGAGCTGATTTCTGACCTGTACAGAGCAGTGTAAATGGGACAGCAGGAGAGACAAAGAATGGCTTTTGTAGACTCCCAGGGAAAGATTCCTTCTTGGGCAGAAGCATCCCTGGGAGCCTCGCTGTGTGTCCTTCCTTATACTGTGCTATTTTTTGCTCTCCCTGCAGTCAGGCACACATTGTCAGACACAGATCCCCTCATTCCAGAAGGACCTTTGGTGTCTGTCTCTTGCTAAACATTGTCATTAATGATCCATTTACTTGGTGTGATGCCTCTTGCCTTTTATCAGCCACTGTTTCCTGGGCTAGTCTTGGCAGGAGAAGATAGGTCTCTGATGGATTCCCAGGAGGGCTCTGGGAAGAGTCCTTTAGGATGGGAGCAACAGCTAATGAAAAGGACTGAAAAACTGCATTGTTCTGGCACCTGCCAGTATATATTCTCAAGTAATTTAAAGAACTTTATCTAGACTCAGTGTGCCAAGCCTTCCAGCTGCCCCTCCAGCAGCAAATGATGTGTTCTGCCCCAAAAGCCATAGGCTATGGATATGTGTGGGGAGCAGTGGGCAGTCCCAGCCCTAAGCCAGGAGGCTCTGGAGCACTTGGCTGGATTCAGGCACAAGGTGAGGCAGCCCAGTGGACCTGAGGGAGCCACTTTGCTGTTGTTTGTACACTTTGGTAGGGCAAAGGTGAATTAGGTGTGAACTGGGAGATGGAATGGGAGCGTCCAACAGTGACAGTGGTGTCTGTAGTCACAGACCAAAAACAGAATTTCTGGAACTGTGAAAATGACTGCTCAGTGCCATTCCAAATATCACTGCCTGTGGAGGAAACAGATTTATTCTCCTGTTCAAATAATCTTCCTGGTTTTTCCATCCTGAATAAAGACTCTTGTTCTTAGTTGGTTTTTCATTTCCCACTAATTTTTCAGCAGACCAGGGTAAATACCAACAGTGCTTTTTGGTGCCAACAGAATCCTTGATATGAGACTGGGATGTGCTGTGGTACTGGTGGCAAACAGTTCTGGGTGTGATGGCTGGAGGCACCAGAACTTCCTTAGCAGCTTTTTTTGTACCTCTGCTCTGTGCCAGGAGCTCTGTGTCATGCTAGTGAACCCCTGCCACATGCCAAAAGCAAGTGGCAGTAAGACCATGAGCCATAGGATCATCTCTGGTGTGAAATCTGAAAGCCCTGGCAGGGATTAGAGGATTTTTAGAAAGCTTCTACACTGGTGCTGGGTTGAAGGCGTCTGTGGGATTCTCTGTAACAGGAAACTGTGTCTGCATGTTGGACCTGACTGGATGAAACCCTGTAGCAGTGGCAGATTGAAGGATGTGTGAAAAAAATATGATCTGCAAAAAGCAACTAAAAATTGCATATAACGAAAAGGGATCTGCAAGTAAGTGTTTCAGTACAGTGTGGCAAGGGAATCATCTTCATCATAGTGGTGATAGTCAAGTCCTCTTTGCTGTCTCCCAGGAGCAGCAGATCCAGAGAACAGGTGTGACTTTCTCTGCTGGAGTGAGCAGGAGCAAACTGCTGTTTTCTCCCCCCCAAAAAAAAAAAAATTGCGGTGGTGTTCGCCTGTTATACAGACCTCAGCACTTGGATTGTCTCTAACTGCAGCCTTTCCATTTGTAAAAAAAAACCCCTCTCATGCTAATTAGTTTTATTGGGTTTGGCCAGCTGCTAGGTAAAAGCTGGATAACACAATATTGGCATGGTGCTCCACAAGTCCAGACATGCTCCATTTCCAGTAGCTTTTGTAGTCTTTAGTGACATGTATTGCACAGTTATTGCATATCCTGAATCAGTGGAGGCAGCATCGTACATAGCTAAGTGCCTTTTGCAGCGCCCAGTATTAAAATCTGTGGAATTTAAGTTGCTATATGTCTAGAATCAAGTATAATCATTTTCTCTTTGTAAATTGGATGGATTTTTCCTGTTATGGGCAGTTAGACTTGCTGGGGCAGAAAAATAGATGAGGGCATGGAATTACAAGAGGTTCTAAACTCAGTTTAGCACCAACTAGATATATGTCTCTATATCAAACACACAAAGGACGAGGCAGGCAGCAGAAGGTTAGGCAGGAAAGTCCTATTTTATTTTTTCTGATTCTACTTTATATACACTTTTTAGAGAAGGCAAAAGATTGGCTACACTGTTTGCCACCACTCCAACCTTGTTGGTGAACATCACCATCAATCATATTTCTCCTCTGGGAGGAGAAATATGTCAACAAAATAGTTGATTCTAAATATATACATAGTTTACATGAAGCTGCGTGAGAATCTCCACTACAAAATTGCAAACACTCACAAGGCAAGAAAACTTAGGGCAAAAATTATATTTAAGAAATAATAGCTGGAAACTATGGCATGATAGAAAAAATGTGAATTTTCCCTGGAAGGATGCCTTTGCTATTTGTAGCCAATTTCACATGCTTAGTAACTTAGTTCTACATTGATTCCTGTAAATGGTACTGTAGCTCACAAGGTGGCATTTAGCACATTAAATGGAGTAGTGGCCCCTCAGAGGACACTCAGAGCTCTGATAACTCTTCACTGGGACCATGAGAAGTGGGAGGCTGTTATAAAAAAAAATCTGCACACCCTCAAAACTCCCCCTTTTCTTCCCAGAAAAGGCCAAAGCACAAACACTTGTATGGAACCTGGGGCTGGGCATTTGACCAGGGGCTGGGGACATCCCTGCAAGGGGACGTCCTTAGGGAGCTGCTGATCCCTGCTGTGTGCATTGCACCTTTTCCAGATCAGGCCTTTTCCAGACCCACTACTGTGGTTTTTCCTCCAGTGACTAAAAAATGAAATATGAACAGCAGACATGAGACTCGCTGGAGCATTTATCTGAGTGGGGGATAGCACCAAAGAAAGATGAACAGCAAACTAGCAGAGTTGGATGTGACTGAGGTTTTGCCTTTCTTTCTGAATCACCAAACAGTTTATTCACTCCTAATTTAGAAATTAAAATTAAAAGGGGGCATCTTCAAAACAATGCAGTCCACCATGGCTTAGGAATTTGTTCCCTTGTGTTGCTGGCTAGCCTCAGCTGTAAATGTGACATTAATTCTGATGTGTGGCTGCAGGACCTCAGAGGATACTCACTGCAGGTCACAGCATGTGGGACAGACCAGTGCCCCTCACAGCCACCTTCAGCACACACCAATCTGGCATGGCAGGTGCAAAGGGTCAGCTTGTGCCCATCTAACCACAGGACACGCTGCAAAATTCTGTCCCATTTAAAACAGTTGATTAACTCTGGTGACATCTTTACTATTATCTCGACCAGGCAATAGATTTGTCTCCATCTAAGTCTTCCTTTAGGAACAACAGATTTTTTGATACCTCAGCAGGCTGTTTGCAGAATACCAGCTCTTTTTAAGCACTGTGATAACTGACTGTAAGGGGTTGATCTTATTCCTGAAATATTCATGTTAATAACAATAACTTTTGAGAAACCCATTAAAAGTCTGCAATGGTAATTTAAAAGAAAGGTCATATGCACCATTCCCCATTCCATAGTGATCAAGTTAGTAACTTTTGATGGGTACATTAAATGATGCTGTCATCCCTGGGCAGATCACAGAATCAAAATAGGTTCTTCTTCCATTCAGAGTCTAACACCTGCAATGAAATGCTCTTCTGACTAAAACAGGTGTTTCCAACAGAGAGAAGTTTTGCTGTTTAAACTGCATCCAGCCAATACTGTGGGTGTCTGCCAATAGATAGCAACACATAATCTATATATAAATTAAACAAAACCCCTTCATGACAAGAATATTATTAAAGCTGCAAAGTCAGACGCTTGGAGGTGAAGAAATGCCAGCATCAAAGTTTCCTGGGTGACCTCAGTTTGTCCTCTCCTTTGGTTGTGCACATGCATAATGATGCAGTTTATACAGCCAGAAGTTATTCCTTTTTTAATGCCATATCCCCATATTCAGCTCTTGAAATGCCCTTGCTCCTGGGGCTGTGCAGTGCTGGGGCCTTGGCTCTGGATTGTTGTTACCCAAACCAAAAATGTGACTTATGGAGCAACACCAGACACGTGCCCTGGAGGAGAACGTGTTGGGCTGTTGTCCTGTGGATTCTGCTGGAATTTAATTTTAAGCATCCTGTTGAAGCCAGTGTTGCCACGTGGTGGATGAGAGTGTGAGAATGGGGCTCCACTCCTACACAGGTGCTGTCAGAAATGGGCTGTAGGCTTTGCATACAATGCTGTGAGGAAAAATTATGCTGGAAATCTTTGAGGAGTTTCTCCTGGTGTTCAGTGGCTCTGTGTCTGGGAGCATATGTGTGTCTGCTGAGCCCTGCTGGGGTTTTGAGCTAATTGGAAAATAGCACTTGTGCTTTATAAGGCAATGTATTTCCTGGGGAATTTGGAGCGTTGTTCTGGCAAGAACAAAGAGGACAAGTTTCTCCAGTCTTCTGCTCCAGCATTTTAAACTTCTTTCTGTGTACTTCTGATCCTAGGTACATAAAAGATTATTTAAAAAAAAATATATAGCAAGAGTGTATTGTGATGATTCTTGTGCAAACAGTGATATTTGCAACTTTCAGAATGAACGAATTGGCTATGATTCCATACCTCCTCTCACAGAGTCAGCAGCACTGCAGCTACGGTGTCTGATGGTGGCTGCAGATCTCGCTGGCTATTTGAGCAGATCTGTCCCTCCCTGATCTGCTGCTTTTGTGCCCAAATCCCTGCCAAGGCATGGAGAGCTCTTGGCATGGCTGGAAGGAGCTCAGCCTCCACATCTGAGTGTGTGTAAGGGGCCATGTCTGCCACCTGAGGTAGCTCAGCTGGCTTTAACTTGTTCCTGAGCTCTTGGCTGTGTGTTAAGCCTCTGCCGGCAGCGCTTTCATTCCTAAGTAAATGAAACTGGGACTGGTCTATGTAAGTCTGCTCCAGCCAGAGCTTCCAGCAGTGCTGAGGGCATGAGATCAGCTACAGATCAAGGCTGTGCTGTGTCCTCAGCTTATCTTTTCCATCTGAATTGTCTCTCTTTCTGTTTTGTGTTCTCTCTTCTCCCTGTTAGATCTGAGGGTTGACTTTGTAACACTCTCTGTGCTGTTGGGGACAGGAGGTATCTCAGCAGGTCCTGCTTGTTCAGGACCCGCCTGCCTGTGGCACAGGGACTGGTGTCTGCGAAGGCTTTCTGATCTCTGTGAAATCATAGTACAGTATAGATGTTGAAACATGAGAGGAGAACTTGGGCACAGAAAATGAACAGGAAATCAGCTTTTCTATATCAACCCTTCATCTGCTGTGACTTTCACATTGTCTGCGCACAGTTGTCTCTTGTTTTGAACTTACTTGTTGTATTGTCAACAAAAAGGAAAAAGCCCTCAGTTTTACTCAGCATGGGGTTTTTTTTGATAGAGGTGTTAGAGATGATAGATCAAGTTTAAATTTCTAGAACAAATGTGCAGATTTACACATGAAAAGTTCAATTGTTTTCTTTTTAAATAGAAGTTTTTGTTTAATACTTCAGTTTACTCTTGCTTCAGAAGGCAAAGGAAATCCTGGTATAGAGCTAGAGACAGGGAGTCATAACAAGTTAAAATGAAATTAGACATGAAAGTTGTTTTTTTTTAATCTTTTGTCTCTGGAGCCTGAGAGAATGGTGCCTCTCTAGTGAAGGCATCACAAAAATGGAAATTGAGCCTCATTGGACAATATTTTATTCATCTGAGACAGAAGGGAAAGTCTGAGCAGAAATATTTTTAAGAGTATCAGTCTGTCTCTCTCTGACCAGAGTGTGCAAACCCAGCATTTCTAGTTTGGTTTAGGGGTTTACTCTGCACTTGTAAGCCTCTGGCAACAGTTGGCCCAAATATCAGCAGACACTCCATCACATTCCTTGAAGACACAGGGAAAAAGAGAAATTTATTTACAAGTTTATTCTTGAATAGTTCACACACAACAAATTTAACAAGGTTGAATCCTGGCGTAAGAGGTTTGCAGAAACTTCTAATTTTTGAAGTTTGCAGAAATGGAGCAAAACCACGAGGGTTTGCAGATCAAAGTGAGTGGCACTCACCTCGCAGGGCAGGCTCAAGGGTCTGCTCTTTCTGGAGGTTTTCCTTGGTTCTTAGTGACTCTGTGTGAATTATCCTTCAAATGTGTTTCTGTAAAGGAAATATCATTCCCAGAGGCAGGATCAAGCTGCTAAAGGTTGTTCAAAGAAAAAATAGCACTGGTTTTATTTACAGAGACAAACCTTAGCCCATGTGGTCTGTAGCATCAGCTGCCTTTATCCCTGTGGTACTAGCTCAGAGCAGGAATGTGCAGGTGGAATGGGAAAAGACTTGGGCTGGTGTTAGGAAGAGCTGTGTCTTCACACGGTGTTTGCTGTTATTCCTTTTGGGTTTGCTCACAGGGGGCTGTAATCTTGTAAACCTCTGTTTCAGATAGGAATCTAAAATATGGAAGGACATGCCTAAATTGCAGAGATCTGAAAACTCGTGGAGTTTTGCTTCTCCAAACTTCAATGCTGTCAAACTCAGGAGAAAAGTGCTATAAATGTGGTGTAAGTGAAAGCCACATCAGACTTGTGGTGCAAAGCCTGTGCTTGAGCAAGATGTCTCAAAGACATTGAATATATGCAAGTCACACTTGCAGCTAAGGAGTATCTTTATATCCTTGTAGAGAAGTATATCACCTTCCCAAGCTCATAATGTTGATTTTTTTTCTGGCTTGAGCTGGTGACTGAAGCTCATGTGCTTGCAGAGGACCAGCTTGCTGTCATCTCGTTGGCATTCTGGTTTGCCGCTTGTAATTAAATCTAAATGTTTCTACGTGCCTTCCCCAAAAGACAAGAACCTGCTTGCAATGAGCTTCCCGGTGACAGGGATCCAACTTCCTACTGTGCTCACTTCGACTGACATTTGGAGCACGGAAGGTTATGATGCACTAGCCTGCAGGGACCGGCACGATGTCTCTTAATTGTGCTCTGTAATCAGCGGCTCGTTTGCAACCCTCTGCAATGACACAGCTTTGTCCTCCAGCTGAGGGCACCGCGGGAGGCCACTCTGCAGGCAAAAGCACGAAGGAAGATCAAGTACTCCCGGCAGCTCTGCTTCGACGCTGGGAGGCTCCTTGGAGCTGTGAGAGGGACCTCAGCGTGTGTTTTATGTGTATTGATTGGTAAAGGAAGCATAAAATACTGCCCAAACCCACTTTCTCTTGGGAAGCTTCCATTACCCAAGGCAAAATAGGACCCGAAGGACTGGGGTCCTAAAAAGCATTAATTCCCTTATAAAGATGTGTGTGTGTGACCTTGGATTAATCCAAAGTCAGCAGAAATAGGGCCCGCTGAGGGTTTTGTGAGAGTTTGCAGGGTCATAGGCAGGAACCTGTGATACACACCACAGTAAACTCTGCAGGGGTTAAACTGGATGAAGCAGGGGAAACCTTCATTGCATGATTGGGGTGAAGGAGCTGCAAAGTTGTTCCACTTTTCCTAAAACAGGAAGAGTGAAGGACCTGTACTTTGGCTTTGCTTTGGATTAGTAAAAGCGTGTGTATAAGCTCTGTATAGAAATGGGGGGTCTTAAGGGTTGTTGCACAAACATCTTTCACCAAAGCAGCAGTAAAAATGGGCTGTTGAAGAAACAGTGACCACTGGGGATGGTCCAGGAGAGATGTGGCTTTGCTTCTTCGAGGTGTCCATGGCTCAGGTGCTGCTCTGCCTGGGGAGCTGAAAATGTAGGGGCAGAAATGGCAAAATAACCCCAACATTGAACTGAAGTGCCATGTGCTCAGAGCTTGGTTGAACAAGACACTGTGACCATGAAATCACATTTTGGAAAGGCTGAAGTAGATAGCCTTAGCCCTGCGGTTGCTTCAGCCTTGTGCGAGAGGTGAGCCTACAGCGTAGGATGGCTCTCTGAGTTCTTCCTGGAATATTTACCTTCCAGAATCCTTTCTGGAGCACTAGCCTTTCTCACGTAAAACAATCATTTCCTGCTTTGATGGATTCTCCTGAAATAGAATCTGCATAAATGGAACTGCTGCAACCCTGTCTGGATTGAAACACGTAATGTTGTAAGATGGAAAGAAATAGCTGTGTTTTTCTTCAAGGCAAAATTTCTTATTTTCATGACAGCTTTTGAAAAAAAAGGTGTATCTAGAGTGAAAATCTCTGAAGGGGGAGTGAAATAGTGAAATAAAAATGAATTATAGCTCAGTTGTTTCACTTTCTAAAGGTGAGGTCTTAAATTTCTAAAGTGGCCATCCAGATGCTAAAAGGCATAACTTTTACAATTTATTGCAGCACATTTTCTCCTTTATGTCCTATAAAACACTGTAGATGTTCTTGACCATACACCTCTGTCATAGCATGTGATACATACCTCAAATGTGTTCATCCCCTCCAGCCAGGGGACCACAGGGCTGTGCTTGCTTTAGCCTGTTTTACTGGTCCCTGTGATGAGCAGAGGTTGGAATGAGCTTTAAAAACCTGAAGACTAGTGATTCCAAACCAGCAAAATGGTAAAAAGATCATGTTATCCATATTCTCCTGCATGGACTGGGCTCTAAAGTGGGCCTGGCCTCCTGTGGGTTGTACTTGACTAGGAAAGCAGATCTATGCTGCAAATGAAGTTTTTGTACTTTTTTTCCTTTACTGTGGGGGAAACTGCATCTTGGTGTTATAGAGAGTGAGCCTTAGAAACACAAGGAGGACAAAAATGCAAATAAAGAAGAGTCATGAGAGGTTCTCTGCCTGGGAGGGAAGAGGAGGGTGAGCTGAGACATCAGACTGAGGAGTGGCTGCTCCTCTGACACCCCAGGCCTTGTTGTGTGCTGGCGGGATCTGCATGAGGTACGGAGTTGGGATGGTTGCAGCCCAGGCAGGTTTGGCAGCTGCCAGTGTGTCTGTTGTACACATGGTGAAAAGTGGGCCAAATTATGAGAAGGGGGGGTGATTCTGTGCATGTTCTGGTCAAACCAGGTGCATCTTGCTGGGCTTTTGGTAGTAACCAGCATTTTAATAATCTGCTCTTCACGTATGGCCTTACATTTCCAAGGAATCAAATAAATCTGACTGAATTCCCTTCAAAGTGCTGCATGGAAGTCAGTGGTTGGGCAGAGCTCAGCAAAGTCTGCACTGGAACATCAGTGATAGCTCAGGGATCTCAGAAATAAGCTTTTACAAGCTCAGAGCTCTTACATGTGATAAATCAGTAATTTCTTACCTACCATAAGGCAAAGTAGTGTACTATAGAAAACACTGATGTTCAATTTGCATTTACATTTACATTTAAGCATATCCCTATTACATGTATATTTAACATTTGTATTTATTAACCAGACATTCTGGTTTATGTTAAATACTTTAAACACACAGTGAATCCGTCGTACATCCAATATAATAAATATTTAACACTTTTTTCTTACAATAAAATATTGGCTATATTTAGTTTACTACACTTTATCTTATTAACGTGAGTTTTAATTAAGCCTAGTAAAAATGTTGTCTCCTGTAACAGTTTGGTAGAGAAGTAGGAGAGGTTCCAGTAGTAAATGCATTTAATCTCGTTACAGAAAAGGGGGGAAAAAATGTTTTATGCATTCTAGTGGTGAACACTAAGGACAACATCTTCTGGAAAGATGTGATGTTGGGTTGGAAATCAAACAATTGCATTGTTCCTAAATAAATTGATCCTGCATATATGGCCTTAACTGGACATCAGGCTGATTTATAGTGGGTTACTTCCATCCGTCAAATTGAATGTATAGACATTTTAATCAGTATGGGATATTTGTAGAGTGTATCTGGGATAAGGTAACTAACAGGCAAAAAAAGGAGGTTTCCCAAATTGTCAGAATTGTTACTGGTGTAAATACGAATAGCTCTGCCAAGACATTATGGTAGATGGCCCACATCTAGAGACCTTTCAGTGTAGTGGGAATTTTTCCATTGCTTTCTCTGGCATTTGACTCAGGGTCTCTTTCCCTGGTATTTGGCTGATAAGCTTCACTAAAGCCGTTTATTTCCATTGCTGCCTAAGCAAACCAACATGACATGGAGTATAACATGATTCCGGAGGTGTAGTTGGGTTAAACTGTATTTTTTTGCATGTTCACTGGCTGCTCCCTCCTACCCTGCGGATTTCTGTCACAGGAATTATTTATTGCTCGTCTAGAAATCAGGAGTTGGATGGACACATCTGTCCTTTCCCTGTCAGACTGCTCTGGGTTGCTCAGGGTAGCAGTGGGTTGAGACACCCTCTCAACTACCTCCAACCCTACTTAGCTAAAACACCTGGTCTTAAATGAGGAATTTTTGTAGTGTGAATTAGTACAGGAACACGTTTGGAAGGCTCTGAAGAAAACCTTGGGTGTGTTCATTTTTGTTATTCCTGCAATCTTTTCAGAGATGTAATACCCAGTCAAGTGTTGTGGGATCACTTCTGAAAAACTCTGTTCTCACATCTTCTATACAAACCCTTTTTCTGTATCAGGTCAGAGCACAAATGCCATGACAAATGTGATTTATTGTTAAAATAGTGAATTTTCTGAGAAAAGTTAAAAAAAACCCAAGAAGACAAAATATCTTTCCCATCTGTCTCCCAAGAAGTACAAACTGTCTTGAGATATTGTTCTTTTTGCCATGCTTGGAGACAATAGAGAGCCCGATCCCTTCTCCTGAGAAGAGTAATAGATTTTCTTCTTTTAGACTGGGACTGGTATTTGAAATGCATTTGGGGTGCTTGCCTTCACTTATCTTCTGTTTCTTATCTCTTGAGCCTGCCAGTAAGTCACTAGAATGAGGTTTTTTTAAATGTTGTGAAGGGATTTTTTTCATTCCTTTCCATGTTATATGATGTCTTTATCATTTATATTCAGGGGAGCAACAGGGGCTTTCAGAGAGCACCAGGCCATGTTGCATGGGAATTTCAGTTCTGCACGCATTTGGCACACCTTTGATTTGTAGGTAGAGAGTTTTAAATCTATTTTAGGGTGTTTCTTTTGCAATAAGTGCAGAAGGCTGTCACCACAAAACCCAAGTCTTGTGCTAGGGTTTGTGGAAACATGAACCAGGAATAAATATATTTTACTGCTTATGGGTAGGACTCTGTTCCTGTTTTGTGTGCTGCACTCTGATCAAACTGCTGAAGGCAGTGTGTGAGAGTGCCGATGTACTGACACCCTGCCTAAATTAGCATGTCCTCACTTTTTCTGGGGTCTGAGAGTTTTTTGGGTAAATATTGTGCTTGTTTGTGATCTGCAGTTGCTTTTGGTCAGTTACATTGATGGAGGAGGGGATGTTGTCTCCTTGGGGAAGGATCTCTGACTCAGCTGCATTAATTTGCAAAAAATTCTCCCTCCCTGAGTAAAAGGAGAGTCTCAGACTTGACTTCCAGAACCACAGTAAAGAGTGTCCAGATGGATGTGAGGAATGGGATAAAACCTGGCTCACAGCCTGGGATAACTGCACAGGGAGGATATAGCCAAAATGTCCCCCTCTGGCTCTTCTGACACTCTCCTGGGCTTTCCTGCACTTTCCCCTTGCAAAAATCCACATTGCCCTTCCTCGTCTTTCCTTTCCAACTCTTTATTGCTTTTGTAATACTGAAAGGATCTCCTGCTCAAGCTGCCAGACAGGCAGCTTGTAATAACAGAGGCACAAAACCAGCACAAGAGATTTCCTGGTTTCACCAGGATTTGTGTGCAGGAAATCTCCTCCTGAGCCCATGTCAGTGCAGAGGAATTTTGCAGGCCCAGCAGCCCAGCAAGGGCGTGGAGGTAAAAGCCCCAACCACTCAGAGAAGTGCTGATGCTTTTACCCTTCTGCCCCTCCCAGAGAAGAGTAAAAGCATCAGTCAATGTCTCCCATACCTGTTTCATTGAAGGCAGAAGCTTTTGGGTGAGCACTCAGCTCCTTCACTGTGAGCCCTGGCTGCCATCCAGGGCAGCAGCCAATGTGGGACCAGTGTTCCCTGACTTGCACCCTCTGGAAGTTTGCTTGTTCTCTGCCTTCAACTGATGAGCTGGCTGTGGAGCAGGGGATCTGTGGATGTTGCACTGCAAAGGGAAGCGATTCCAGGAGGTGCTTTGGGAGGGGCTGAGGAGTGTCTTCCATGGCATTTCCAAACCAGAGTGCTCCAGTGCTGTTCCTGGGCTTATTAGCACTGAGCCCTCTTAATTCCAAGAGGCTGCTCGATGGCCACTCGGGAGATTAAACAGAAGAGCATAAGTGCTTGAAGATGAATCCTTAATACCTGTGATGGAAAGGAGGCTGGATTAAGTGAGAGTTGCACCTTTGTGAGCTTCATTTCAGAGCAGAGATAGCTGATCTCACCCTCAGCTTCCCCGAGCTGCCACTGGAAATCAGCTGGTCCAGGCTAGAAAAAAGTTTAAGCCATTTTAGCATTAAGCTAAAATCTTTTCTAGAGGTATACACTTTTGAGTGGAATATTGATTGAGACTCTTAGAATCTGGTGGCAACAGGATTGTTTGAAGGGTGGCATAAGTTTTGTAAGCACACCAGGGATGAAAACGATGAATCAGAGGAATGCTCTGTTAAAGAACTGCCTTTGTTAAAAGAAGATACTCCTTCCTCTAGAAAGCCTTTTACAGAGAGCTAAAGAGAAGTGGTAAAGTGTGAGCAATAGTCCAGATTCTTCTATTGCACTTTGAAAAAAAAAAGGACAGACCTTGCTGAAATGCACAGGCTCCTACAGTTGGCAGGAATGGCAACCCTGGAGAGGAGGATTCTGTCTTTCTTTGGACTGGGCTTCATCTTGATTCCAGGCTTGTCCATAAGGATTTCCCCTCCAGAAGGTATGCTGTGGGCATGGCTGCATGCCAGTGGCTACTGCAATGGTGGGAGGGTTTATAAGAAAACCCAGAAGATAGTTGAGGTTTTGTCCTCTTGGAAAGTCTTCCTAGGAACAAGAAAGTAAGTGTACAGGCAGCTCTTGACTCGTGCTGCAGCTGCCCCAGTGTGTATAAGCTGATGCTGGGTGCCCTGGCTGTTCCAGAAGACAGCAGATGATCCATGTGTGAGTGAAGGGCATGGAAATGGCTCTTTCAAGGGTTCCCATAAGTAAATCTGAACACTGAACAAAGAGGTGGCCTCTTCTCTTCCTCCTTTCCAAGGATACTTGCTGTTTATTAAATGGGAGCTGACGTTGACCTTGCCTGCTGCAGCTGATGAACACATGAGTCTTTGGCCAAAGGCTTTACTGGCAGATCTGCCCCCAGAGGGACTCCGGTGCAGCTTTGCCCATTGACTGCCTTACTTGAGCCTGTCTCTTAAAAGTTTACCTGTGGCTCTTTCCAGCAAAATGATTTTGTGTTGCTCCTGGAAAGCCAATTGCCTTGCTGAAGCTTTTGGAAGGAAAGAGGATCTGAAGCTCACAACTTTTAAGGGACTAATGCTGATGTATTTATTTCTTGTGTCTTTGTTGGAGCCTCAACCATTTTAGGATGTGCAAAAAAAAACTCCACCAACTTTTTCACCTTTGTCTGGATTTTGTCATTGTCTGAAAACTCTGAGGTTATAGAATCCCCCTGAAATGTACCTGCAGCCATCACTTTGGAGCCTGTTTCAATACACACTCGTGCCTGAGTGGTGTCAGTGCCCTTTCCCTGGAATTGCCTTCCCTGCAATCCTCACTGAGGTGCCATGGATGACAACACTGAAACACTCTGTGTGCTGGTTTCCTTGAATTGTGGTGCTTTGGGCCTGGCAGCAACTGGCACATCATCAGCCATTGGAAGCCAGGAGATTCCAAAGGGGAGAGTGCAGGCACATCCCACCTGAGGGACATTCAGTCGATTGCACCACTCTGTGCAGGCTTCCCACAGTTTTCCAGACCACTAAGTGCATTTAGATGACATCAGAAGTCTAAACCCACAAAACCCAGGGATTTTGGACCTTTGCAATGAAGCTTGGGTTTCTAAAATTCATGTTTGTCCCTCAGTAGCCCTGTCTGTCCTTCACACGGAATTCCTGGGGAAGTCTGTTGGAGGTTGGAGCAGTTGGCACAGCCCAGTGCAGGGGGTGGACTCCATGCTGCAACAAGAGTTGTGTTTGATGTCTCTCATTGGTTGCTATCGTGACTGCTGCTGCCGTCAGGGAGAAATGCAATGCAGGGAGCTGAAGACACTGATCTGATTATGGTGACAGACTATGAAAATAAACCTTTCTCTAAGAGCAGAGTTTTGACAGTTGACTTCTTTTTTTAAGTGCATTCACAAAGCTTGGGATATTATACTTTATTTTCTTACTGTTCACAGTGAAAGGTTGTGTGCAGTAGACACACATGGATATGTAAAATTAAATGCATTATGAAAACAAATAATTTTGAGCCAAATGTATACCTCTTGAAAACTTGTTGAGTTTCTGGTTGTTTTGGGTCTGCCTGAGATGGAATTAAGGTTCCCCACAGTGCTGAACTTTGTCTTGGGAGCTAAAAGGTGTTGGTCAGACCTCAGTGCTCTGAGCAGTGCTGGCACAGTATCGGGGCTGTCTCCCCAGCATTTCCCCTCACCAGCAGCCTGGAGGTGGGCAAGAGTATGGGACACAGCCAGGACAACTCAAGCTGACCAAAGGGATCCCCCATTCCATATACAGCAGCAGGAAAAGCTGTGAGAGAGTAGGACAAGGGGAAGCATTCACTATGATGTTTGTCTTTTGGAGCAATCTCCCTGTGCATCCTAAAGTCCCACAGTCTGGGAAGTGGCTGGAAATTGCCTGCTGATGGAAAGTAGAGAATAAATATTTTGTTTTCCTTTGCTTCTGTAAATTGCCTTTCTCTTGATCCATGAGACTTTTCCTATCTGGGTATTTTCCCTACCCTGTCCTGCTTGGGGGAGTGATGGAGCAGCCTGTGGGTATCCAGCCTCCAACCAGGGTCACCCCACCACATACAGGGACTCCTCCCCTTACCCTGACATTGGGATGGGCTTTGCAAAGGTACCTGAATGACCTGAGCCAGGAAGTAATGGAGCCTGATTGCTCATGGACTTACACCTCATAATTGATTGGAATTTGGCAAAGCCTTTCCTGCAGGACAGAAATTAGTAGTTAAGAAAGTCAGTTTGCAGTCCCTAAAGAAAGGAAAAATTATGAATTATATATGCAATCAGTTCTGCTGGTGAGACAGTGATGAGCTTCCTACAGAATTGTCTGTGGAAATCTCTTCATCTTTTTTTGGAAACAAAAAGCTCTTGGAGAATGCTTTGGGGAAAAAAGGATCATGACATTTGAGAGGCAAAAAGAAAAACACAGTACAGTGATTTCTTTTTTTTCCCCCACAAACCTCAAATCTACAGTGCCTGGGCTCCATACTTCCATCAGCATTTTTTTTCCCCTATTTTTGCAAAAGAATATTAATATGAATTTTGTCATGACTTGTGGGGCATAGGAATTGCCTTGATTTCCCCCAGCCTGTACTGTACCTGTCCCCTGCCCTTCTGGTACAGCCCCTCTTTGTGTTGTCCCTTGAATAACATCTTGAATAATGAGCTATTGTGGGGGATGTAGCATTGGCTGGTGGGAATGGGTTTGGTTTGGTTGACTCCTGCCAGAAAATGCAGAGCCATCAGCTGGGACAGCCATGGAATTCCTTAGTGAGGTGTCAGGTGTGGTAAACTGCACCCTGATCTAGGAAGAGTATCTGTAGAGAGGCTGTTATCCAACAGAAAATAATGATATTTTTTTTTGGTATGCATATTTAATAATGAACCATAAACTGCATCAAATTAAACATGCATTCCCTGATGAACAGTCAGCCGGTACCAGGGCAGTGTATGTAAGGGGAGAGTCTCTGTACCTGTTATTATCTGCTTGCATAATTTTTTTTTTTTTGCCAAGGAATTGATCTTTGAAAATAAACCCCAGCTGTCTGCTGGGATATGTGTCTGTGAAGGGCACTGGGAGAGGAATGCTGCTTATCCCTGACCTGCTGGATTATATCACTCCTCTTTCTCAGCAGAAATGTTCTCCCTTTGCAAGTGAAAAGCGGATGTCTCAAAGAAATCTCTGCAGAGCTCTGACCTGCACTCCCAGTGGAGCTGGGGTTAGCAGCACTCCTGTCTCCAGCTGTGAGGAGTGCAAATGGGCTCTGCCAAGCATTCCATATCTCTGCCAATTTTGTCTCACAGCTCAGCTGGTTGGTTTTTTAAGATTTGTTACAGAGCTTTTCTTTTTTTAAAGCAAACCGATGCCATGAGTCTTGCATTTAAATAAATGTGTGTGCTCAGGTAAATGCAACCAATGCAATAGAAGAGTAAGAGCAGAGACGATTTGGGTAATTTTCCAGTTTGGGAGGGCAGAGTCAACCCCCTCCACACACAATCTGGGAGAGTATCTGAACTGGTTAGTGATTTGGGGTACTACATAACAGGACCAAAAAAAGGTACATTTTGTACCTGGATTGTATCCCAGTCATTGTGGTGGGTTTGGGGAACTGCTGCTTGTTTTTTTAGGTCCTCTTCCCTCTTGAATGCACTACATTTGTAATGCCTCTTGCTCTGACAGATAAAATCTCTGGCACTCTGCTGCTTTTATTTATACCTTTTATCCTTGGAGAGTATTGGAAATGTGGTGCATCAATAGCATCCAGCTCTGTTACCATTGGGAACCACCCTGTTAACAACTGAACAGTTAAATTTTTCTCTTCTGTGCTTGAGAGAAAGATCTTCATTCCTCACTACTCCTAATTACTCCTCTCCTCAGGACCTGCCATGGGGAAACATGTAAATTTGATGGGATAAGGAATCAGGTTGGCTTATATATAGAAAAGCTGAAAATCTTGTGGGACTGGATTTAGGGGGAGTATCCTGGGGAGCTGATCCACTAAATTTCCTATGACCAAAGCATGGCCAGCACTTGTGCAAGGTCCCTAATCCTCCCTGGCTGTGTCCTGGAGTTCAGGAGCAATCGTGTCACTGAGGTCCATTACTCTGTTTGACCTGGAGTGCTCAGAACTGTCCCTGGCAAGGCAAAATCTGAGGGACTGGATTTGCAGTCAGTAAGGGAAATATTAGAGTTTACATTAAGCAGTAGAGAGTTGAAGTATTATATAGTTTCTCATATAGTTTATCATATTTTAAGCCTGTAACATAAACAGTGATGGGTTGTTCTTATCTGAGTGCTTCCAAACAAGATTTTGATCCCACCTAGCACATTGCTGTTCCAGCTGAGGGTGGAGGAAATCAAAGATATAATCACCTTCCCCTCCTTTCTCCCTATAGATGATTTATATTTAAGCCCAGATGCAAACCTAGATTTCACGGCTGGTTTTCTTAGTGTAGACTAAACCAAAATCTTGGATCCAAAGCTTGTCAGTGTTCAAAGTAAATTATATCATAGTTTATTCTGCTTTCTGGCAGCGGTGGAGTGAAATTCTCAGGCAGACATCTGTGTACAGTAAAGAAAGCTTCATGGAAATGCTGCTATTCACGGGAATGTATATTTATTTATTCAAGTCCTGGAAATCTAGATGAAAGATCGGGAAGACAGAGGGATATTGTCCTAATTCAATTGGCAACAATAATTGTAATTAAACCAAAACTGTTTAGGTTTGAAAGAGAATCATTTAGATTTGACCAAAGCTTGGCATTGTTGGATCTCTTCCTTTCTGACACTGCAGATGTGTTTCTGCTCAACCATTATGTGCTGAGCATTGACTTCCACTAAAAACACATTGAGGTGGTGGGAAGAGTTTTGTCACAGCAGTGAATCCCTAAGAGCTGTGTGTGACATAACAGGACAAAATGGTTATTTCAATGTTTGAGCACTGCCAGCATGAGGCACACAGCCCCTTTGCAAATAGGAAAAATTGGGGATACAAGGCTCCTTCATCTCCCTTCTTTACCCATTTGGTGCTGCTGAGCAAAGGGTTGTGCTGTGGTGAGGATTTTGCTGGAGCTGGGAATGGAGTTTCTCCCTGGCTCGTGCAAGGAATAATTGATGGCCATTGCATGAAAGGAATGCCATAATTAGCTCCCACAGCCTGTATGGGAGTGCTGGTGTGGAATATGTCCCCAAAGCAGAAATGTGCCATCTCTGGTGTTAGGAAAAATGCTGTTTTTGTTATGCTTCCCTTCCTCAGAACTCAGGAGAAGCCATAAGAGCTGCCCACACAAAGGCAGAAATTGGGATATTTTGAGTGGAAAAACCTTGGCTTCAGATTTTATTTCCTCCTCTGTTGTTGAGGGTACACAATAAATCTTCCCTGGTTATTTTCACTTAAGGCAATGATGCACCAGAGTGACATGTTAAAGCTTGCCCCGGTGCAACAAATATCCTCAATTTACTTTTTACAAGCCTGCTAATTTCCATGGATTTCTAGAACTGTTTAGGAAATAAGGACCAGCTGTATGATGGAAAGAGGTATAAACGCTCCCCCACCAAGCACAGAACCTTCAAACTACCTCCAGTGAACAAGCAGACAGATCAATGCATTTATATCAGAGAAGTGAGACTCATCACAGATGATCCTTCATCAGCTGCCACTGGTGCAGCATCGCTGTCTTGGGCCACATCCAAGAGTTTTGTAGGTGACCAGGGGTGGCACTTTGTGTCCTCTAGTCCAGATTGGAGATTTTTGCTCCAAGACTTTTGAGCAAAAAGGAGATGAAATACGGTGTTTTTTAGCTCAGAGGGGCCCAAAGGTCTTGGAGGAAAATCAATTTGCTTGACAGACTTGGCAAGGAGAGCTCTCAGCTGGTGGCTGGCTTCTCTCCAAGCTCTCCCCGTCCAGGGACAGGCAGGATAATTTAGCAGATCTTGTTGCAGCAGAGTGGGATAACATATTCGTGGATGTCCAAGTGACTGAAGAGCTCAGTGCGTAAGCACTTGGGAGAACAAATCTGTTTGGTCCTGGCTCTTCCCTCCTGTGGAGACAAGGAATGTTTGACCCTGTCCTGTGGCAGGCACCAGTTCAAAGTCACCTTGACAAGGGGCAGTGGAAAGCACTGGGATGATCCACAAATATCCAAACATTGATTCCTCTCAAAAGTGTCCAAGATTTCACTTCAGTCTGTGGATATACCATGACTGATTTGTTTTATCAACAGCCAGCTGATTTTTTTTCTATTTTTCCTCAGTTTTGTTTTCTTACTGCTTTAACTTTTTAACCTTCTTATCACCTCTAGCTGTGTGTGTTTTTGATGCTTTTAAATGAAATTTCAACACTACTGTTTTTCAAGAGAAAGCATTGCTGTTACTTTAGCAGCCTTGCAGGCATTCAGCTATTACTGGTGTAACACAGCAATGGAATAATATGATCCTCCTTGAACCCTTCTCTCTGTTTGTTTTCACTGTCACTGTGTGTCTTGGGATTTAAGAATATGTGAAAAACCTTCCCTGTGTGCAGTCCCTGGGAGGAGCCAGCGTGTGCTGGCACAGGTTGCCCTGGTCTGGTGGAGAGTTTTTCAATCCCAGTTAGTAGCTGTGATAGGAAAACCAAACAAGGGGGTAAAGGGGCTCTTCTCCCTCTCCAACTGCACCATGTCAGCCCTGCCTTCAGCTCCTTGAAAACCTCGTGTTGTCACAGGAAAACGTTGCAAGAAGCAAATTTGTTGTATGAATGTGCCTGGTGTGTTGGCAATGAATCTTGTGGTTCATGCTGCATTCGTGCAAGGGATGGAGGCTGCTTTAAATTCATTATCCTTTCATTAAGTTTGTTCAGTGGGGCTTTCATTCACTGTTGTCTGTGAGACCCAAATAAATGAGAATCCTGGAATATCAAAAGAAGGGTAACCACAACCATTATGCATTTCCTTGTTTAGCAGAGAAATGATAAAATCATTTCTAACCTGCATTTAGAGGAATCTTGTCGTTGTCCTGCTTGGGAGAGTCAAACACCTGAAAATTCCCCCTGTGAGGGCTCCCTGCTGTGCAGCTCAGCTGCCCCTGGGCTGCACAGGGTGAGTAGGACAGCTCTTGGGGGGATACTGCAGGGCCTGCACGTTTAAGGGCTGTTGTTGGGTTCTTCAGATCACTTTAGACAAAGTCAGGAGTGATTTAGCAGAGCTGATTCTGCTCTGAGGAAGAGAAAGGAGCAACTGACCTGGGAGGATCTTTTCCCACTCTCTTTTCTGTGATACTGTTCCCGTTTCAATCCTCTGGGACCCGAAACTGTGCAGCATTTTGCATCTTGGAGTCACCTGAGAGAAGGTTACTGGATGGAAAACAAGTTCATCCAAGAGTATGGGAGATGAGTTTGCAGAAGGTGTTGAAGTAATAGTTGACATCATTAACTTGTGCTTTTAATAATAAGAAATGAACTTTGATGAGAAACTTGATGGCATCTTCTTCCTCCCTGGTAAAAAATGGTATAAGAATATGTAAGAAAAATAACTTCAGCCCCTTACATCCCATCTCTGTCACAGGTGCAATGGGGTAACAGATTAACAGCTCAATATTTTCTTTAGAGCCTCCCTTCTCTTCCCACAGGCAGCCACGTGTCCCCCTGTCCCTGTATTACATGGAGAGGACAGCCCTTAGCTGCCACCTCTCCAGTTCTACCAGAGCTGTGCCAATTAAAGAGACTTTTCTGTATTTATTGAGGAAGAGTTACTTACACCCAGTGACATTTCTGCTGGCTGCTGTTAAAATCCTCTCCACTCTAAAGTCAGCAGCTTCATCTCAGAGTGACAAACAAAACTGCTCCTGAAGAAAATGTCTCCTGAAGTGTTGAATGTAGAATTGTTTAATGGTAAATAATACAGCCTGCAAAGTTATGCTGGGAAAATGGACTAAAAGGAGAAATCACATTGAATGTTCTTTGGGTTTTTGCTCTTTGCAGTTATAGGAATTGATCCTGCACAGTGAGAAGGGTAAGAAAACTCAAGGGAGACAAACACCAACACATCTCAGGAACAAAAAAGACAAAGGTTTCAGAAAAATGTTCTTTCCTTTACTTTCTAGTTGTTCTGCTTATTATTTGTTGTTGTTTTGGTGTTCTTTTTTTTTTAAGAAACAATACATTTCTTTTATCTTCCCCTCTTTCCTCCTTTTCATCTTCTTTCCTAAATGTCTCATTAGTTTCTGCTGTGGAGTTGTGCAAGATGAAATGTTGTCAGCCTGTGCTGATGAATACCTCTCTGCAAACCTTACATAATCCATCCCAGCCCCAAATCAGGTTAGTGCAGAAATAGAGCTTTACACCTTTTGAACTGCCAATTCTGCAGCAAAAAGCAGCCGCTGGCATTGAGTGCCAGGCCAGGCTGTGCCAGCACAGTCAGGAAGACATTGCACTGAGTTTTGGAACACAGAAATGAGGAGTTGCAGCCACTTATCCCGTATCCTTTGGAAGTCCTCTACCAGTTTATTAACTCAGAAGCAGCTGTACTTTTTTCATGGTGACAAAGGTGGAAAATTTCAGTATTTCCAAGACCATACTCGATAATGACACTAATTTTTCTAGTTTTCCACTTAACAGTTGTTTTTCCTGGCTAACTCTGGGGCATAGCAGAGAGACTTCTGTATAATTTCATTATTGCCAAGGGCCAGATGGTCAGCTGCATGTTTGAGTGGGGGACACAGAATCAGAAGGGACCCACAAGGATCATGGTAGTCCAACTCCTAGGCTGGACTGGTTAAATTTCCAGCAGTGTAGGTGCAGTTTAGGCTGACTCTGTTGAGATTATCATCCTTTGTGCTCCATACAGGAGAAGCTGTGGTAGTCTGTGCATCCAAAGCCATCCAGGGAATGGACAAGAAAGGCTGACATGGCTGCACTTTGATTTTTCTTGGGTTAGTCAAGAAAATGTTTGCTGGTTCCACAGCATCCCTAGGGAATCCCTCAAAACCAGACAGGGTGCTCATTATTTTTCACTGGCCATGACCACTGTTCTGTGTTAAGGCAATTTATTTTTTCCATGTTTGCTGTCAGAGAAGGGTTTGTTTTGTCTTATTTTAAACCTCCTTGAAGCCTGTGCATAAACATTCACCTGTTGTTCTGTGGCAGGTAAATAAGAATTGAGGCTTTTGTATGCCATGGGAATAAGATGGAAATGCTGCACTGAGAATGCAAGCAAACAAAATAGGATTATTGATTGATCTCTTGAAAAATGTATGTGCATTTCTTCTGGACCTACTGTGAAATGAAGAAATCTGAGTAAATGCACATCCCTGAATCTCTCCCTTCTGCTACTTACTTTAGATATTTAGCTCCTCGTGTGTTAGGGCAGCAGCAGCAAAATGCATTAGAAAACAGAAGTACAAGTAAGGGCTGCAAGGAATGAAAAACTCTTGGAGGTGGTGTAATCTGCAAAATAAAATGTGTTGGAGTTAACAGTCCTCTCCCAAAATGGGAATCTGGTTGCAAACAAGCAATCAGAAAGAAAGTGCTTTTCACAAAGGTAATCCAGGGAAAACAACCTTCTTTCAGGCCAAGCACTAATTTAATCACAGGAAATAAAATGTGTCCTATTTCTCTACAGGACATGACAAGATTACTGGCTCTTTTTTTTCCAGGTTAAGTGCATGTGCATAGGTCATACCTTATTTTCCAGATGCTACCTGCAAGCAGAATTCTTGGACTGGCTGCATGGTAGAGGCCTGAGGATGGTTCAGGAAAAGGGACATGTCCAGTGTGGAGCCAGAGGAGGCCCTGGGGGCCGCCTTGGTGAAGGCCTAGATTTCCAAATATTTCAGTTTTCCTTGCTCTGTCACATGTCAAGTGCCAGAGCAAAGGGACCTGCTTTTCTCTTCCCCATTTCTCTGTGTTTGTTGCCTCTCACTAGAGAATTATTAGGTAACAATAACATAGACACAGATTCTCACTAAATGAAGAAGGACTAAGTAACTGCACATTATTGACTTCAGTGGTTCCCAAATGCACATCCTGTATTGCTTTTGGATCTGGGGGACCTGGGATCAGCTTTGGATGTGAGCTTTGCCTGCAGGTCTTCTCCAACATGAAACAGCTTTTCAATTAGAGCTGCCTTCAGTGTGGGGTTATAATGTGATGCATCTGGCCTGCTCAAGGTGCTTTTACTGGAATAAAAACCACAAGTCCTATTTTATGATGTACCTGTCAGCTCCTTAGTGCAGGAAGTGGAAGGCAGCTGATGGACACCATTGGGATACTCAGAAGTTAAGGACCGATGATCTGTATTTAAGGCTCGGGAATGAGGGAGGGAGACAGGACCAAAGGGAGGGTGAATGTGGCTGATTCCTTAGCGCTAATATTCCTCAGAGAGTGTAAATGGGCTAAAGGGAAATTCAGCCACTTGAAAAGGAAGTTTCAAATAAAAGGATTACTGAAGGCTGAGGAAAGAAAGGCAGAGCAAGCCCCTGATCCTGCTCCAGTCAGGGGATGATAATATGGCTCTCAGCTATTCAAAGCCAAAAAAGCAAGAGATGAGGAGGCTGTGCCCTTTGGGAGGGATGCTCATGAAGAAGGGGAAACATTAAACCAATTTGCAATTGAGTCAAGCAAAAGGCATAAAGGAAGGAAACTGGAAATAAGAATTTAGTCATAAAGAGCAACGACCAGGTCAACACTATTTTTAGTTTCCATAAAGTTATGGTTCTATTTAGTGAAGGAAAATGGGGTAAATTTCTCTTTGCCATTATCCAAGGATGAACGAAAACTTGAACCCTTCTCTCTTACTTCTCACTTTCTGACATCTGCCAAAAGATTTTTTTCCATTTCTGTTTATTCAGTCCAGGACTAAGATAAAATTTCCTGCTATTTTTGTCATATGCCAGTGGTGTTGTTTTTACAGTTTATGAGAAGATGGAGATGGCCCTCCCTGCAGGAAGCTCACAGTCCGTAGGACA
Source organism: Cyanoderma ruficeps (assembly GCA_008694505.1). Classification (NCBI taxonomy): domain Eukaryota; kingdom Metazoa; phylum Chordata; class Aves; order Passeriformes; family Timaliidae; genus Cyanoderma; species Cyanoderma ruficeps. The sequence goes on from VZDJ01000052.1 coordinate 253,708, forward strand.
GATGCCCATCTGGAATAACTGCAGAGCTCATTCCCTCTTTCTCTCCTTATTATTGAGTGCTTGGGTTAGTTTATTGCAGGTGTTGGGAAGTGCTGGGTTTAAGGTGGGGCAAGTCACAGATTGCCACAAAAGCTGTGGTGGAGGAGGGCATACAGCTGGAAATGGGAATGTGAGCCTGACACATCCACAGGGTATGAGGGTGGGCGAAGGAGACTGCAGGACAGCACTGCTGCAGCACTGGGCACACACCCCTTGGAGCCTTCCTGGGCTTCCCAGGCATAGAAACACCTGAGGTGGCTCCAGGGCTCTGTGTCTCTTGCTTGTGGGGATTCCTCTCTTTTAGCATGCACTGCGGTATTTGACTTTTCAACACAAAAACTAACATTTTGGTAAATTTTGAGATGAGAACATCTCTCCCTATGACTCAAATGCCTGTCTCACAAAGATTGTCAAAATCTAATTATGAGTAATTACCCTATCAGATGTCTCATCAGTCATTCCTGTAATTGGGTTTGCAGGGCTCAAAGATTGCTGATGAAAGATGTGTAAAATGATTCAGGGTTTTTTTTGATATTTGCCTTCAGAATGTTTGTGGTGATGTTTTGAGTCTACAACCTCTGCAGTCAATGGCTGTGGATCTAAGGGATACTTCCAGCATTCCAGAGCCATTTGTGTGCCCTTCCTGGGGGGGATCCTGTGGTGGGCACCATCAGTAGCATCTAGAGAGGAGCTTCCTGATGGAGCTGCATGAATCCTGTGGCATTGGCAGCTCACCCAGGGCAAAACTTCTCCAGGTTTGGGCAGTGAAGCCGACAGCAATGTGGGAGCCTTCCTTTGCTCCTTATTCCCATTTTTGCTTGAATTCCTGCTGGGCCTCTGAGTCTTTTTGCTTGAACACATCTGGGTCAGCTTCTGTCCTCATTTGGATGTTGGTTCAGTTGTGGCTTTAAGCAGGTTTTCATGAGAACAGCTGAAGGGAGAGACTGGCCTGGGGAAGCTGCTGGAAATAAGAACATTTACAGATCTTGTGGGTTGTGTAAGCAGAGGGGGCAAAAAGGACAGCAGTAACAAGAACAACTCTCTTCTCTGTCTTGTTGAAACAAACCTCTTTTCTTCTAGGACAAAGCCATTATTTTTTATACAGCAAATTGGGCTGTTTTGTTGTTTTAACGGATTTACAAATTGAATTTGATATTAGCAGTAACTCCACCATTGTGATGTTAAATAGCAGGAAATTGGCCTGCTCTGTTGCAGCCACCTCTTATTACAAGTACCTTTCCCCTTCTCTTCTAAGAGGCTGAGTTTTGAAAAGCCCTGAACGAGGACATCATATAGAATCTTAATTCAGTTCAGTTCAAAAGCTAAATTAGAGCAATCGATCGCTTCATTCTGACGATCACAGACTCCCAGTAGAAAATCCTGAAACATCTGCAAGAGCCAAGGGGGAATGGCTTTAAAATTACAGAGGGTGGCTTTAGATTCAATATTAGGAAGAAATTGTTCCCTGTGAGGGTGGAGAGGCCCTGGCACAGGCTGCCCAGAGAAGATGTGGCTGCCCCATGATCCCTGGAAGTGTTTGAGGCCAGGCTGGACAGGGCCTGGAGCAACCTGGGATAGTGGGAGGTGTCCCTGCCCATGGCATGGGGTGGAATGAAATGAGCTTTGAGGCCAATCCCACCCAACCTGTTCTGTGATACTTGTAATTGAAAGACAAATCAAAGTCTTTATTTAAGAACATTGGTGGAGGTTTTGAGGCTACTCAAGAGATTTTTGCTTTTATTTTCAATGTTGGACTTGGCACTATAGGCACAGTCCTCCAGCAAGACCTGAAGTATCTTTATCCTTGACCAATCAGACAACCTGCCAAAATATGCTGGTTTGGTTCACTTAATGATTATTAGCCCTTATTTCTCTAAAGGAAATAGCTTCATTTTGAATGGATTGATGCTCTGCATAGGTTGCATATTGAGGGCTTTGCTTATTCAAAGTTTCCAGAGTTACTCCAGTGCAAGAGAGATTTCCTGAGCCCAGAGTCCTGCTTAGCAGCATTGGCAGAGCAGTGGGATCCTGTGAGGGACACACATTGTGGCAAGGACGGCAGGAAGGTCAGCCTGGAGAACTCTGTGAACTGAAAGCTCCATAGGCAAGGAACACATTGCAGATAAGTCAGGGGCAAACTACAATGAAATATCAGAAGAAATGAAACTCAGCAGAACAGCTGAAAAAAAAAGTTATGAAATCTTCCATAACAAATTCATCTGGAATTGTAACTAATGCATTGTTCTGGTACTCAGTGAAAGAAACCTCAACTTCAAATTTATTGTGTTTTCTTTTGCACATGTGGTTTTCATAGGTGTTAGAATGAAAACATGAAGACAAGCCTATAAACCCCTCTATGTTTAAAGTTAATGACACAGAACTCTCAGTATAGCTGGCTTGCCAAGAAAAAGATAAATCACATTCTGCTCTTTACTTTTTGCCCTTTTTTGTGTTACTTCTGCTTTCTTGAGCAGATTTTTGTCTTTAAACCAGTTCCCAATAAATGACTATTCACAACACCAGAATTGCATAGCTGACACTGCCAGGCTCTGGCTTCACAGCACGGGACACGAACCAAATCAGAAATAAAACTTGCCTCTTAGCTGAGCAGGCTTGTGGCCACTGCATTAGGTCTGTACAGCTGCTGACAGTGTGATGCTGATTTTGGAGCTAATAATGAGCTCAAACAGTTTGTATCATTTTGTGTGTTTTCCTTGAAATATGCTCTAAAAGCTCTTGGCTCAAAAATGGCTTTTTTTTCATGGGGGGAAAAATATCAAGTCTTCCTGTTGAAAATAAATTGGTAACATGACCCGAGTGCTTCCTAATGGCTGAAAGCAGAGGACAAAGAAATCATAGTGTCTCTGCATATCAGTCACCTGCTCCCTAAGCAAAACTATTTCATCTCTTGTGCTTTTCCATGGGTTTAAAATTTTTTAACTAATTTGACAAATCCAACCAAGGTTTGAAAGGAAGAAGAGCAGAAGTCTCACAAACGATTCGGTTGTTTAAAATTTCATGAAATGAAGCAGATGGAAGAAAGTAACCTCGTCCAAGTCCAACCCACATACAAGACTCCAGTAAGGATTTTTTACTTGACGTGAAAAATTATATTTTGGCAAATTTGATCAACGTAGTCTGGTGAAAGACTCCACTGATGTCTCTGCCAATCTACCAAAAGATACAAATCAATATACAAGATTTTATTGGTCATGAAACAGCCTGGTCCTAAAAGGTGTCTATTGCTGTTTTGCAAGTCTCATGGATTTTTTTTCTTTTCCTTTTTTTTTCCCTTTTTTTTTTTACTAAGTAGGTGATCTCATTATATTTTGGAGAATTGCAAATGTTTAGGTTTAGAATGTTTCCTAATTAAAATTACAAAGCCATTTCCATCCAACAAGCTTCACAGGAACTATGCCTGCAATTAGGATTAATTTACCAAATGCAATGACCTCTGGAGCAAGCAGGGCTTTCCCAGTCATGGGCCATCCCTGTGAACCAGGTTTGGAGAGAAAAATATTTACTAAGGGGAAGGGAAATTACAGCACTTTGCTGAGTTAAAGGAACTGTGTGTAAATAAAGATACCCTCTGCTCCCACAGCCCAATTATAACATTGATGAGCGTGATCTGAAAATTATATGCTGTGAAAATAATCCCCAGTTGCAGATCTGCCTCTGACTGGCTCTCTTTGATTTCAGACACACGTAGGATAATTGCATGCTCCAACAGAGATCTTAATTTGAATTATTCCAGAAGAAAAGCTTTTATAAAGATTTTACTGCAGGGCACTAAACCAAGCCTGTGAAGGACAGGGAACAGAAGGGGCTGTATCAAATTTTGTGACATCAACTCACAAGGTGAAGCCCCATGGTTTGTAGGAGCATCCGTGGACAGCAGGGAGAGGGAACTCTGCAGACCTGAGACACTCTTGAGAGAACACATGGTTTTATTGCAAGGGTCGTGGGTAAAAAGGGTCTGCCCTCAGCCACCAGCCTCGGCGGAAGGGAAAGCCCAAAGAGAGAGAGAGAAGAGAGGTGGTGAGGTAAGGTAAGAGAGGCAAGGTAAGAGCTAAGAGAGTAAGCGGTAAGAGAGAGAGAGAGCCTTGTTACAATACATTATATATCCTTTTGTGTTGAATATTCTAATTTACAGGGAGCAACCCACATGAGATACAAAACCTACAGACTTTGCATACAGCCTATGAGAACTGCTATATTACCATATCACTCTGTATTCTAAATTCTAAAGGTTATCTTCTTATCTATCTTTTCCCTGATACCTTGGCAGGGTGGGGTGGGGCTACGCCCTTGGGTCCCTTAGTGTCCCATATTTTTTTATCACTTAACCCATTTCCCAGCTAATCACCGTCTTCCTGCCTGCCATGCCTACATCTCAAAGTTGGCTTTCATTTCTATTTCACTCACAGGTTTTATATTTTTAGTATTTCTTGCTAGGCAATCATATTTGTAAGCTTTTCCTGTCTCATCTTTCCCAACAATGGTTGAAGGCACGAGTGGGGTTTTGCCAGGCCTTGTCTGAGAGAAGCTGCAGAGCTCAGGCACAGGAGCGTCTTAGGGATGGCTTTGTGGGTTTGAATACCCTTGTGGCCTGTGTACCTGTAGGTGAACATCAGGCCCAGGTGCAATGGCTGAGTTTTCATGAGAAAAAACCCATTAACTCTGCTTTGCACTAATTGCCATTATTAGTTCTCTGTGTTTGGGGCAAGGGAAGGCTTTTCTTTCTGGAAGTATGGGCCAAGTACTGTTGCCTGCTTAAAAAATCACTTCATTGGAAAGTAGCAATAATTGCAAACATCCCCAAACAAAATGCTGAAGAGTTTCCTTTAAATGAAAGCTAAGAAAACACGATGTGCTCTTGCTGTCAGATATCACAGTAAAGCTGGGAAAGCATCTCCTGTAGGATTATTCCATTTTTGTGGTGATTCTGCAGGCATTTTTATAAGTGTGTCTGAGGTACTCTTTGATTGGCAAGGCTGGGCTGAACTGTGTATTTCCTGCCTGCAGCAGAGAAATCCTCGAGAAAGTGAATGCATTGCCCTGATGTTTTCTGAGAGTTGTTGATATTGCCAAATTACACGTTTTGGTGAACAAGCTGAGAGTTCAGCATGTCCCCTGAGTTTTTCTCCAGTTCTTTTAAAGCAGCACCTCTGTGTTCCCCAGCAGGGACTGACTGTGAAGTTAATGTAGGACAAATTTGGGATGACTCACCGGCTGTTTGTTCCTGTGCATACATTGTATATTCAATGCCCTCCCCTACAAGCTGGTTCCCGACCCTGCCGTTCTGAGTCAGGCTGATGTTTCGAAACGAGGGAGTTTTGTGGGGAAAATGAGCGTGCTGGTGGTTCCATGTACTGACAAAAGGTTGGTTCTTCCCCTGCCTCGGGAAAGGAGCGCTACATAATAAATTGCCAGTGTTTGAACTCAGGAGAAAAAAAGCATGGCAAGAGTGTAATAAAAATATTCAATTCACTGCGTTTATAGGCAGGACTGACTCTGTGGACGTTCAAGCCTTTAAAGCACAGGTTGAGCTACTTGAACCATTCAATTGTGATTCAAATTAAAAGAATAATTTGAATAAATAACTCCAATGTTGCAACCTGATCAAGCACTAAGGCAGGACTTGCAGCTGCCTGAATCTCTGTGGGATGTGCCCTCCCATCTCCTCTGGGCATTGTGTTTCCTCTCTCTGTGGAAAACCACCCGATAGTAAACATCCCTGGGGCAGAGCACATTGGTTTGCTTTATTTAAAGCAGAGATCAGTGGGTCCTCATGTAAGGGGAGGGGGGAAGCTCCTTCCCCATGAGATTCATGGGATTTACTCAAGAGTGAGCAAGAAACTGGGAGATTGCTGGGAGGTGCAGAGCCAGTTTTGTAGGGAATGGATGAAATTTCCCATTGCTGAGTAGGGATTCAGTGTATATTCCTGGCCTTTCAGGAGATTATGGAGGTGACTGGGAAGGACAAGCTCCCTGCACAGGGGAGAATTCAAAGCTCCTGCACCAGGGTACAGGACAGGTCTGTGTTTTTTAATGTGTCACCTTATCTTGGGATAGGGCTGATCATTTCCCAGGAACACTGCACTGTGATCAAGGTTGGGCTCAAATGCTGGAGTCATGTTTGAACTCGATCCTCTTTGAACCGTGTGACCTGTAATGAAAGCTGGGGAAGTTTAGAGAGGAAAACTTATCTTTTCCTTCTCCTTGCTAGATGGATGCCCTTATTTTGTTTCAGATCATTCAGCTTTATTTTTGCCAGGGAAAGGTTATTTATTCAGCATTCAAATGTTTGGTCGGCTAATTAATTTTTTATATGCAGGAGCTTTGAATATTTCTCTTTGAAATGCCATAACGAACCACCTTTTTTTTTTTTTCTGGGCAATGTACTTGGCTTTCTAGTCATGACCTTCTCTCTAAAGTTGCCTAGAAAAATAACCCAGGAGAGATCCCCAACTCGTGGGTGTCAGGTGGGAGTGAGAACAGGTGGGATGGTTTATGAAGAAGTTTCTATTACTGATACTAAAAGGGGCATCCCTTTCACAACACTTCCCAGTGTTCATACACAACCTTCAATACACTCAGTATTCAGCATGTGAAGGATCTGTGCCTGGCAGAGCACCCAAGGCCGCAGTGGTCAGAGGGGAAACCAGGGGCTCTTCTTGTTTGCTGTAGTGTCCGTCCTCCTGGTTGTGCAGCCTTGCTGCCCTTGCAAACCTGCCCCTCACTGCTGCTGCTCTGAACTGGAAATAATCCCCTGAATCCATGGGCTGCACAGAGCCTTTGGCTGAGGATGAACTGCTGGCACTCCAGTGCAGCAATGGTTTTATATCCTACTGTTACCTCTGGTGGAGCTTTACCAGGTACAGGTGTGTTGCTCTTTTGGGCAAGCTCTACATAATGCTGAAATGAACTAAATGTAGAGGGGTTTTTAGTTTCCTCTATATTCTCCTTCAGGCTTGCTTTCCTTTTCCCATATGAGGAATGTAAAAAGCAGTAGCATGGTCTTGCTCTCCTTGCTCACCAGGCCACAGAATGCCCCTTTTTTACAAACCTTTTTGGCTGAATTTACCCTTTCCAGCTTCTCTTGCCTTCATTTAATATTAATCCCTAATTAACTTTTCTTTGGTAGTTCTCTGAGAAAGTAATTTTATTTCACCCAACCCCCTCCATTACACTGCTGTTTTCTGAGCTCAGACCTGGTGGCTGCAAGCTCCAGAGTGAATAAATGCTCTCTCTCACTCTGTGCTTTGAGTTGCCATTCCCTCCCCTTCCCACAGCCTGCTCCCCCAGGCAATTCATTTCACACATCTCCACGTGGAAGTTGGGAGCTGCTCTGCAGATCAGCACTTTTTTATTGCCTCATGTCCTGTTGTTATTTTGATCGATGTGCTCTGGTGTCCGGCACACCCACCCCAGGTATCTTCTGCTACCAGTTTATTCTCTGAGTGGTGTTTCCCTGGGATTTTACAGCATTCCTCTCCTCCTTCTGAGCTGCAGGTGCTGGGGCAGCTGTTCCTCATGGAAGGTAATGGGATATTGGTGGCTGATGTTAAGGCAGCAGAAAATCAAGGGCATCTTTGTACAAGAACAAGATGACCAAGACACTTTGTAAAAGTGTCCGTGTGACTTAATAACCAGCTCTGTTCAAAATCATTTGGAAGCCAGTCCCCTGACTTTCAACTCTTTCTATCATTTATGTGGGTTTGTTGGTTGTACTTGGTTATTCTTAAAAATGAGGCATGACCTGAGGGTCGTGACCCACGTTTGGAGGAACTGAGCCCTGGTAAAACCAGCCCCCCTGCTTTTACCTGTGGGGCTGTTTCACATCTTCCAGCCCAGAAGCTGCAGCACTGAGCAGAAAGAGCACAGGGACTCCCACCTTCATGGGGTGCAATAGTGGGTGTCATGGACAGTCTGGGTTTTGTTTGGGTGTTCCAGGGGCAGGTTCCTGAGCTCTGTGCTGTCCCTGGTGCAGGAGTGTGCAAACATCCTCCCCCGGGCGCCAGCGCACCGCAACAACACGGTTTTGTCACCGTGTCAGAATCCAGCGTTACCATCTCCAAACTCTGGCAATCTACCAGGGAATTTAATGCTATCTCACCACAACAGAAATTTTGTATGCAGACACATGCTTTCCTAGGATATAATTGGTCCTATTGCTCCACTTTCCAAATACTGCAGTTGAATACATTGTCCTGGAAAAAGAAACTGATGAATCTTCAATAGCAGGAGAGGCTGAGCTCATCAACAGACTTTTAATGAGTATCAGGCTGCATTTCTCCTCTTGCAGGGCTGCTCAAACACGGGCTTGCCCGAGGGGCACTCGGGATCCAAGACATCCATCTAGAAAAATGGGTTTGTAGTACCAGGAAATGGAGCAAAGTAGGGAAGAAAGGAAAAACTGGTGAGTGAGAAGCCCCTGCTGTGTATTCAGAAAGGAGCTTGCAGGGATACAGCACAGGGAAAGTGGGGGCTCCAAAGAGAGCTTCCTGTGTGCTGGATCCTCCTTAGCAGGGCTTGTTATAAATCTGTTATTTTAAAAAAATACTAAGCCTGTTTTTCACCTTGCAGCAAAAAATCTTGGATGCTGTGGTAGTATAAACCAATTCAATTCAGTATTTACAACCCTTCTCTAGTAAAATGTTTATCTCATAGAAAAATGGCCTTACAAATGTGGAAATACATGGTTGATGTAAACATGGTCCAGTGATTTTAAAGCCTTGTCTTTAATTTTAGTTTTTCTAACAATCTCAAGTAGCTCTTATATTTAATCTCACCGTATCTTGCTGTATTGTGGGGCTTTGTGGTGGTGTTCAATTTGTATCTATGCTGGGAACAAACGGAAGTGTTGGAAAATTTGCCTAGTACAGGAAAGTTCTGGATGCATTTCAGGGTTTTCTTTCTCTCCTGAACACTGTGTGCTTTTCACCACCTTTTGGATTTCTTGCCATTCATTTTGTACATTTACTTACAGCCTAAAAAAATTCCATGGATCATTTTTTGACTACCCAAGCCATAGAGATGGCTTGGTTGGACACCCTGGATAGACAACGTCGGCCAGTTCCCAAAAATGCTACATGAGCCTATAGAGTATCCATGTAAAGCTGGTCAGACAGCCAACACGCCTTGGAGCTCAGGAAATTACACCATCAATTGAGGAAAAACAGTTCCTGAAATATTTTGTTGCTCTTTTATTAATTCAAATGTCATTCCTATTTTAATTCACATATTCCCACCTAACATTTAATTAGGACAGGTATTCTGGGGTTGCTGTTTTTAATTTTCTTCTAGTTGTACTTCCATTTCTGTAGCAGTTTCACTGCTGGTCTTACTTTCACAATTGATTGGAAAGGTTTATTTTCTTTTAATGACTGTCTTTAAATATCTGCTCACAACAGGGGCTCTGAAATGTGTATTATGTTGGATTGTGGGATGAGAAACAGTCCCCAGTGCTGGATCCAGAGGGTGATCTCCTGCTACACACATCCCCGAACACACCAATATGCTTTCAATATTTTTGCTGATTGTCTTAAATAATTATTTTTATAAATATTTTGATCATTACAAAAGTATGGATATCCCAGAAAGCAGCCATCAGGAAAAGATTGATTCTCTGGTAGCTGTATCAGAGTCCTGTGTCTTTGGCATGGGATGTTACAGCCACCACTCAGAAGACTTTTTCTCTTATGAATATGGAGTAGGAAGTTAATGGGTTCTGAGTTCCAGGCCAGGGATTCATCCTGGTCTGCAGCGGTTCAGTGAGGGGAAGATCTGTCAATCCTCAAAATGGCAACACTGCAGTAAAACTGGAAGAAAACCCCCAACATTCACATAGATCAAAACTTTTGAAATCTTACTCATGATAACTTTAACAGAACTTGGGGCAGGGAAAGAAGACATTTCTTAAGACTTGTTGTTTTGACAAATTGTTAGCCTTCACCATTTATTGTTATGTCTCTAATGGCAATTTCAAAGGCAAAAATATAATTTAATATTAAAAACTTTATCAGCCAACAGTCCAAATTCTTCCCTGAGTGACTCTCATAGTGTTATGCCAGGAAAAAAATCTGATTAGTCTCAGGATAAAATCTCCAACGGTCTCAGGCCTGTTACCTCACTGTTACACTCATTTGCAACTCCTCCAAGGCCTTCCCTTCCTTAGCAGTTGTTTGGAAAGTTTAGGCCTGGGGGGAAAGTGTTTGCCCCTCGGATGGTTGGGTTCCTCTCTCCCTCCCTGGGTGTGAGGTCACCGTGGGGAAGCTCAAAGCAGTATTTCCCCTTCCATCCCCATAATCCTGTGTGGATACGAGTTTTTCCCACCTTTAGGTTGGAAAATTGACAGCTTTGACTGTGCCCAGCTGTGGCATCTTGCTGCAGGCTTCTCTGAATTACAGGGTCAATGTGGTTGTGAAGACAAGAGACAAAATACTAAGCAAAGGGAACTTTCCCCTTGGCATAACTTGGAAAGTGGACTTTAGGTGCTTAATTGGGATCAAACAAGGTAGAAATTGCATCAGAAAAAGTATTGATGGCTGTACCAGCCAATATAAATTCTGTACAGTTTGACTGCAAACGTGGAGCTGCTGTTGTGTTGCCCAGGTTGTGTATACTTTGTGTCTATTTGCATACAGATTTGACAGTGTAATTGTGTACTGGCAGAAAGCTCATGGAAAGAGAAACATGTGAGTAAACCTGCTTCTATACTTTAACTAAAGTTAAACCTCCCATTTTGCAGCAGAAGTTGATATTTTTCATTCTGCAGAGCATACTTGCCCAGCCAGAAGCCTTGCAGCCAAATTAATTCTCTCTCCTGTACTGTAGACCCTGAGCAAACTGAGTAAATGAAGGTCAGCTCACCTGTAATTCAGCATTTAACAATATGCTTTGCATAATAAAAAATAATCTGCAAGTGAGGAAATCATGAAGAAAAGAAATGCAACTGCATCCACTGGAAGCCCGTTTTCATTCCCACTGCAGTGCATCAGGACTCACAGCAATCACGAATACATTTGAAAAATTTCCTCTCCTTGTCTGCCCTACTTTTCTGTTTCATCATCATTGAAAAGCCTCAGCATCAGGCTGATTTTGGAGGCACTCAGCAGCCAAGGATTGGTGTTTGATAGGGAAATATGCTGGGGAGAGGAGAAGCTGAGCTGTTCTCTTGAAATTCTATCCCGAGTTAGGGTTTCTGTTAGAATCATGATATAGGTCTGAAATGAAAAAAAAAAAGGGTTACAGGATGCCAATGTGAATCAGCAGAATCTGTTTAAGCAGTGAAAGTATTAGACGTGTGGGGGTTGTTTGTTTGTTTGTGTGGTTTTTTTGGTGGGTTTTTTGTGTGTGCGTGCTTCCCATTCATAATAAGTATCACTCTCATCACGGTAGACATGTCAAATGAATGACAGGCAGGAGATGAAAAGGAAAAAATAAAGGCAGACTAGGAGTAAATGTTAATTAAAACAGGATTTGGAATAATCAGGAAGCTCTTTCATATCTGCGGCATATGAACCTTCCTTTAAGACCCATTTTGGTTTGATTTACGTGACTGTTGGCAACTACTTATAGTGGATATTTCACTGTGATAAGGTACCTGAAATTTCATCAATCTGTGATCAAACTTTGTGCTGTCAATACTCTGAACTCACAGACTTGACATGAACATCTGTGTGCTGAAAATTAGGGCTTAGGATTTAGGAATGAGTGGTCTACAGTCCTTGTGGGTCCCTTCTAACTCAGACTATTCTGTGATTCTATGACTCCCTGTCTGCTGGCAAACCTGGGAATGGAACAACTGACATCCCAAAAGCTGCATTTCATTTCCTTGGAATTATTTAGCAGGTTCTAGAAGAGGGTGACAGTCTCAACTTTTAGGGAAAAGAAACCACATGAATATTTACAGGATCGCTGGGGGAAGAATATCTAATTGGTTGTTGAGTAGAATTTGATCCCAAATTGAAGTCTGTATGTGTACAAACACACAGAGGTTTGTGTATGTACAGACACAGAGATAGAGCTGTAGAGAATTTGGTGTGTGTGCAGATCCTATAGGTGTGTGTTTGTGTGCAGGTGTGCACACATTCCTGCCTGATAAATCCTATTTATCACCTCAATATTTAACAGAAAGGCTTGTGCAGTTTCACATCAGCCCAGGAGCCTCCTTTGATCTGAGGGCTGCTACCAGTTGTTGGGAGTTGTTTTGGAAGCTTTGTGAGCTGTGCGTATCGGGCGATGATAACTCAGGCTTATTTTTGTATCATCAGAATGTTTAAGCCCTCAAGTTGTGTTAAGCTGGTGTTTTGTTTTGCTTTCCCCAAATGAAATCCCCCTTGAAAAAGCTAATTTAGCAACTGAAGTGGATCATTGTACACAGCATTAGGGTCGTCAGTAGTAATAGCAAATGTTAAAGTTGGAATTCAGGCCCTGGTTTCCCTTATGGTTTGGTTTATTTTACAGCACCTGCAGAAGCTCCTCTCACCCCACACACAGCCCTGGTGAAGGAGCAGAGGTTTGTCAGGGCTGGCAGTGCTGGGGAAGGCAGGAATTGCATCAGGCCCCAGTGGCTCTTCAGTGAGAGGCGCTGACTGGAGCCTCCCGGCCAAGTGGCTTCTGGGGACGATAATCCCCCCTCTGTTCTGGGCTTCCAGTTGAGATCCAAACCCAAATTACAGAGACTTTTAAGTGTTTTCTATGGCTTAACTTCAGTTTTACATCTACTGCTGTGGTTTAACAGCAAGTTGGGAGCTAGAATATAAATACTGGCTTTTCCTTCCTAGAAATACGTGCACTTTGATAGAGTAATATATTTTTATGGGATAAGAGTTTGCATATTCTTTTTAAAAGGAATGAACTGGTTGAATGATTCCCTCTCTCCCACATGGGAAGACCACACAGTATCAATCCTGGGTTGAACAATGTTCTCCAGGGACCAACATCCCACCATGAGCATGTCTGGAGGGAAAAGCTTTTCCTAAATAGGAAAAAACCCTAAATCCTTGGTAAAGGTTGGGAAAGAAAGGGAGACATGTGTATTTCATTCTCATTTTCCAAAAGTTTATCCAGCAGCAGGAAGCAGCCAAACAAGTACAAAATGCTGTAAGAGCACTCAAAGTATCTCAGATTTAAGAAAAAATATTGCAGGATTTCACCAACCTATTTTTTACCAAACAACTTTCCACTGTGTTTGTTGGGTGGAGTTTGCAGGATTGCATCCTTTGGGATTCTCAGTACTGGGAAGACTGAACTAAAGGCACGTGAGGTTCTTGGCAAGGGAATTTCCTACGGTATTTACAAACTCATCTCCTTTTTGAGCATTTCTGGTTTTGTGGTTTTTAGAAAAGTGTTGGTGATACCCAAAACGTATTGGCTCTTTGCAGCACAGCAACATCACAGAAAATGAGATAAGCACACACAGATAATCTTAATAATTACAGATTAATTCATCTGGGTGGGTGAACTGAAGAGTCAAGGTAGGAGGGTTTAGTAATTATTTGAAACACTAAAATGCAAAAGCTGTGGTACAAACTGGGTACACCATGCCTGAGTGACAAAAATCAGAGGAATGAATCCAGTGGATTTTCTGTTTTAAAAACAGCCTGTCATTGTTGGTGCTGATGAATTCATAATTCCCAAGCACAGATCATTAAAAAAAATAGGCAAATAATATTTAAAATGGGTTCTAGCACACAACACTTTGGTTATTTTCTGATTCTCTCAGTTTGAAAATAAGAACATTGTGCTTCTAACATATCTGGGATCATCTCAGCCTCATTTCAGCTGGTGAAACTCTGGAGGAGAGTTTAGGTCTCATTTTTCACCTTCTGTGAGGGTCCTGCTTTGGGTTCTGGCACAGGGGACATTTATTATCAAAGGAAAAGACAACACATTCGTTTAGCACATTGTGACAAAGAACAGACTCCCGTTTCCTGACCTCTGAACTACAAATTTGAGTAGGACAAATGTGTCCCCTCTCATTGCCTTTGCCCAAGAATGAGTGACAGTAAGGCAAATGCAACTGATCCCAAGGATCAGCAGTCTGTTGTTTCTGCAGCACTGTGAAAATTCACAGGTCTATATTTATTTCCATAGATTGCAAATTGTGAACTCGACCTTAATCCAACACAGTTCTAAACACACCCCTGTGGGTTTTTCCTTAGCCCTGTGTGTGATTTTGAGCTGAGGCTGTTTCCCACTCCCTTTCCTGTGTCCTCCTTCCCAAGCATACCTGTTGAAGGGCTGAAGGTCCTTGATTATAACATTTTCCCCTCTCCCTGTGATGGGATTCGGTTGTCACCCCTGAGTCACTGCAGTCTTCCCTCTTTGCAGCCCCTTGTTCCGGGCATAGGATCCAGCATCTCCTCATTCCATTTTATTATGGGCTGTTGCACTTGGAGCCTGCTTTGGGAGGGGTGGCTCTGGTTTCTCCCACGGATCTTCATTTTCATTCTATTGCAAAAGCTTGCATCCAAATTTGACGGCGTTTCAGTGCAGGCTGAATTGGCTGTGCATAGTGCAAGTGGAATTACAGTCGTGGAGGAGGCTCTACACAAATAGTTTGGCTCTTTAGGGGCATAATTACCCAGACTGCAATGCCAGAAATAGCTTCTGTGCACAAATCAGTCCTAATGCTCTACAAAGCTGCTCCTTGTCCCCCTAACCTGGGTCATTATGGAGCCACAACAAAAACCGTCTTGAGTGGCATCCATGGATGTAGCTCTCCTTGCTGAGAAACCATGTGGGAAACCACAGTCTTAATTACATCTTCTTCTAAAAGTACACTAAAACACTCATAAAAAATTAAGACTATTTTCAAACTTATCCCACAATACCACTTGGAAAGTGCTAGATAAAAAAATATAATTCAAATACAATTTCTATTATAGGACTTTAAAATAACATTTATTTAAATGGCTTGAATGGCTCTTTTTCATAAAGCAGGTCACCCCCAAAAAGGATTATTATGTCCCCTGAACATGTACAGAGCCAGTGCTTCACACAAAGATTTTAATGGCAAAAAAAAAGGAAAATTCTTCAAGGCTTTGGCATATTTTAAGTGGTTGTATGACTGGGTTTGTCCATATTGGTAGCTGGGGGAAGAAGGTCTGGAAATGAAATTGAGGGAAAAATAAAAGAAAGGAAACATTAAAAAATGCAAAATATGGGAAAAAACAACACCCCCCTGCCAAAAACAGGAAGGAGAGACCTCCTTCCTGACTGAGCTCAATCAGAGGGTGTAGTGCCTGGAAGCAGAGAGCACACTTTGAATACTTCTATTTTTTAATGTTTATTTTCTGGGGGCCTTGTTCTGATATGGCAGATGTGAATTCTGATCTGCTGATGTACAGGACCTGATCCCCACAGCCAGGTTTATCATCAGAACGGTGCCATCAGGCACAGAAGTGTTAAAGCCTTTCGAGAAGGACTAAATGATCCATTATGTTTTGGCAACTGCAGCCTCATTTCCTACCTGCTGCTCCTTCTGTGGTCACTCTGAAGCAATTATTTCAGATAATGTGGAAACAGGCCATTGATGAGAGTCCATCAAGGAATCATTATCTCACTAGAAGCAATGTACTGGTTGTTAAACAGAATTGGAAGGTGTGGATGCAAGAATATTTTTCTTACTTTTCTAGCTTGTTTTTTGATGGGGGTGGGGAGGGCAGGAGGGGCTGGAGGGCTGCCACCACATTGTCTAAGGCACAGCAGCTGAGGGTGCAGTGCCACACACTCCACTTTGTGCTGCCCATGGCCTTGGATTGTGGCTGTGCAGCCAAGGGCCTGGAACAGCTGCCAGTGGAGCAACAGCAGCTTGGGCTGGTACAGATGAGAGACAGATTTATTATCTGTCTGTCTGTCTAACATCTTTTACTATCTCATCTATTTATCAATCATGCCCCACTGCCTTGCACACAGCAGAAATTTGTTGTTCCCGCAACATCTTGGGGAAAAAAATCCCGACCTGGCTCTGAAGAGCGGCTCTGGGGAATCTGTCCAGTCTGAACTGCTAAGAAGGTAGGGAAAGCCAGGCAGGATTTGACTGGGACAACTGGATTATCATCTAAATGACAAGATGATGAAGGAGTTGGTGGTGTAATATTTTATTTAATGGTTTATTGTGGACACCTCATGATTTAATATCAATGAACTATCAGGCATAAATATCTGGGTGTGTGTATGGGGTGCAAGGGATAGAACATGGGCACCTGCTCCCTAGCCAGATTCCCACTCTAATTTTAGATATCATTTTAAAATATTATTTATTTTACAAACAAGTCATCAACCCAAGCATTCCAGCTATGCTTCCCTTCTATAAACCTGTAACTCTTACTGGCTTTTCCCCTCCAGTCCAGTTGATGTCTAAGTCACAGTGTCTCCCCAGTTCTGCAGTGGCTGATGGAGTGGATCCCATTCCATGTGCGTGGAGCAGACCACTAAAACTTGTGGTTATGTGCTGAGGTAACAGTCCATGAAAAAGAAGTGATAGCTGTTGTTTCCTCATCTCTTCAAGAGACAAAGAACAAGTAAAGCAGGAAAATTTTTGTTCAAAACAAAAGCAGACTCTGAAAAGAGCTTCACATAAAATATTTTTGGAGCTTAAAGCTCCTTCTCCAAGCCTCCCTCTCTCCCTCTTTGCCCCAGGCTGGCCTGTGGGGGTGGATCTGGTGCCCTCCCGCTGCCAAAGGAGTTGCAGGTAGAGAATAAT
Organism: Cyanoderma ruficeps; assembly: GCA_008694505.1. NCBI lineage: Eukaryota > Metazoa > Chordata > Aves > Passeriformes > Timaliidae > Cyanoderma > Cyanoderma ruficeps. The sequence continues at coordinate 270,464 of VZDJ01000052.1, forward strand.
TACTGACCCTTTTCCCCACACCTTGACACAGGGGTGATTGCACTGGTTTGTCTCCTGAAGGGATCCTCACTAACCCACACTAAATCCTGACCAGAATAAAGGATTTCAGGCCTCCCTTTGCCACCAAGGGCTTTAAACAGGACAAAATGGCACTGCCACAAACGTTCCTGATGCTAAAAGCAATGCAGCAACTCAGCTTTTTTCTTTTTATAAAAATAATGTTCCCCCTTCCCTTTTAATATTGTCTTCAATTTGATAAAATAAACGTGTACTGCCTTGCTATTTCAGTTTTCTCCAAGGAAAGTTATTTTTTTCTGTGGCTCTGAGTTACGTGTGCTTGTAAAAACCTCCTTGTTTAAAGGCCATGATTTACTGCTGAAGAAATCCTATGGAATCTAAGCAATGGGTTTGTGCAGATTGAGGCACAGTATTCCCCAAAGAAATAGGCTACAGTTCTGAATTAATTCAGATTTTGGTGTCTTTTTTTAAAAAAAATTTTGGAGTGCCAGCCCTTTCTGTCTGCAGAAGCAGGTGAGAAACCTGGGAGTGACACCAGTGGCACATTCAGCACAATTCCAAGCTGGGAACACAGTCTAGGTCAGGAACAAACGTTTCCCAAAGCTCTCACCAGATGAAGGCACTGGGACTGGCCCCTGAGCACTGACATCCCAGAAATTAGTAATAAAATGGTCTTTTCTAGTGTGCAGTCCCTGGGTCATACATGGGAGCTGCCCCCTTTTGATGGTACAGCTTGGTTTTGTGTCACTCCCTTGAAGTGCTGAATTCAGCTGCTGGCAGGGCAAGGAGAACAGCAGAATTCCTGAGGACACTGTCACCCCAAACAGTGTCCAGGGCCCTCGGGAGCTCAGGCACCATCTGCCACAGTCACCCTGGGCCTGTCCCTGTGTCCAGAGCGTCCTCTGCAGCTGGTCCCTCCCAGCTGGCTGCCCCTGGCCAGGAGGCAAACACATGGATGGGGCACTGCACAGCTGTAGCCTGAGGCAAGGGCAGGAATGTCCATCAGTGCTTCAAGTCCTCACTCAGCATGAGAAGAAGGGGAAAACCCCTTTATTTTGAGAGCAGTCCAGAACCAGGGTAGCCGACACTACTCCAGCTGTGAGGGAAGTTCCACATCCCCTCCGAGCCAGTGCCTAGCTCAATTCCAGGGATGTGTCTGGGCACAGAAACTGCTCTCAGTGTGCTGGGTCTCACCGTGGGACACCAGCAGTGCTCAGCTCAGCACAGGGCCTTGTTTAGTCAGCAGAATTAAGCAAGTGCTGAATTAGGGCACTGCTGTCAAGACTTTGCCTGCCAGTGTCGTTTGATTGCAGGAAGAACATCCCTCATTCCTCAGTTCTCTCCTAAAGGAAAAAAACAATATTAGCTCAATTAAACAAAAGCTTTTTTCTGCAGCTCTATCACTCCAAATGGAGCAGGATGACAGGCAGATCAATGTAGGTCCTGTAAGTCAGAACAGGTATTCAGAATTGTTTCAGAGAGGGGAAAAACCTTTTCCTCCCACTGGTGTAATTTACAATTTATGGCTGGGAAAAAGCAGGAGGGGGTGTTTGTGTGTGTGTTGCAGTAAACTATTGCTGATTATCACCCCTGGGCTCTTTGTTTTTGTCTTTCTCGGATGAATAATACTGGGTATCTGATCCAAACAGAATCCATTCAGAATTGCTGGAGTGCTGCACAAAATGGTGGTGTGTTGATAAATGCCTTTTTTTCCCCCCTTGTTGGCAAATCAGTGTGGTACAAAGATGGGAGCAGGAAAGGATAAACACATGTACAGTGATTCCAGCGAGCAGGTGCAGGATAATTCCCAACACAGCTTGTAAAGGCTGCTGCCATTTGAAGGTGTCAGCACAGTAATGGGAGATGGATGGGAGCAATACTTGCTGGGGCTCTTGCCAAAAGAACACATTGCCTGAATCCACACTATTGATGCTGCTCTCGCCTCACCTGAGCTGCATTAGAGAGGAATGTGGAGAGGGACAGTGGGGTGCTGGTAGGGAGCCACACAGGATATTAATTGGGAACTGGGCAAAGGCCATGCACTGTAGCACAGAACTTGTGTCTCTGCATGAGAATCAAATCCTTCTTACTCCATGTGTGCTCTGCACAGTGGGGATGGAGTTCATCCTGCAGCAGCAGGAAAACGCCCTTTAGCTGTCCCCAGGTGCCACCATCAGGATGGCAGCACATGGACAAGGGACAGAAGGAGGGAAGTACAGATAGACACACAGAAGCCTCCAGAGCACGAATGGGGATCTGTTACTGCTGGCCAGGAAAGGGTCACTTATATGGATTTGATATGGAATGGCTATATAAATGTGAAAATGGATGGAAGTGAGGAGAGACTTAGGAATGGATGGACAAAAGGAAAAAAGGCAGGAGAGTCAGCTGGAAGGAAGAAAGGACAAACAGAAGAAAGAATGAATACAAGGAGGAGGAAAGAATGGGTGGAAAGAGAGACAGAAAGGGACACTAAAGAGCAAACAGAGGGAAGGAGAGATGGATGGAAATAAGACTGGTGGAACAGAGGGATGGAAGGAGTGGAGGGCAGAATGAAGAACAGAAGGACGAAAAAGAGGATGGAAGGGTAAAAGGAAGAAAATGTATAAACAAAGAGAGAAAGCAAAATAGAAAAAAATGGAGGAACAGAAGGAGGAAGGACAAATGGAAGCAGTGGCAGAAGGAAGGATAGAGAGATGGAAGGGAAGGATAAAAACTGATGTAGAGAGATGGAAGATGAGAGAAGAACAGAAACAAGGATGGAAGGGCAGAAGCAGAAGGAAGGAAAACTGGAAACAGCAAAGTGAAAGAAGGGAAGAGCATCACCCCCTGTGCCTTGTAGGTCCTGCCCCACTCTGCTGTGCTGCCAGCAGGGAGGGTGCTGGAGGAGGCTCGTGCCTGATGTGACGCTCTGTGATGACCGAGGAGGGGGTTGGGCTATGTGAGGCAGCGGCAAAATCGTTTGAACTTGATTAGCAAATGTTCTCACAGCTAACGAAGCCCCAGTGGTAATGGGAAGGCTGCGTGAAGTGTTTCAGCACTGCCTCTGTCATAAGGGAGGCATCTCCTCTGGCCCAGAGCTGCACAGAATGGTTTCAGGAGAAAAGAAGCCTTTGCTGTCTTTGCTCCAAGCGTTGCTTTCCCCCAGCAAACCCAGAGCCTTGGCACTCATTACAACACAACCACCCTGGGAACTGGGGGCAGAGCAATGAAGGCAAAATCTGCAGAGGAAAATTTGGATCCTAGATTCAAAAACTTGCAGTGCTTTCTAAATGTGCATTGCAATTCATCCCATGGATGGTCTGGTGAGAGCCAGAGTGACTTATTTGCCTCAGCTCTGAGCCTGGCTCTGCAGAGAGCTGGGTTTAGTTCACAGCTAAAATATTGGACATGACGTGTGCCCTCTTTTCCCTTCTCTAACCAGAGATTATTACTTCAGTGCCTCACACTGGTGAGAAAAGACAGAATTCATTAACCTCCCTGTGTTCTCAGATACTCTGCTCACAAAGGTCACATATAAAATACAGTAAAAAAGTGTCTATTTTAGGGGATTAGGCTGAGTTAACACACCAGGAAGTATTCATATTAAAATGAGCAGCTGGCATTAGATCTGGTCCAGCACCTTGGAGAAACTAAAGAAATACCTCACAAGCTCCTTCATTAACATCTGGTGTTGGTTGTATGAAGGATGTACTGGAGCAGTAAATCCTGATCACAGTTCTCTGGAATAACATTAAATTGTCCTTTTCAGCACACCCAGCTCCTGTAGAGATTTTGCTGCTGTCAACAACCACCACAGAAAAGTGATTTTGAGCCCATGTGCCAAGTCTGCCCTTCTGGCCTGAGCAGGTATTGGGTTCCAGAGGGCATTTTGCCTCTGGGAAGTACACTGGGATACTCACCCAAAAAAACCCTCCAGCAACAGTGCTATGGCCGTTTCCTGAGGTCAAATCAAAATCTGTGTGCAAACATGAAACAGAATTAGCTCCAGTTTTATTGCAGGTACCACAGATAGGAAAGGCAAGGGAAGTGAGAGCATTAAAGAGTATCTTTAAGCTTTTTATCCCAATAATGATATTTTGTACAAGAAATCTGAAAAGATTTACAGTGGGCAATAGTACTTATATATTTACATACACACACACACATACATACATATAAATTGTATTTGCATGGAGATGTATAAAGCAAATTATTCCGTTTTTCCTCTTTTGGGTTAAACATCCCTTGTTCCTTTCCTGATCCCCTATACACACTACTCCTCAGGAACTCCCTTTGACCTGCTGTATTGTTTAGCTACATTTGAGGGTGTTTTCCCAGTAGCTGGTTTTCCAATTAAAGCTAATTAAGTCTGTACCCCCAACTTCATTGTCATTCCTTGTGATTTTTAGGGTCTTGCAGTTTTACTTTCTTCCGGAAAGGACCTCTCATGGGATTGCAGAGAAATTCCATTTTTATTGAAAAGAAAATCTTTGAAGATATCATGCAAAGATTGAAATGATGGATGGGAAAAGCTAAACAACCCAACACTTCTCTTTTTTTAAACGCCTTGTGAGCTCTTTGATGCTTCAGTTGTGATGAGTTAATGCTTGGAAGCAGAGGGACTGATGAAGACATCAGCCCAGAGCCTGGTTGAAGGAATTGCTGTATCTGAAACACCAAAGCAAAATACTTTTCTACTGCTTTTTCAACTGGTTTTGGTCTATCTCTAACCAAAGTCTCTTCTGATGTAACTATTTATGTAACACAATTTAATGACCATTCAGTTTCCCATTGAAAAAAAAAAGGGACTTCAACAGACATATCCACTGCTCTTCCCAGGGTCGTATCCATGACTGCCAGAGAAAGGAACCACCAACAGTTCAAAGGGAAGTGAAAACAATGACACGGAGTTCAATGGGAAGAACAAAACTGCAAAACTGTAAAACAGGTTTGAACCAGAGTTTCCCACTTCTCTCACTCAAAAGCATTCCCATTTCCAGTAAGTACCTGCTGCCCACTTGCTTCTGTGAAATTCTCAGGGATACTCAGGCTCCACAGTAGAAGTTGCCAAGGAAACTGGATTTACTTATGATTTCACATGTTCAAATTTCACGTTGATTATTTCAATCTCCTTTTTTTTTCTCCACCCACATACACCTTAAAATTAGTATTGTCCTTCATGGTCTAATTACCACACTGGCATTGCCATTCAGGACAGGAAATTGGATTCGCTACCTGAAAGCAAGCTTCAGCCACTATCTTTCTCTAAGCAAGATATTAAAAAGACCTTCAAAATTATTTTGTCAGTAGATTACTTCAAATTCCCTTTTTTCCACACTGATAACCAAAATATCCAACGGCACATCCAGGTGAAGAGCACAAATGCAACATTCTCTGACTGTGCTGGTGCTGTAGAACTGAAAGTAGACAAGGAAAAACAACTGATTTCCCTTTGCTGTTTTTTTGATTTCTGAGTGTCACCATATTGGGCACTGGCCACATAATCCCAATACCTTTGGATTCAGTGGGAGTTAATATTGAGCTCAGTAAAGCTAGGATCCCCAGTGCATTTTTGGGAGGTCACCAGCTCCCAATTCAAAGTCAGCAGGAGCTGGATGAACCACTGAGATTGCCTCCAGCCTACACCAGCTGGAATGACAGCTCATGAACTGGCCAGATTGTCAGGCTACACAAACTACAACCATAGTTTGTACATGGACAGCTATGGATTCCGAGGGTTTGGAGAGGATTTTTAAGAGTCCCACATTTTGATCTTAGTCCACAATTTTTCTCCCTACTTTGGTCATAGCTCTGTGCATTGTTTGCAGAGATACTCGAAGCCATGACCTTCAAAGAAGAGCCAAATGAGTGAGCACAGCTGAGGGTGACCATTTTCCCATCACCAGCACTGTCAGAACAGTATTGTTGATCTCTGTGTGTGTTTCGATTTCTCCCTTTTCCAAATGAGATGAGAAATGCACCACATGGCAGAATGAGAGAGGAAACTAGTGACAGAAAATTAAAAACATGAGCTCCTTTATCCTCCTGAGGAGACCACCTTGCATTTGGTTTTTCTGCAGCTTTGAGTCTTACCTGGCTGAGCCTTGCAGCAGGCTCCTCCCAAGCTGTGGGATGCAGCTTGGTCAGGATGTATCATGGCCTCCGTACAGATTATCTTGTGCCTGGGGCTGCTCTTAATAAAGAGCAATTAAACAGAGCCTGGCAGAACACAAGGATGACACACTCTTCCTTCAGAGAAATGAGAGTCTCTGTAATCAGCTCCAAAATTCAAGGGAAGCTCAGAACTATTCCCAGGTGTTCCCGCCTTTCCCTCAGAGCCCATGGTAAGGAATAATGGCAGGTGTGTGCAGGTCATTTGGCTGCTGTAACAGATCCGGCAGCTAGACAGCTCCACAAGGACTGGAAAAGGGAATTCTGGAACAATAAGGCAGAGTTGACTCAATGGCCAGTTTTGTGGAACAGAGCTATTTTATCAGATTTTAAGTTCTTTAAAAATTGGGTATTAGCAGGGGATCATTACAGTTATCAGTTTCATTAACCAGCTGCAGAGCTGACAGGTTTGGTACAGATATTCCATTTTTCTCCTACTGCTGCTTATATCCAACTAAAACCATTGGAACTAACTAGATCCACGGGCATGAGTACCTTTTTAAAAATGTTTTTTGTCAAAAAAAAAAAAAGCCACTTACATCAAGTTTCTTACTTCCATACATACTGAAGAGTCTCTGAAGAGACTCATTGGCATGGGAAGAAAAATAAACAGTGACATGGTCCACAGAGTGCATCCAAACACTGGTTTTCCAGAGGGCTCCTATAAGACCTCATGTCAATTTGCAGGGGTGAGAGGGGGAGAGAGGGGTGAGGTGCTGTGGCAGAGCCCCAGGGATGCCCCTCTGAGCAGGACAGGGACACCTGGAAGCATGAAGCGCCTCCATGATGGAGTGACATCAGACTCCCAAGTATTATGGGTTTGATCTGTCCCCTGTCCCCTTTACAGTGGGAAAAAGTACAAATGGAATTGAACTGGAACAACAACACCGTGACCAATTCTCTGAGGTGTTTTCAAAATTAAATCTTTATTTTGGCAATTTGCCTGCTGAAGTTCCCTGGTTCTCCTTAGGAATTTGTGAGTTTCATAATCCTAAGCAAAGATCCTACACCAAAACTCTTATTTCATCTCCTAGGAAAATTAATCAGTGTCTTCCATCAGCTCCTACAAGCTCCATCTGTCATGTCTCCGGTAGCCCTCCAGAAAACGTTGGAATGCACATCTACACATTTCCTTCAAAACTCAAATCTAACAGTTGATTAAAAAAAGGGAAAAAAGGGGGAGTTTACAGACAAAGAACATCTTTGTTGACAGCAATAAAATGTAACTTGTCACCAGAGCTGATATGTTGTATTAATGGCTCTTCTGTGAAAACACTGGGCTGAGTTTTATAAATATTGATGTGAGCACACTGGGTTGGGAAGTGTGTGACAGATGGAAACTTTTTAAGGTGAACATAAAATCATCTTCAGTGTTTCTCCAACTTGAACCCCAAATATCCCCTTTTAACTGGAAGCCATTATAAGGTTTATCACCAGAAGCAATGTTTGCTGCTGATGCAGAAGATAGAGGAGGGAAAAAATCTCCTTACCTGCTGCTGCTGCCAGCATCCCTGAGGAACAAAACTGAGGGTAAGATTTCCAAATGGGCTGGAGTGGTAATGTCTGTTGTCGGTTTGGGCTTTTTTATTTTTGGTATGTAAATGTCTTGATGCTCTCAGTGACAGCCTGGTTGCCATGGTTACTTGTGAACCAGCCTCTCCCTCAACCTGAGGAGCCAGACTGTTTTCTCCTCCACACTGCATGTCCATGTAGACATTCCCAGAAAGAACTGGTCTCTGAGGAGCAGTGGGACCAAATCAGCATCCAACACTCAGAGTGTGCCTTCAGGGAAAAGGATGCAAGAACATTTCTGATACGTTATAGAAACAAAATAACGGCACCTGCCCACCCTCACCAGCCAAGTTGCTCAAAATCTTCTGCACGATAAATATTAAATTAATTCTTTTGAGGGACCTGAGGTTCCATAGACTCTCTCTGGTGCAAACACTGAACCTCTCCTCAAGAGTTCTCATGTAACATGTATCACTTCTCATGCCCAGCCAAAGGCTGCTCCCCTATCCAGGCAGATGGAACTGGCCCATTCCAGAACATGCTCTGGAGTGACAGGGAAATAGGGTTTGCTGAACCACATGCATGTGCCATAAAAAGAAGCCAGCTAAACCCAGGAGAGAGGGCACTAAAAAAGTAATGAATATCCATAAACACACCAGCTGCTGCCTCAAAGGGACTCAATTAAAAGATAAATAGAATTAATTTCAGTTAGTCTATAAAGCGCTGGGGGATTTTCAGCACCCCATTGTGCGAGGACTGCACAAAGCCAGAGGGAGGGATTCCTTCTCCTACAGCCCTGTGTGGACATAAGCCTCCTTGGGAAACTCCCACAAGCAAAAAAAAAAAAAACCCAAACACCGCTGGGAAACCCCCACCAACCACAGCCTCAAACATTTTTACTCCTGTCAAAGAACAGAGGGAAGGAACAATTTTCTACTCACTTTTCAGGTGGCAACCATGGCAAAGGGAGCTGGTCAGGACTCACCTCTCCCTGAGAGCACTATGTCCTGCTCAGCACAGCCAGGAATGCTCTAGATGCAGCAGGGACAATGAGGAACGGCCGTGTTGCAGCTGCAGCATGGGAACAGAGGCAGTAGCGCTGGTCCAGAACACCCCAACATGATTTGCATGAGGTCTGTTGTTCCTGAAAAACAAAGAAAAGAGAAGTCAGTTGACACAAAGAAATTAAGGTAAGACTGACATTTACAGGAAACTGTAGCAAAGGAATGAGCAGCTTTGCCCTGCCCCACCCCACTGAATGAGCACGTCACAAGCAATTTCAGACCATGATTATTGTTTTTAATAAGCTTTAGCTTATAATTCAGCAAAGGTTACACACACTGCTTTGAAAAAGTAAAAAGCACCATGAGAGAAGAGTCACGTGCCATTTCACAGCTTACAAACAGAACACTGAAAAATCCCTTGATTTGGCCAAGTTTGTAGAGGAATTTGTAGAAGAGACCGAGACTGCATCACCCAATTGCTCTGCTGATATTTGAGCAAAAGAAGTGCCTTGGAGAACACAAACAACAGATCTGCAATGGAACAAGCACACAGGGACATAAATGGCAAAATGGCTTTTAAAAGTATTTACAACTCACAAAGAAGAACAACATGTTTCAGGTGTTCATGGGCATCGAATTTATAGGGAAGAATTTCTGCTCAAGAATTCCTGAACAATCTGTACTGTGGAGTGCAGCTGGCAGAAATAAGAGGTCAGGCTGACCAGGGCTGGTGTGTAGGGATTCAGAACCCAAACAAAAGGGAAAATGCAGAACCTGAGCCAGAAGTACTTGAAAGATTTGTGTATTAAAGGTTTTCTGTGTTAGGACAGAGGAATGTGAGGAAGTTAAATACTGACAGCTCCTTCCCATGCTTTAGTTACAGCAACTCGCACAATCACACCTCACACCAGTCTAAGGCTACACATTATACAGAATTTTCATGGCATGAGAGAGACATGGACAAGTGCTCTGACATCCCAGAGCAATTCAGAGACTGGGACCAACACTGAGAACCACGGGCACCATTCTGAGATAGCACCAAAACCCACTACACACTGGTGTCAAGGAGGTTTTAAAGAGTTGGTGTCATAATTTCACTGAACTCTCGATTAGCATCTCCCTCTGAGGAAAATCTATTTTGAATACTGGGAGGCAAAAATCCAACCCTAGGATAGAAAGGGAAAATCCAGTCATTTCATCTTCTCCGTGGGTATTACAAAATGTTTGTTGGCTAAAGTGGGTGAATTTGTCTAAGAATCTGCTATTAGACATCACTAAAAACCTCAGCATTTGCAGAACAGCTGCTGTAAAGAACAAGGCACTCCAGGTCCAGAAAAACATGTTTTCTGAAATTCATCTTCAAGCAACACTATTGAAATACAAATTCAGGTCTTAACACCCCAACCCTGTTCTCCAAGTGCTGGTGTAGTATGAGAACAAAAGCCCTGAATTTTTAATTGACAAGTACTTTAAAGAAGAATTTGACTGCAAAAGTGTAACAGAGATGCAGAGGGGAAAATGCCATAAAACAAACTCCTTGACCTACTTCCATAACAGAGAACATAGATCCAGTACAGTATTTAAAAAACAGGAATATTCCAGTAAGGAGTTAGTCCTACCTGCAACTATCCTCAATCCACTGAGGTGCTGTTAGGCCCCAGAAAACTCACCTGATGAGGCTTTTGAAAGAGAGACATGGACAAATGCTCTGACATCCCAGAGCAATTCAGAGACTGGGACTAACACTGAGAACCATGGGCACCATTCCGAGATAGCACCAAAACCCACTACACACTGGTGTCAAGGAGGTTTTAAAGAGTTGGGCCCCAGAAAACTCACCTGATGAGGCTTTTGAAAGGACTTACAATGGTTCCTGTACTCTGAATTAGACACACGGAAATACTGACAAGATATCCTCAAGAGGTCAAAACAACACTAAAGACTTTACTGGCAACTTCAGAAAAATCAGAGAACTGTGGCAAAAGGTTTAGTGCAACATGCAATCAACACAAAATGCTTCTGAAAGCGTTGACTTAGCAAATTACGCCCCTTTTAATTTACACAAAAATTCCAAGAGGAGGGAATTAAAAGAAGGAGAGAAAGACAGAAAATATATAGAAAATCACACACATAGCTACCAACCCCTGGGTTCCTGCAGTGTTCAGCTGACAGGAATTGCAAGAGGCCACGGGCCCAGCACAGGTGCCCTGATTATCCCTTGGTCCTCCCGGACCCTTCCCCCAGGGTGGACTCCCTGGCATTTGGCCCCTCAGGAGCTGGACTGAGGCTCCAGGGGCAGGTGTGGACATCGCCTCAGCTGTGCCAGGGATTGGTGGACACTGCCAGGCTGGGATACAGCTCTGGGAATGGGGTGGGGAGCAGGATGAGGCCCAGCCTGCCCTGCCCCACAGAATGTCTCCAGACATTCATCTTCCCAGTCCCTCACAGCTGAGTCCTTCAATCCTGGCACTGTTGGATTGTCCGTTTCTCCAGGATTCACATGAGGAATTCAGCACATTTTATTCAGCCAAAGCCACACCACACACCTACAGGATTGCTGCGGGCTGGAGAAGTGGCCCTAAGGAGAATAAATTCCACAGCCTGTGACATTCCTTGCACAGCTCCATGAACCCAGCAAAGCTTTTAGCCAGCAGCACTAAGGACCAGAAGCAAATCTTTATTTTATGGATTTCCTCAGCCTTGCAGGTTGAAAGAGCACCTGGGAGCTCAAGTGACCTTTACAAGACAATCCCTATTGCCCCAGGATTTTATCACTTGGTTTGTCTGACACGGAGTGCAGTCAGATTCAAGGGGGAAGGACCCACTGCACTGAGAGCACATATCAAACAGCAGTTTCAGAGTCGGAACCATCAATTGACCTCACCAAAGTGTTTACAGCCCAAATCTTTGCTTTCTTAAGAAGGCTTAACAGTCTGGGGGTTGGACAATTCCTGGAAATGTTCTTTAGGAGACAGGAGGCTCAGTCCAGCAAGGCCCTCTGCTTTGCCCTGCCTGAAACCCCACCTTCAGGGAAAAGGATGCAAGAACATTTCTGAAACCCCACCTTCCACAATTCTTTCAGCCATCATTTCCTTTGCTCTTCCTGCCCTTTTCTACCCCTGCTTCCCAGCACTTTTCTGTGCACACAAGTTCAAATCAAAGGAGCTAAAGAGAAAGCCAGATCCTGCTGTCCTGTGGTCTGAGTGGTGGTTCCAACCATGGCTCACCGGAGAAAACTGGGCTCCCACCAACCTCCTGCCAACCTACACTTAAAAAATTATCCCTGAAATAATTCTACAAGTGTTTAAAACACGAGACAGAGTTCTGTGATCCTGAGGAAGCAGCAAAACCTGCAGAACCTGTGTGGACGAGAGCTCAGATCATTCCTGGTTCAGCCTCCTCAGCTTTAACATTTATGGCTCCAGGCTCAGCCCCTCGTGACCATCACCCTGCAAACCTCCCGTTCAGCTCTGATTTATGGGCCGAGTAAATCCAACCAAAACGCAGCAGTAAAAGAAATTTGTGGGCTAATTTACTGCTTCCGTTTAGGTTAAGGTTTTTAACAGTTATTTGCCTTTATATTTTAGATAAAGATTTGTGAGGAACCAATTACCCAAGGCAGCACAAGTAGCTGTGACAGCTGAATTCAATGCATGAGCTACCCTTAGAAAGCACTGCCTGATTTTCTGATAGAAAATGCTACGGTTAAATAGAGAGACCAGAGCCTCTAGCTTAAAACGGGGAGCAAAAAAATGAAGATAATTCACATGGAACGTGGCTTTTGAGGATAAAAGCTTCCAAACAGAAGAGAGGGAGATCATTACCGTATATTTTTATAGAGCCAGGGCCAGGTTTTTTTGTGGGCCCCATTGAAGCTGTGCCAATTTACACCACCTCTAAAGAGTTCATTAAACCTCTGTCTCACCAGCACATTGCTCCAGGATTCAAACATTTGTTCATCTGAAGATTCATTACTCTCCTAATCCAGCTTGGTACCTTTTTTAAGACTGGGTGTGAAATATTGGTGGTTTCTGCACATTCCCCCTGCATTAAACACCCACTGTATTCCCTACAGAGTCTGGGAAGTTACAAATGTCTGTTTAGCTGGGATGGGAAAAGACCTGAGACCCAAACTGGAGCTTTTTAACTCAGCTGTGCTTTGGGTTCAGGGCTCTGCTGCCCCTCAGAGCAAAGGGCCTTTTATTGCTGCCCTGATGGGTTGTTTGTGCTAAACTCAGTTGAGTCAGATAAATAATTTGCACTGAGTTTTGATTGATTTTGTGTCTTTTTTAGTTTTCCAGGGAGCAAGAAACCAATTGCAATCCCTCATTAAAAATCACTTCTGCTTAATTCCTGCAACTCCAATTACGGACACTGAATCTCAACCCTGAGCCTTGGTAAGCACAACTCTGCATTTTCCTTGTGCTGATGCTTCAGCAGTTATGAATTAGGAAGAAACTGTCTAAATAATCTGCAACACTCAAACATCTGTTGCTTTCAGGCCACTGGTGAAAACGGGTTTAGCACTGCAATATAAGAACCTTCCCAAAGTAACTGGAAAAGGGCCAAGAGCCCTATAAAGGGAGATGATTTTGTCATTTTTAGTCATCAGCTTTCTCCAGCCCCTCACTGAGCAGTGCTCAGCATTCTCCTGGTGCTGCCACAGTGGATCCTGTCAGCCTGCAGGAAATAAAGGCTGTAAAATGATTTCCATTGAAAGCAACAGGCCTTTTCCATATTGGCATATTGCTAGCATTCCGCATCCAGGATTTGTGGCTGCCGGCACAGAAACTCTCAGAAGTGACACTGAAATCAGCCCCAATTATTTTGCATATTCTTGTGGAACAATAGCTGTGTGCTGAGCTGGCACTCAGGGATTCTTGGGCACCTCCATCCACACCTCCTGCTCGGAGATCTGCTCGGAGCACAGGCGCTCCACTGGAGGAGTTTTAGTATCACAGTCAGAGATCTGGTTGTTACAGATCCACACCCACAGTCTGGGTTTTCATCCATGCTCTAAAGGAATTTTACTACCTTTGATTTTGCATAGGGGCCAAATCCAGAAATAACAGCGTGCCAAAGTTCGGGAGATTTGGGACAGGGTAAGGCACTTAAAACACTAAGCCTACGTTTACAAAGCACAAGTAACAGAAAACTACCACAGTAATCCTCTCTAGGCTTAAACTCTCCCATTCCTTCCAAGAGATTAAAAACATATGCCAGATCAGAGTAATCAGAGGGTGAGCATTCCTTGTCCTACTTTCCTCTCCACTTCCAGCGGAGGCCATCCCACGCCAGTCAGACAAGAGTTTGCCACACTCCTGTCCCTCCCTGATCTCAGTGAGTGCTGCAGGAACCCTGCAGCTCTGCACATTTGGAAACCGGGATTTACATCTTGTGGCTTTGGGAGGAAACCTCCTCCCACACACTTGGAATTCACTGTTCAAGATGAGGCATTTTTGTCTCTGTTAGTGAACAGCGAAAAGTTTCTGATCCCCTGCTATAGAAATTAATTCATTAATGGCCAAGTGGACCCCCCTGTAGGTGCCAGGCAGTTTCAAGGATTTATAACAAATGATACCCAACACTGCCCAGTCTCAGAGTCTAGAATTTGTGCTGCTGTGAGGTAAAAAACTGTTGAATCCCACCTGGGGAAAGTTCTGCTGTGCTGAAGTAAAGAGAGGAAAAACAAAACAAAACAAAAAAATCCTGCTTTTTGAGCAACAAAGATTTTGATAAATATCCACCAGAAAGCTTTTACTCTTTTATATGTATTATGTCTATGATTTTTGTTTGGCTTTTCTCTCATTATCTCCAATGTACTTTTTAAGCAAAAGCTGTTCATTTTGAAAAGTAAAATGCAATACTGAATACTTAAAAAATTCTCATGGTGCCATCCCCATTAGCTCAGGATCTAAGTAGGGAGCATTTGCCATAAATTATGCACAACTTAATCCCTCTGCATTTTTTTAAGAAAGACCTAACATGCTACAAAGTAACAAGAAGGAAGAGAAACACATTTCTGTAAATACATCCAACCCCTCTAAACTTCCTAATCAATAACTTTTGTGATACACTGAGCTGAACAAATGATGGTTAGTGAATAATTTAATGACTTTTCGCAGTTTCTACTCCAGAACAGACCACGAAGAGTTTAGATTTTCTCCAGCACATATTCTTCTACAAATTTTCTCCTAAATAATTTGTTTGAACAGTTATTGCTCTTCAGACCATTTGTGAGCACTTCCCTGTGCCTGTGATTGAATTTCAGCTCTTTCAGACAGTTTTAATTGGGTGCATCAATCAAACAGCATAATTTCCTTTTCTTGGCATAACCCTATCAGCCAAGTCTCTTTTTCTCCACATTGTAATCCATTGCTTAATCCAGAGTGGTGGTCCCTAATCTCTATGGTTTGGGAGAACATTTAGGGATGTGCCGCTTTGTAAACTGGTTAATTGCTTTCCAGAATAGAGGCAGTGATAATATCAGCTTTAATGAGTCACTGAATTAGCATTTTTAGGTCATTAAAAAGTTGCTGTCACCACATGTCTGATTTCTTCACTCCAGCTGAAAGGCCAGGGGCTGGTGCAGACTGGCACTGGGCACTGGTAATGTCTGAACGTGGGGGTGACAGCCCTGGCTCCGCCATCCCTCGGAGCACCTACAGCAACCACTTTGCCAGGATCCCTACAGTCCAGCATGTGACACTTTGGGAGCCTGAAAGGTAACATGCAACCCAGCTTTTAGCAATACAGTAATGCAAGATGTGAAAACGTTCCTCTCCTAAGAACAGAAATTCAATTGGTAAAGACAATCAAGGAAGACCCTTCAGAAAAAGAAAGAATAAATCTTGTACCACATATAAACCCTGAAATTCTCTCAAGATGAATCTTCAGAAAATGTGGCATTGAACATCTGAAGGTGAGAATGGATTTGTAATAATGGCTTTTTAGAGGAGGATGAATATTTGATTATATTGCTAATGTGTATTTCTAAAAAATATGCTAAGTGATGCATTTGAGCTACGGTTATTTCTAAAACTGGGCAGTTTCAGTTTTTGTAGAATCTCTGCTCTTCCTTTCTCCAGAGTTGCCACTAATTAGCTACGACTATTTGGAGTGCACAGAATGATGGTGGTAGCTGGAAAGGGAAAGGACATGAAGTTTTTGTTTGACTTTAGAAAATTTGTGCTCTTTAATTAAGTAACTTTGTAAGTCAACATTGAACACATGAAATTAGGACCTGAGCTAAGCAGTAACAGGATACTGAATTTCCTCCTTTTATGTAGGGATTCTGTTAAGGTCAGCTATGATGGAAGACTCTTCAAAATGTTGCTTAAGTGTGGTGGGCAGAGAGAAATGAGGCCCTTCCTGCTCCCATTTCCATCCATCCAGTGGTTCTTATCTGCCACGTGCTCATTACCAAAGCCATGTAAAACTGGAAACCAGTTGGAATTTTCTTAAGTAAACTTGTATCGATGAAGAGCAAAATATTGAGGGCCTGATTTTGTAATTGCAACTCACTTTTTTTTGTGCCATAGGGCTGTCATTTCAATTTTCCTTCAGGATTATGTTATGCCATTTATGGCTTTTCTTCAGTAATTTGTTGACTCAAGTTGCCTTTGGACCCTGTTCACTATTTCTGGCTGAAACTTTCAGATTTAATGTTTTCAAACTTAATATTTTTCACTGAAAAATACCCCTGTCTTTAAATATAAACTTTCCCCAGATTTATGCATTTTTTGGATGAACTCCTGCAGGAGTCAAACCTTACACTCAAGTGTTTTGTTTAGGAAAAAAAATCCTGTTTCTCTCCTAAGGAATGAAAACTGAATGGTTCAATTACTAATTTCAAAGCAGCTCTTCCTTCTAAAGCTTGGAAACTACATTTTAGTGGAGGAGAGGAAAATAATGGAATATTTATTGAACTAAGGCAACTGGAAGAAATTAGAAACACAGAGAGGGGGTTTGTTTGTTTGTTTTGTGCCCATTTCAGAGCAGACACCAGTTTTCAACAAGCTTTGCGGTTCTCACACCAGATGGCTTTATTTTTCCAATACATTATTTCCCTCACATACATTTTCACTGCAAGTATCTTGCACATGGAAAGAGGATGGGAATGCTTTTTATTAATCTGCCAGATATTTAACTATGCACTAACTCATCCTGGCATCTGAGCCAAATTTGGGGCACCAGATGATTCAATGTGTATACTACCAGTGCACCATGGAATAGCAGGAAGGGCTGGATTATCCCTATTCAGTAATTACCAGAGCTACAAAAAGAGCTGTGTGCCAAAGCAATGCTTTCAAGGGTTCAATTAATAAATTAGAAATGGGTATCAGCATTTTGTTGCATTCCTGGAGCAACTCCCCATTTACTAGGCAGTTGGTTTTCATCCTTGCAGGAATTTGGTGAGTTTGGGGATTAGACAGAGCAGTGGGGCTGAATTCAGCACTGCAGAGAAACTGCTCAGCTTCTGCAAGGGAGACAGAAATGTGCAATTAATAAACACAACATCCACCATCCATGTTTGTGTCGTGTTATTTTCAGACCTGCCTTCCTTCCCAGACTTGAAATGGAAAAATCATTTGGAAACAGCAACAGTCCCTGCTTGTAGCGACTTGCAGGTATTCTTAGTTTTATAATAAATGAAGGTATGAGAAATCACCACACGTATATACATCTCTCCATTTATAGTTTGTCTGAAATCTATTAATTCTCCAGTTGGCTGAAAGGAGGAACACAGTGAAACTCATGGCTCTCATCTAGGAAGGTTATTCCAAAAGGTTGCCTATCAGTTTTAAAACCACTTTGCAGCCTTTATTTTGGTCATCTCAGTAAATGAAATACCCAATTACCACTTGGACTACTTTCCCCTCTGGAGCCAGTGCTCATTAAAGTCTCCTGAATTCAGTAGATCACTGAAGGCACTTAAGCTGGGATGCCCCAGTACCCAATGCCCCAGCTCAGCTCTTCTCTTTTTATAATATCCTGAAGGGGCTAAAATAGTTTTCCCAGAATCCAAAATGGGCTTTTTTACACCACCAGAATTACAAGTACATTTTGCAGTACAACCTGATTCTAAGAGGAGTTACCCTACCAGCTTTTTTGCAAGAGAAAGGTTCCCTTGTCTGTCTCCTCCTGTTGCCTCCTTCCCTCGCTGCTGCCCCTCTGAGCTGAGATCCCTGTGTGTGCACACTGCCCCTCAGGACACGGTATCTTTTTATTTCAATCACATTTCTAAAGGCTGTTATGTTTTGGAAATCTACTCCTTGAACCACTGGGGCAGGGAACCAAGGAAATATCTTTGCCTTTTTTCCAAGCTCTGTTTATTGCATCTGGCCAACTGTTTTACGAGTCATTTAATATCATCCTCTTGATTAAGTCAAAATACTACCTACTCTCCACTTAAAACTCTTTTCCATCCTCCTTGCGAGATACATTCAGGATTCACTGCTACAGGAGAAATAACCATTAGCACAGAATAGTGGAGAACTGTTATGTTCACAGCCACAGAAGTACAGTTCTTCCTTCAAGGGTTTTCCACCAAAATGTTTGGAAGGGAAGTTACAGTTCTGTCAATTTCCCATTTTAATTTCCTCTAAATATTTCCACTAAGAATCAAAACCAAACCAACAACTAAAACCATTTTGGTGGGTTCAGCAGAACCAGTTCATCCTAATTTTCCAGACCCCTTTAACACAGCTTTGGTGAGCCAGGTGTTGCAGCTTAGAGTGG
This sequence comes from Cyanoderma ruficeps, assembly GCA_008694505.1. Taxonomy (NCBI): domain Eukaryota; kingdom Metazoa; phylum Chordata; class Aves; order Passeriformes; family Timaliidae; genus Cyanoderma; species Cyanoderma ruficeps. The sequence goes on from VZDJ01000052.1 coordinate 288,892, forward strand.
ACCTTACACTGGGAGATCATTTTTGACTCCTTATTAAAAAAAATATTTTTTCCTAGATTTTTATAACATGCTTCCAACATGGTAATCTCTTTAGCATTTTAAACTTCCAAAAATAATCCTATGTAATGAAAAAAAAAAACAAAACCCAAACAAAGTCTTGTGTAAATGAGATCAGTGAGAGTAAGCTATTGGTAAGTCATTATCAAAAAAGATTTAGGGCAGCACCACGATCCCAAAAAAACCTCCCCAACTGCAGGAATTAAGACTGATTTTCCAGAATCTCCACTAGCAGAGACAAGACATGGTGTGCCTCAGCTTTCCTTGCTTAAAGGGAAAATTTTCCACTTCCCCAAGCCTTTTGAGGTGCAGGTTTCTCCGGACACAGGTCTTGGTGTGGTTCTTGGGGTGACTGTGCAGGGCCAGGAGTTGGGCTCAGTGATCCTGCTGGATCCCTTCCAGCTCAGGAGATTCTGTGATTCCATGCCCAGCTGAGTGTTTGCTCCCAGACCAAACCAGCCTGACCTTGGGCAGACCCTTTGGGCACGATTTCAGCTCAAACTCAATTAGGACATTACTGGACACGGGCTCGGCTTTCTCAGCACTGCTGCATCATTTCAGGATGGATCTAGGGAACAGGGTGGTTTTGAAGGAGACACAGATCCTGCTGCCTCAGCATTCCTAGCCCTATTTGCCATAAACAAGGAAGAAACTGACTTTAATGAGAACACATAATGCCAACATTTTTGCAAGTGCTAATGTTTAAATATCTGATTACATTATTAAGAATTTATTCTATTTTGGAGCCACTGTTTGACATTCTCAGAAGATACATCAGCCTCATTAAGAGGCTGAGAAAGGCAGAAACTGAGCTTGCAAGTGAAATTTAGTTTGTCATTGATATAGACACAAATACTTAAATTGTGCCATCTGCCTGCTTGCTCCAGCATTCCAGGAGGATGCTCAGAAGCTGTGTTTTCCTGTAGCCTTCCCTTGGTCCATGGTACAGGACTTCGTTGCTGCAGTAGCCAATTGATATTGGCAGAAAACAGTATTTATATGGAATGGTGAAAGACAAGGAGAGCTGGATTATAAAAAATACAACTCACAAAAGCAGCATTGACCTTGCAAGTAGCACAGTTGGTACATAGCAGGGGGATTTGTGTTCTGAGCATTGAATGCACCAAATGAACCAAGTATATCTCTGTCTCCCAAAGGGTAAAGAGGGACCACATTTGCTCTCATTTTTAAGGTTTCTGGTTTCTAGGTTCCCGTTTGAACAGATATCACGTAAAACAAAAATCAGCCTCAAATCTCATTTGAGTTTCGTGGTCACTCTTTCCCCTTTTTCATCTGATCTCCATCATACAGCGCTCATTCCCCAGCCTGGTGCCGGCAATTGCCCATCTGGAATGAGGCTCAGCCTTCAAAATATCAAACACAATGAAAGAAAAGAAAAAAAAAAACAAAACACACCACAAAAAAACCTGTAACGAAAGTGGCCGCGGGGACGCGAGGGCTGCTGTCCCAGCCTCAGCCCGGCTGAGCTCTGTGGCGGCACACAGGGAGGGCTCTGTCCCCGGCACCCCACGGGACTCGGGTGACCCGGGCCCACAGCTCGGACACCCGGGCACGGACTGTCACTGGACTCCAGGTCACTGTCACTGGACTCCAGGTCACTGTCACTGGACTCCAGGTCACGGTCATTCACACACCGTGGGCAGCACCAGCTTGGCACACTTGGCACTGGGAAAAGAAGAGCCCGGACTGTGCCAATCCCGCTGGACAAGGCCATGTGTTCCTGGCTTGGGCAGTGCGCACCGGCTCTGTACACAAACGGAGGAAAGACAGAGCTGGTGGAAATTCTGTACATTTTCTTCGTTTCTCTTCCTCTCCCTTTCCCTCTCGCCACATGAAGAGTCACATCAGGAAAAAAACCACCCCCTGGCTCTTTGCTGGTTTAGGATTCCCCGTCCTGGGGCAGAGCAGCCCCGGAGTTCTGCCCGGGAAGCCGGGAGACACCGTGTGCCCCCTGCTTCAGCCTCCGGCTCCTCCCACGCCCTGAGATCCCTGATGGGCACGGCTGCTGCCCAGCTGCAACCCAGAGCCCAGCGGCACAGTCCACCAGGGTATTTAGGACAGACAACAAATGGGTAATAATAATAATATTAAAAAAAATAATAAAGGTGAGATACACAAAGAACTCGTCCATCATTGGTGGCCGTACACTGGCTGATCACAGAACCTCCCGCTTTCTCAGTTCTGTGGGGCATGAACTAAACTGGGAATGGAAATTAAGTGGCTCCTTAATGAACCTGCTTATTTTTGGAGCAAAATATTGAAGATTCCTCAGCAGCACCATCAGCTTTAAATCCCCCCAAACACCCTGTGACCTCCAGTACAGCAGGTCCTTGGCTGAGTGCTGTGGTATTTATATTTAGTACACAAGGATCTATTTGCTAAGATCTGAGCGGGTACTGAGAGGAATAAAGCCCCCCTGGGAGAGTTGGGATGTGAGCATGGAAGTGGCTCAGGAGGATGAGAACACAGTGAACACAACAAAACACAGCCTGGTGGAAGAGAATCCCAGTAATTAATAGGATGTGGTGTAAACGTGATTGATTTCGGTGCATATTTACTGCACTGTTCACCAGTGATTTATCTTAATTTTACATTAATCATTAACATAGTCAGCTTGACCAGAGAAGTATTATTTTCATTACTCACCATAAAGGAGAATTTTTTCCTTAGGAAAGCTAATTTTACACATAATCCATCATTTGAAATTAGCCCAGCAATCCTGCCTTTTACAGATACAATTAGTGCTAAATTCCTGGGAAAGCCTCTTCTTGCACCCTGTGGCATCAGCTATAAATGCTCAGCCCACAGGGGAAGTTTAAATTGGCTGTTAGGGAAAACTTCTGCACTCAAATATCATCAAGCATTGAACAGGCTTCCCTGGGCAGTGGGGGTGTCACCATCCCTGGAAATATTTAAAAGCTGTGTGGACGTGGCACTTGGGGACAGTGGTGGCCTTGGCAGTGCTGCCTCTTGGGGAATGGCTGGACTGGATGATCTTGGAGGGCTGTTCCAGCCTAAATCATTCCATGATTCTATGAAAACTTCCCTTAGAAGTCAGTAGTTATTAGCAATGTGTAAACTCCCCCCTTTTCCCCCTGACACTGCTGTGCTGAGTTACTGATCTGAAGCCATGGTTCAGAAGCAGCTGAGCTGTACTAACATTTCCCTCTGTAATAAAAGGAGTGGAAGTTGTGTGGCTGAGCAGGGCCAGCACAGCTGCTCAGGGAGAGCAAGGATCCTCCTGATGTCTGATTGTGAACAGAGGAGGCAAAACATGGATTCCTGCCTTCAGCATGGCTGGGAGTTCAGGGGATTTTCCCCCTCAGAGAATAAATATGCTCAAAGCTCTCTCATTGCCTGGGCACTCCGGCATTTCAAATGCCACTTCTGGAGCCACTCAGAGCTGAGGAAATAAAACCACACTGATTCCTGCCAGCTGAAGGGCTCAGCCCATAAACAGCACCAAATCAGAGTGCTGCCTGCAGTGAGTTATAGATTCAGTGGATCTAGTACAAAAATTAAGAGTAAAGTGGTGATTTTTTTCCCCCTAATAACTAAAATGATGTATAGGATATTTTTGTGCCATTGCTTGCATTTGTTCCTGGAATAAGCAAACAGACAGTGTTTGATCCTCCATTAAGGAGCAAAATAAGAGAGTAGAAAGCTTTTCATGCTGCAGCACAAGAGTTTCAAGCAGATTTTTAATATTAAAAATGATTCAGTTTAATATGCAAGGTGTCCCCCCAGTAATTAAGCCCAGAGAGACCAGCTTCTAACACATGTAAGTATTAGCAAGTCCACAAAACTGAATGATATAAGGTGATTTTGCCCTTTCTGAGGAACACTGGGGTTTATTAATAATGCCAAAAACGGTCAAGTCTGGGCAATGTCACACTCTGCTCACAGTCAAACATCTCAGCTTTATGGAGCTGGAAACCTTCCTTTAAAATAATGGGCCCCTGGGATATTGATCATGTTTTTAGTGTAAAAAGGCAACAGTTGACACTTGATTTTCCATTCTCTTCCATGCTGCCCTGCAGTGACTTTAGACATGAACAAATCCAAGTCTTTCCTAAAGAAGGTGATAATGGATTGAGCTCAGGATGGTTTCACCTGAATCCAGCTCAAAGGCTTCAATTTCATTTAGCAGAGGGTGTTAATAGATGGTAATATTCAGAAATGAACCACTTTTTACTTCTGGATGGAAAAAAAAAATCTTGAAACTGGAGAAAAGCGTTAAGCAGGAAAATACCTTTCCTGATTCCAAATAGTTATTTCCAGATAGGACAAAGGCAAGTAGATATGTCTGTGTGCAAATTCTAAAAAGGTCTCAGGGAAGAATGATGTTCATGTTAAAAATAGGTGAAAAACCTATTTCTGAAAGATATTTCATATTTTTTAATCGTGAATCACCAGACCATAGCCTGTCAAACTGGCCTTTAATCATAAAGAAATCAACTTTCATATTTATGAATCCCTGCTCTAACAGGAACCTTTCCTGATTCTCACTGGTTAAAGAATCCCACAACTCCTGTTGGTGATCATTGTCATGCAATGGTAGGAATTACATTGGTAACTTTTCACCCCGAGATCTGAACATTTTAACTTTAAAGATAATTTGAATATTCTAAGCATTATACAGATCTGTACAACAGAGTGACAGGAAAAGGAATGGAACAAAATGGAACTGAAAAATGGCTGGGAAAGGGCTTTTCAGGGCTTCAATTTTCTTTTTTTAACCTCTGAGCCAACCTAGCAGTAACTCATGCTCAATAAAAGTGCCCCAAAGGACTTCACTGCCCCTGCACACGGCAAAATACACTTTACCATACCTCAAGACCCAACCTAGTTTCTTTCACATCACAATCACAATGAAGGAAACAGAAATGTGAAGTTATTTTATGTGTGACATCCATATTAACACTGGCAATTCCAGTGGTAACAGTGAAATTCCAGATGGGAGAGACTGCAGCATTCCTATATCTGCTTCAAATACAGATGGTTAAATAAAACACTCAGATACCTGAGAGTGCCTCCCTCTCAAACAACAGCCACGGTGTTCCCATGGGAAAGCTGAGTCCTACAGCCAGCTTGCCAACTCTCATTGCACAAGAGGACCTGGGAATAGCTTTGGGAATTCAGCTTCCAGGCAGCCCTTCAGCTGTCAGACAAAGGAATGTTCTAGCAGGAGTTACCCCAGCTCCAGAATGAGCCTCCATGGAAAGGTCAAGGTGTCTCAATCCAGTCCTTGATAGCACACTCCAATCTTGCTTAAACTGATTGTTAGAGATTTTCTACCTCAGCAAAGTCCTGATCACTGGGTTTTAGTTTGCAATTTTCTACCTACTTTTCTAATGACAATTCCTTCCCTACCATTGCATTTATAGCAAATTGCTGCAGAGTTTGTTGGCATCACAAAATCAACAGCAACGAACAGAATATCGAATAGATTTGTTCTGATTCATGTTGTGAAAGCTCTCTGGAATAGAGCGCCAAATATTCCAGGCTCATCTGTGGCAGGTGGGGAGTATCACTCTGGAAATGGAACAGATGTTTGATTACGTAGAAAGGGGCATGAGAAACAGGGAAGTTTATTATTATCACTTTTGTGTTTTCACAAATGCATTGAGTGTTACATTTCGAGAGATGCAAGGGGTTCAGAATAAAGGTTTCCCTTTTTCTGTCCTCACATGTTGGTTGCTGCTCACTCAAAGACAACTCTCTCCCCAAGAAGTTTATTACACATTTGATTCTAATGTTTGTCTCTACCCACTGCACACAAACAGCCACTACAAGAATTATTTGACAGGAGGTTTTTGGAAGAGAATTAATAAATCTGTGAGTGACACTAAACTGGGAGCTGGGTGGGTCCCATTTTATCTTTTCAGGATTACCCCAGACCAGTTTTGTGGGAAATACAGTGGGTGTGTCACACACCTTGGGCAGGGCAGAGGGATCTGGGATCAGAGCATTGGGATGTCACAGCAGGTGACATTCCATGGAACTTTCACTGAAAATGCAGCTCTGCCTTAAGTTTTGGAAACCTTGGACAATGAGGAGTGGAAGAGCTGCACTTAGAAAAGCTCAGGGAAGAACAAACCTCTCTCCAAACTCAGCTCTGTGCGTAAACATCAGTAGTTTAGGTTAAACATTTCAAAACCTGATTTCATTTACTTTTCAAGTAGTTCCTTTCCTTGCTGGGTTTGATTATGTTCTAAATGCCCTGCAAAAGCTGTGCATGGCATTTTTGGGGTATTTGTGTGACCTTTACCAGGAGAAGTATAACCTAGGAATAGCTTCCTGTAGCCAGCCAAACACTGTGCACAAAGTAGGTTGATCAGAAAAGCTGGTCAGCATTTCTTAATGACAAACTCTATTCTGGTATGGTCTCTTTTTAAATTATTATTATTATTGTTTTATTTTTTGACCAGCAGCAGCTTTTCTGGCAGCAGCACAGGTATTCTGAACTCTGCAAGAGGATTTTCAGTATGCACAGAACTTCTGTAAATTGTCCAGCATAACATAGTGTTCTGCTCCAGTGTTCCAGGATTTGCAGGAAGAGAGGAGCGTTTAGCCTCTTTAAGACTGAAGGAGTGAAGAATTATTTAGACAGGAAAAGGAAGAAGCTGCTCAGAAAATCTCAATAACTTCATATCTGTCTTTCTCTCCACTGTACCTGCATTTAGAGTCTGTAAGGAGAGTAATAAATTTCCTGACCTGCTCAGAAAAGTGGATAAAGAAGAAACACTCTCCTAGAGAGTGGGAGTGTGAGCTTAACAAAACAGGAGAAAATGCTTTGGGGGATTGAACTTCTGAGTGAAGCCTGTAAAATATTAATTATTCTTTGCTGTCAATATAAAACCCAAACATAATTCAAGACACTGGGGAAGGAAAAGCTTCTTGTACCTAGCAACTGTAATATTCAAAATGTTTCTCACCGCCCAGGTGAGGAGCAAGCTCTGCCTGGGGAAATGCCTGTCACAGAGAGTTGCCCTCAGCGACATAAAATTCCTGTCCTCTCCATACATTTTTTCCATTCCAGCCTCAGTCAGGAACGCCTGGGTGATTTGGAGAGGTGATTAGGTTGCATTCCTGTTATTACAAGTAAGGGAATCAATACTAATTCACTTAGCTTTATTTTGTAAGTGGCTAAAGAGATGTAACATCAGCCTCCAACGAGGGAGAACACTTCCTGCGTGTGTTGGAATACTAATAAGAATTGGCTCAAGGTAACCACCCAGCAAGAGCTGTTTGCTAAAGCCAATTAGTTATTAATCAGGAGCTTGCTCATTTTTAAATGTCTGACAGTTTTAAAATAAAGGAAAAATACAGCCTGGAGAGCAACAGCAAATGCAGACACTGCTGAAATCAGGTGAGAAAATACAAGGATGTAGCATAGATTTTGTAATCTGAAACAGATAATGAAGAGATATTCAGTAAAATTAGAATTTTTCAAAACTCTGAAGAAGTGTAAATCCACCTCTGCAAATGACTCTTCTCTGTTCAACATTTGAACTTAAACTGAGGGCTTGGAAATGCTGCTATGGAATAGGCATGTTACAGGTTACACATTTCTGATCAAAGGGCCAGGGATGGATGGAAAAATACTCTGCAAAAATATGCACTTCACCTCCTTGGCTTCTTCCCTGGAGGTCTCCAAGGGCTGAACATTTAATGCTGAATAACCTTTCCTGGAAACTCTTTGTAGTGGATATAAGCCACTGAGAGAGAACCTGAACCACGGGAGAAAGGAACATCTCCCATCCCCAGCCTCTGAGTTAGGAAAAACCTTATTTCTAAATCCATCCAAAATCCACCCCAGTTTAACTGTAGAGCAAAGTCCTTTAGTGCAAATATCCTCTACCAGCAAACTCTGTGCTGCTGCAGCCACTGAGCCCTGCACTGGTCCCCAGTCAACATGAGACCAAGGCAATCCAGGATTTCCAGGCTATTTTGCCTGGCATTCAGTAACACCCTGGTTCCAGTAATGGCCATTCCACCCCTCCGGCTTTCTACCCTATTCTCCCTTCAAACCTATCACTTCCAGTTTTGTTAAGGACCTACAGAGGTTTCAGCTAGCTTAAACAATCAAGTTTCCCAGGCTAAGAAATCAATAACCATTTAATATTTAAGCAGCTTACAAGCCACAGCTGAACTCTGGATGTGGCAGCAGTGTTCCAACTACAGGGAATTTTTGCAAACCCCAATGCCCGGAGCAGTGAGGTATTAACGTGGCTCCTGCTTATCTCTACTTGAGAGCCCAGCACCTCCCTTCCAGAGCAAATACTGCTCATGATGCCTGCCAGTGCTGCCTGTTTCCCCCACTGAGTGCATCCCATTCCAGTCTGGGGCAGCATTGACAATGAGGCCTTAATGGAGAGAACTCCGAGCCAGGCAAAGCCCCAGTGGGAAGGGCTTCGATTTCCTCTGCCCATAAAGCAGGTACTGGGATCAATTATGCCCCGGCAGGTGATCCACGGCTGCTCTGCTCTCCCAGGATATGTTCTGCTGTGGGCCAGCTCCTGAGAATATCTTCCATGACTCTGCAGAAAGAGAGCACTTAAAAGAGAGTTTCTGTGTCAAGTGGATAAATGCAGCCAGATGTTATGGACTGGTTGGGAGTTCAGCACTAGGAAACCACAAAATAATACAGAGACTGTACACAACGAACCTTCACTCGGATATTTCCTTTGGACTCAGAGACATCCCTGCCAGGAAAGAGCTCAAAGGGCAGGTGAGGCAGGAAAAAGAGCTCAAGGGAACAGCTCCACTGATCCAAACTTAAGGGCCTTCCCCTGCATCTACATATCTGCACTGACACAGAGATAAAAACTGAAAAGTTTCCAAATATATTTTCACCTCCAGTTAGTAGGTGAGAAGGAAAAGCTCAGTTAAGTATAAATATATATATATAAAAAATATCTGTCTAAAATGTTAAAATTTGTATATGAATTTTGCAGAAGAGATCTCTTTTCACGTTGGAGGAAGGCTTGAAAGCAAAATAATCCCTTCTCTTTTCTAAGCTGTGTGAATACTTTAACAGTGAACACATTAAGTTTTAAAGGAAATCAATGTTATTTATTCCAAGCTTTTAAGAAGAGGTAGGAGACCTGAAACAAGGATTTTCTGCAGATAAAGACTGTTGGGTCCTTGTAATCCTCAACTTGCTTTTTTATCCTGAGAAAATGTACTCCTTTGTTGCAGATAGCTGGCTGCTCCTGAACATTCCTAATCCGTGAGGGGCTGATCAGCAGTGGCTGAGTTTGCAAGCAATGAAAGCCCTCATTAGGAATGGTTTTTGTCATCTCCCAGCACAATGAAGAGATTGCTGCCACACCATGCACTCATCAATCGGTATTGTCCTTTCCCAGGTGATAATTCTGTTTATTTTCCTACATCTCCTCGTGGCAGGAAATAATTGAATTGAGAAGAGAGAAAATAGGCAGCTATGATTCCCTGAGGATTTCTGTGTGTCTCCCAGCCTGCTTTTTTTTCTGTAATTTCTCACTCCTGAGCTACCTGGGGTGAGCTACACAGGGCATGTTCTCTGAGATGCACTCTGCCTATGAAAAAACCCTTAATCTTTATGAACTCCTGGTTTTTAAAGCCGCTTGATCACTTTCAGCTTTGAGGAGCTCCAGAACCATCCGTGAGCTGCAGGGGATTGGGCATTCCCTACTAACTGTGCCACAGGATGGATTTCCTGCCACAGGCTGTTAAAAGCCACCCCAGTGACTCCTGTGGGGCTCTGAGGACACGCTGTGGTTTCCCAAGGCAGGGGAAATGGCAGTTTTATTTAGCATTTACAGAAGGCAGCTACCAGCAGTTGTTTACAGGAGCAAATACCCAGTGACAAACAGTTCCTGGAAGTATCCAGCCTCTGACACACATTTTTCAAGGAAGCCAAGCCTGACAGGTTGTCTTTAACCCGGTATCAATCAACAGAACAGCAGCAGCAGCTAATCACACCCATCACTGCAACACACTGGGGAACAGCATTTGGAGAGGCACAGGGAGCCTTGAGTTGGGAACTGGCAGAACTCTGCTCACTGACACTGAATCCAACACCCCCATGTCAGGAACAACAAACCAGCAGCAGTGTCCCAGAAGGAAAACCCTTGGAGTAACACGCTCCAAATTCCACCTATCCCACAGGCAGAAAACAGAGATCCAGGCCTATTTTACGTTTCTGGCAGAGCAGCCTAAGTCACGATAAAACAGATTAGCTCAGAAACAGCAATAAAACCTCATTACCTTGCTAGTGTTGCCTGTTCTCACTGAGGATTCCAGGGGTGTTACTGCAGGCAGTTTGCAGTAACAGGGACCTGCAGCTTCCAATTACTAACGGGTGCATTATGCTAAGGATACCTGAGTCCCTGGGATGACACACTGGAGACCCACCTGGAATTTTGGTCTGAGCTTTTAACTACAGGAACTTGCTAGTAGAGTTTTCCTGGAGAAAATATATCACTATCACATTTACTCGTCAATTACTGCTAATAGAAACAAATAACTTGCTTACTTAAAGTAATTACAAACCTTGTGCTAAGAAACAAAAATTAAGTTAAGCAAGCACAACTCATTTCTTCATCATTTCCCCACTGGCAAAATAATTAAATTACATTTTGCAGTTTTTAGGAATGCTTACTATAAATCATTGATTTTATTCTAATAACATGATTGAGTAGTCTACAATTTTTTCAGGAGTTGCAAACGCTTTCACAACTCCAGATTCTCACCACGTAAAAAAAAAGCAAATGAACATACTGAAATGGTTTTACTTGAAACTTCCTTCGTATCCACACCAGCTACAGGAGCATTTTGCAGATGTTTTCTCTTACACAGGTATTTGCCAGCTTTGTCAGGAAACAAATGACAGAGAGGAATATGCAAACCTGCCTCAGCATGGTGGACAATTTTCTTTTCCTCTGACCACAACAGCCTTTCCAGGGGAACTAAAAGAGAAGATTTTTAACAGAGAGCTGCTTTTTTTTTTTACAAGCCACTCTTTTCCTATTCCCATTAAATGAACCTGATGACCAGACCTGTGTCTTCTGAAATTCTATCCTGGCCCCCTTTCATTTGATTTCTTTCAGATTTCTTCCTAAACTTTTCTCTTTGATGCCTACCTGGAACTTAAAGTGCTTTTTTATGCTGTAATGATCCTCTTCAGAAGTTCCTGGCTCCTCAGAGAAGCACAAAGCTGTGCACACACAGGTTACAGTGACTCCTCTCACCTCAGCTGCCCATTCTCCAACAGGTTTGAGCTGGTTCAGTGCTCAAAGAATGACAGAGCTGCGTACATTTAACCTCTTTGTCTTCACCTTCCTCCTCCTCCAATAATTTAATTCCCAGAGCATTTAATGAGCAACTCCAGCTATGCTCTTAAACTTTAAATCAGCCTGTGACCACTTGCACTTGGGCTGGATTTACTGCTGTTAGGATCTGCATTGTTGTGTTTAGCTTTTCCAAGATAACTGTTGTTTTATGCTTTTGACATAACACAGACACAGAGATGTCTTTTTTCATCATCTCACAAGTATCTCAGCTAATCAGCATTTCTGTTTCGTGGTTACAGTCTCCTGGCAACAAAACTTTATCTCAAACTGCCCCTTGTTGTTTTGGCGACCCTGTGCCCAGAGCATGGTACATCTTTTCTTTTTCCAAACACACTTAGTGCTCTTCCTTGTTCTCCTTGTGATTACCCACTGCTGGCCTGAAATAAAGCACCAGGAATATGCTAACATTTACACACAACTCCTGTTTCTGGTTGTCCCCTTGCACATGATCCACAACTCTGTCACTGAGCAAACCCTTCCTTTACAGAAAAAAAGGAAAAAGAAAACCCCCAAACCACCACAAAGGGCTTTGGAGGCTCAACTGTACTTTTCCAAGAGAGCATTCACACATCCCAGCTGTTCCAGCCTTACAGGCCTGTGGAAGAGATTTACAGACTTCCAAAAAGAGATTGGGAGACTCTTTAAGAATATGTTATCTATAAATTCAGACTTTCTAATGCTGACATCTTCAGGGAGGACACCTGCACCTCCCAGTAAGTAAGAGCAGCCTGTTTCCCCTGGTCATTTGGAGCCCTGATTGCCAGCACTCCAGTCTTTTCAGTTCAGACAAAAGTAGAGATGCCTTGGACCTGGCTCTCTCCCTGTCCAAGGCATTTAACACAGACATTTGGGATTTGACTGGGGGGACGAGCCTCAGCTTCACCTACATGTCACACCCCACACACATTGATGCTTACAGACGTTTCTTGAGCCCTGTTTCTTCAGACTCTCATGCAAAAATAAATGTGGGTTTTTTTTGTATAAAAGCCAGACAGATAAAGTGAAAGACTTGTACGGCACCAGCAAAGTGGCTTAGGTAGTCATGACAACCACGTCAGTGCTTATAAAACTTCCCTTCTTCTTAATCTTTTTTGCAGTTTAGATAGCACACATGCGAGCTGTAAAAACCAGTATCTGATCTGCAGCAATAAAATGAAAAGTAAAATGTTCACAGCAGCCACCACAGCGAGGCTGGGACACTGACAGTTGCTGGGTGTCATTAGCAGCAGTTCTGTCCAGTTCCCAGAGGGACTCCTCAGTGTGTCCAGGCCTAAGAGAGACCAAGAGCCTTATCCCAGATGTGGGGGTGAGCAGGGAAGGGCAGGAGGGAGAGAGTTAACGCTGCTTTTAAGGGGAGAAGATCAGACACTAAACACAGAAGCACATTATAAATGTATTCAGATCCCCAGGTACTTACAATTTCCTTCATCATCTGATCCCAGGAGGGCTCTGCTGCTCAGCCCCAGCTCAAGGGACTGTGGGTTCCCACAAACCATCCTTCCTTGAGCAAGAATCAACATCCATCTTTTGCTTTCAATCTTCTATGCTCATTACTTTTTCATCTGATTTTCAAAGTGGAAATTTAAAATGCCTCCCAGCCTTATCATTCACAGGTGGAAACCAAAGCACACCAGAAATAAATACCCTTCTCCATCCCAGGGAGAAGTCAACGGATTTGTTTCCAGCAAAAAGGGAGTGACTGCTGTCAATAAGACAAATCACCCTCCCCTCTAATCAAGTGAAAAACTCAAGAAAATTGCAATGCTTTATACACCTAAATCTGCCAAGAATCATGTGTAGCTTCCAAGTAAAAAAAATGGCTGGCATCTGGACTCTAATAACTGAGCTCACTTTCATGTACTATTTCTGTTAAGAAATATAATTTACTGAGAAAAAGAAAACAAATAAAACCTTCTTTTTAGAATAAAACAACTATGGTCAGCACACTTATTTCTTTCTTCTTTCTCTCAGCTGTGAAGAATAGTTCTCTGACATCTGTAAGAATTCCCCAATTTCATGTGATACTGAACTTACAAGGTCTCCATCAGCAGTCTCAGGGAAATAGCTCCATCTTCTGGGAGGCGGCCCTTCAGTGGCCGGGAAGGGAGCAGTTCCAGCGGCTCATCCTGTCTCTTCCCGGGGTTTATCAGTGCTGTTATCAGTGTAGGATCGTTCGCCTCAGGAATCAGTCTCTCTGGGCTGGTTTGCAGTGGCAGAACTGTTAAAGCAAAGCAGAGGGGCTGAGTAAACAGACTTAGCAGCCAATCCATGGCAATAAAAGCATCCCACAAAACCAGCGGGCACAGCAAAGACACTCCCGAGTATCCCAAATCCATGATGACACGGGTAAAACACAAACATCCTTAGGATGATTCCTGCCACGAACAAGTTCCATAGCTCCCAACACAGAAATCAGTGATATCAGATACAAAATATGTGCCAGGATAGCACAGAAAAAGCCTGACAGGAATCTTCTCCAGCAGGATGTTAGCTACTTGTTCTACAAAATGGGAAAAACTGCTCTCAGGATTTGGGATACTGCATTTAGCGCTGTACAAATGGCAGTTTGGGATGGAAGCTTTGCATTTCTTTCCAACTCAAAAGCCTCACGTGGTGAATTCTCTCCTCCCGTTAATCACAAGTACTATGTTCCACAAAGGCTGGGAATGAATTCCCTGAGTGATGCTGAGGAAGCTCATTAGGCAGGAATCGGTGACTTAAAATTGTGCTGTTTCATCAGCTGTGATTCTGCTTTAAGCATGTAAAGTCTGACTAAAGTCAAATAACCAAATATCTGCATCACCTTCCTGGGAACATTAATGCCAATTGTTGAGAACTTTCTGTTACTTATACACAAAATCATTATTTTAGTCTTAGACTTTGAGCCACTTTTATGCAGCTTTTGACAGCACTGGCATAACCACCTTCATCTTTAGGTTCCTGTCTACTTTGGTCATCAGCTATGGAGAGAAGAACTTAAATTACCTCCACAGGTAACTGACCTTATTACATGTCTCCACCTTCTTTTCCCTCCTGGAAAAATAATGAGGCTGAAACTAAGACAATCAAAGTTCCCTGGTTTGACCCCAGAGAGCTGTGCATGGTGTTCCTAGACTGACCTGGAGGGAAGGAGACTTATCAAGCAATGAATGAGGACAAATAATCATTCTTAGAAGATGTTCTGTCTGCACCATCACCTTCCAATATTTAGAGGTGAGAGTTCTCCAAGGACAATAAAGTACATTTAATAATAAGACTACATTTACCATTCCTTCTGGGTTTCTTGGCTTTTTTTAGTTTGGTTGATTTTGTTCGTGTGGTTGATTTTTTTGGTTTGTTTGTGTTTTTCTTTGGTGAGGGGATATGTTTTGGGGTAGTTTTTGGTGTTGAGTTTGTTCATAATAATGACTTAAAGCTTTGTTGTGTAGTTTCAGTTTAAGTACATTGAAAATACATTGGTTGTACATTTAGTACATTGATTGGTGAAAAAGAAATCACCCCACATTTCTTACACAGCAACGAATCCATCTTCCCTTGTTTTTCGGATTGTGGAATGTGTGAGACCAAAACAGAATGGCACCAGATTGGCTTAATCACTGGTGATGTCTCATGATTTTTCTTTCTCTAGGTGAATTGAATGAATTGTGTTGATTTCCTAAATCACATGGAATGTTTTCTCTCAGCTAGGCTCAGAAGACAAATATCAAGCCCCTTCTCAAACAAGAGGACAAGAGAGCAGTCTCACTCCACAAAGGATTTCCAGTCTCCATAAAATGCTTTCACCCACTATTTTTGTTCCTCTCATTTTCTGGCCCTCTAGCACACAGAGTCAGTGTCAGAGATTTATTTTAGATGTTTTCTCTCCCTTAACTCCTTGAAACTTCGCTCTCAACTTTTGCTGAATTTAGTACAATGCATCTAAAACTTTTCTAGCAGCTCTTACACCTGCAGATTTCAGAAGGATTCTGCCTTTCTCCAAGAGCTCTTCAATTCCTCTTTTGGTACAGCAATCCCACTGTCCAGGAAGTCTAACAGAGCCTCATTCATTGAACCACAATGTTTTTGTCCAAGGAGCTCCCTGCAGTCCTGCCTGAGCCGCTGCCTCCCGCTGCCTCCCTCAGAGAGGTTTCCTGCAGGAAACATGGAGCCACATCCATCTGGGAGCTGCCTGGTGCTTGCCACTGCTGTGCTTCACCCAGTGTCCTCCTGGCCACCACCCTCCTCTGCCATTTGGTACCAACCCAAGTGCTGTAAGCACATCGAAGCCCTGGGTTTCTCTAAACTCTCCCCACAAAGTCAGGGAGAGGTCGGAACTGCCATCCAAAAATAACTTTGTGCCAAGCTTTAATCAATGCACTTCAAAAGATTTGCTGATCCAGACTGTAAAACACAATTTTAGCTCCTTGTCCGTGGTGCAGCTTCCTGCAACATGGATCAACAGGGAAACCCCCACTGCAGCTCCAACATCCATAAATAGCCAAGTCCACTAACAATATTTTATTAGTGCTCCATAGCAACACTGAGGTGGTTTTGCTGCTCCTACAAGTCACAAAGCTGCACGAGCAGGCAACAGTTTGCCTTCTCTGTTTGTCATACAAGGGCAAAGAAAATAAGCGAGCCAAAAGAAAAGGATCCCCATCACTACTGGAGCAGCTGCTTTCCTGCCCTGAGGCTCCATTGCAGCTGTTTTCTGGTACCTTTTTATTACACAGCTTCTTGGACAAAGAACTCCTCGATGTTGCACTCATTTTAACAGTGTGCAATGTTTGGGAGGGTGTGGATAAACAGTACCCAGAAATGGAGCTTTAAAATTACAAATCTCCCTATTCCTAGGGAGGGAAGGCAGAATTCTTTTCCTCTCTCCAAGGCAAAGACTTCACTCAGCTTTCTGTCCCTCCTGGTTCATGGGATTCATCCGTGGCTTCAACTGCCATGGTCAGGGACAGTGTCACCTCCAGCCATCACACATCCCCACTCACACAACAGGCTGTCCCAGGCCTGACTGCAAGTTTTCTCTTTCCCAGGAATGTCCAGAGGGAAATTCCCACCTGCCCTGTGCCTGCTGGACAGAGAATTGCTCAGGGATCTCTCAGCAAGCTTTGCTCCCTGTTTTCTAGGCAGTGTAAATAACTTGGAGCATACCAAAGCCCTCAGCAGCCACAGCCCTGATGCCACCAGGGAGGAAGCGCCCACACATTCAGCACCAACACATCAGGAGGAAATAGTTGAGGAGACCTGAGCCAATGCCCTGCTGAGGAGATCCATACATGTGTTTCTTCCCCCTCAGCTCCTGCATCTCCTGTACTCAGCAGATGTTGAAGTCAGGTGATCAACTCTGAAAAATAAAAATTCAAATGTTTACATTATAGTTTTAAGTGCTGTGAGGAACTCAACACCTAACTGTAAAATAAAAATGAATCCTAAACCAAAAAAGGCAGCCCAGTGCTGTTCCTGCTGTGTCAGACCCACCAAATGCCGGGGCTTTGCCATGGGAAGCACAAGGTGTTCTGGAACTGCTCAGCAAAAATATCCCACTGACACAAACAAAGGCAGCACCCCACTGGCTCTAAGGTGGAGCTGACATATGGTAGATTTTGCCTCATCTGTGAGTCATTTTACTTCTTGTTTTTGCCTAGCTGTTCTTTTTTTCAGCAGGACTTCAGAAGGGTGATAATTAATTTTAAAATAACCATGGACTCCTTTTCAACTTTTCCAGACTGAAACTGAAGTTCGTCCACTGGAGTCAACTGTAATTAGGCACATTTTACCATCTTGTTTTCCCAACCTCTAAAAAGGGTTTTTCTCAGAGGATTAAAAATTTAATCAACTGAAAGGTCCCATGTAGATTTAAATTATTTTAATTCTCTTCTCAGGAAGATTTGCCTGACCAAAACCTGAAGTGCATGAAATGCAAGGATTTGGAATAGAAGCCTGAAAGCTGCAGCAGGAAATCCCAGAATATCCACACCTGTACGTGCTCCAAATATGACTATTTTATTGACACCTTTACATCAGCACCCAGGGCAGAGTGGGGATCAACAGTAAGCTCCTTTTCCCTTTTTTCTCTCTACCCTATCTCCCCATCAAGACAGATGAGTATAGAATGAGGGATTTAAACTTCAAAATACAGGATCTTTGTCCTCACACACAGAACAACCACTCAAAAATGAGAAGCTATCACTTCAAGTTATCCCAAGACTATAATCATTTGAGATTCTAAGCAGGTTGGCACAGGTGACTACGGTATGCAACCTCCTTCCACACTCATTAAAATCATCTCATTTTGACAGAATTTCAACCAACTCTGCCCCAAACAATTTATGCTTTTCCACAGCTATTTTTAAGTTCTGAAACACCTGGAGATAACTAGAGAAACTTTTAGCTGTCTGTCAGGAGGGCTGATCTGGAGATGGAATAGCACAGTCTGTGCCCTGCTGTGTCTGTGAGATAAACCACTGAATAAGAATTCCAACAAGAGCACAAAGTGCAGGGCATTAGAAAGAGGCAGAGCAAAGGGTTCAGAGGAAGTGACCACTTTGGGGTCATTGAGGCTCCAGGAAGTTTAAATAATCACTGATTTTTGCAGCTAAGAAAGTAGCTATTGTGTTTCTGGGCAAAATGCTCTCAGTGGAGCTAAGCGATGCACTGGAAGAAAAAATTAATCATGCAGAGTTGAATAAATTCCTTTAAAAGCCAGGGATGGCCACGGTCTGACTCTCACACAGCCCAGCTCCGGCCCCTTTGTGCTCCTCTAATGGAATGAGGAGCAGAAATGCTGGTGGCTCCTGAGGGCAGTGGGGAGATAAAATCATTCCCTGCCTCCAAGCAGTTCCCAGGAGAACCTACCTGGCACAGATCCCCTTGTTATCCTCAGCATTTTCTTTCCTGCCTTTCCATTTCTGAACCTGTAGAATGTTTAAGTAATGCCTGGGGGAGTTTGCTGCTGAGCTCCAGGTGTTTATTTGCAAATATATTTAGGGCACTTCCCATTAAGTGTTGCTGGAGACTTACCAATAATAGATACAAAGATTAGATTCCTAAAAGGCAGTAGCCAAAGGACCTGAGATCACTGGCACCGCAATAATGATTGGAAAAGGGAAGGGAAAAGGGAAGAACGCTGCAGTATGGTCACGATCCCTTGTTTAACATGCCTACCTGCTTGCTAAGCCAAGCTGAAGTGAAGCAGGTCTGGTTTACAATAAGGCACTATAAATAAGGCACTTTCAAATATGGGTTGTTCCACTGCCATTTTGATTATGTGAGGAGTAAACAGCCTGTAAAAGGTATTCTCTCTACTCCCATTCTGGCTGTATATGCATAAACCACAGAGGCACATTCTGAGCCTTCTGGAAGAGACATCATTGCCATCCTCTTTAACATTTTAGAAGAAAAGAGACTTTTTAAAATCAACACAATTTGAGGGCCACTCACCTCCCTCTCTAACCTTTATCTATACACACATTTCTCCATGGAAGTACAAATAAAAATCTCTGTGTCAAACAGCTCAGTGTCAAAAGACCAATGAGTCATGTACTATAAACTATAGAGACTCCTGGGAACTTTGTGCAACTGGAGCAGCAGCAGCATGCAAACAATAAAGCAGAAAAAATATCCAGAATGTGCTTTTCCTGCTCAACCTCTTGATTTGGATTATTAAATGGCCACAGTGTAGCTCTCACCTCCTTTTTGTGCTGCCTTCTTGTGTGTCCTGACACTGAAGTCAGGCTGCCAGGCCTTGTGTTTTGAGACTCCTTGATTACCAAAAGTTTTGATAGGTATAAGAACCACAGCGAACAGAGAAAATGAATGTGGATCAGAGTGGAAACATCCAGTTAAGATTTATTTCTACTTTTCAAAAGCAAATTCTTTTTTTCTTTAAAAAAAAAAGGGGGGGGGTGGGGGGAAGAAAAGCACACATCTCAGTGTGTTGTGTTAGATTTCTACACACCCCAGTATGTCATGTACCAAAGTGCTGGGGTCAGTTTCTTGTGTCACAAACACATCTTAGCCTGGGCAACCTGGGGATTTTTGTTTATTGACAAAAATTATTGTATTATGTGACCAATAATACAGACCCTGTGGGCATAAACCCAGAAACTCAGCAACAACCGACTGGCTGGGTTTGAAGGAAAAAGGAATGTGTTATGTACTTTTAATAAATAGCATAACCAGATTCACATAATGTTGCTTAATGCCATGATTTAGGTCAAATCTTATGAAATAGGAAGAAAAAAGCTGTCCAGTGTGCTCACATTGTTGACCTAAAAAACATGAAGTGCCAAGCATGAGCTCCATGATAACAACACATCGGGAATGCAGGTGACTTATCCAAAATTCAAAGTCAAATGCTAATTTGTCTCTAAGTCCTGATTATATATTATTAAGCCAATCTGCAAACCAAGCTTAAAAGATGCATAATTAACAAGATGCCTGTTCCACATTGGTGGGGAAGAAGGTATTTTTAGCTCTCCCATGTATCACCAACATCACGTCAGATGTGCACTCCTTTCCATCACCTCTGCAGTTATCCTGCACCTTCCTGAACTGGGAAGTTGGCTTCCATCCTGTCCCAGTGGTACTGAACATGCACAACTCCTCTATGTTAAACACAGACCGCAGCTCTCTATTTGGAGGCCCACATCTAACACTTTTTTAACTTTCCCTTTTTAGGAAAAGCTGCTTTGGGTGTCCCTGAGATGACTGCCCTGGTGGAAAATCCATTCACTGATGAAAAAGCAGCAGCAGTCACCTGGTCCTACACCCTCTTCCCAAAAAATACCCCCACCCCTTTATAGGCAGGGCCTGTGTTTCAAAAAGAGAGGACCCTTAAAAATGAGATGTAGCAGTTCTTGCTCTGCAAACTCTCAGGATAAATTCAGATTAATTTAATTGAATTCAGTGAAATCCTTGCAAAACATTACAGACACAAGTGAAAAGCCTGAGGATGGATGGGACAGGAATATGCTGGATGGGAAAAAGTAATCCAGCAATATATGAGTGGTTTTGTGCTTTTTTTTTTTTAAACCCTGGTACTGAAAAGTACTTCAAAGAATAAACTGTCTAAAAGCTTAAAGTATATAATTATGTTTCATGAAAACCAGTGCAACTAAGGATATCCCTTATGAGAGGTGTGCTTTAAAGCACAAGAGAAAAGTTGGTTGGTTGTTTTTTTTTCCCCTAGAATTGGCTTTAATCCATCTTACTTTTTTTTCCCCTATTACAATTTCCCAGCTGTTTTTATTTTCCCCCTCCCTTCCAGGGCTTACCCTAGAAATTCTCAGGAACACTTCTTTATCCCAGTACACAGGACATTTATTTTTCCAGCAGTTTTTATGTCTAAAAAGTTTTTGACTGTGAGGAAAGCCAGAAATACCCTGAAGCCTCCCATATATGCTCCCAGAAGTGACATTTTAATCCCCTCCTGGCACACCAATGCCTGCCAAATACACGTGTGGGCTGGGGGTGCTCAGCCAGTCTCACCAGGAGGGAGTGAAGAGCTGAAGATGATGAAGAAAAAAGCTTTGAATGTCGTGTGACTGCAAAGACCACAGGATTAAACTTGCCAAGGCCATGCTGAATTTGCCCCAGGTTTAACCCTTCCTCTGAAAAGGGTTTTGAAAACCAGAACGATTTGTTATTTACACCAGTCCATTAGTGCAACCCTCGGTTATAGATGTATGTTTTGCATTTCTTACTGGGAATTACAATTCCCCACAGACACGCAGGTTTGATTTCAGCAACAGCTTTTTGTCATCTCAGCCCAGTTATGCAATCTCCTCTCTGTGCAAGCATAGTTCCATGTGTGATTTTGCTCCAGTGCTGTACAGCCTTGAAAGCAAAGTTTGTGACTGATAATTAAAAGCATGGTTCCCAAGGCTAATGTCTGCCCTCTTCACAAACTAAACATCACAGCCACTCTCCTTTTTCATTCCTGTGAGGTCCATTAACAAGTTTTCCCATATTCCACCTTCTTTGGGATAAACAAGAGGTGAGAACACAGGGAAAGCACGTTTACCAAATTAAAATATATATATATATACACTTGCCAGGAAGTTTTCACTAGTACTGCTGTTTTATGTCCAAAAGATAGAATATCTCCAAGAATCAAAATGATGAATTTGTGCCATTTAAATCCAGTAAATCGTCACAGATTCAAGGAGTCAAGTCAAAACAGACCAGCTGAGCTGTTGAGCAAGACACCAAACCACTGAGCCACGTGGAACTGAAGAAAACAAGGAGCATGTTCTCCTGCCATCCGCAAACCCAATGGCCCTCTCTGCTCCCATGCAGACCTCCTGGAAAGAGCAGCTCCACCCTGGAGAAGGATGCTGCAGGCCTGGTGGGAGGATCACATCAGTGCAGTTCTAACTTGCTGGCTGGTTGAAAAAGTGACAGTTAGTGTGACTTTGCACCTTCTAGATCATTTTCC
Source organism: Cyanoderma ruficeps (assembly GCA_008694505.1). Taxonomy (NCBI): domain Eukaryota; kingdom Metazoa; phylum Chordata; class Aves; order Passeriformes; family Timaliidae; genus Cyanoderma; species Cyanoderma ruficeps. The sequence goes on from VZDJ01000052.1 coordinate 310,738, forward strand.
TGTCTCCCAAAAGGAATACACTGGGAGTATCAACTGAACAAGTCCAGGTTTTTCCTGCAGCTGCTTTTCTGGAGCTCTGCTGGCTCCTTTGGCCACAGGCTGGCACAGATCAGAGCCGCCCTCGTGTCTGGGAAAGTGTCACGACTGTCATTATTTCAGAGCCTGGATTGTGGTTTATGCTACAGGAGTCCCACACTTCACCTGCTGGTAACTCACTCCCTTGACACACCCACATGGTTTTCACGTTCTTCAGTTTATTCCTTACCATCTGCTAGTCAGATGTTCCAACTAAATCAAATTTTACAGCTCCAGTTCTCTTTGAAATACGCTCCTTTGCCCTTTTGTAGCTCCTCTGATCAGCTTTAGAACATTTACTTTGCATGCAAACACCCAGCCTGTAATTCCAAGCCTTTGCTCTGATTTAAGTAAATGCCACAGCCAAGTCAGAGCATCTTTGAGGAGCAGGGGAAGTCCAGGCAGTGCTCACACAGGCCATTGATCAAGTGTCAGACTAGCAGACTTCCAAACTGCTGATAAACAAGTGGCATTTCCCCTCACTTGTTACTGAGCACAGAAACACTCCTGCGCACTGTCCTTTCTCCTTCAGGTTTGCTTTCACAGTAGCAGGATAAACCCAATTTCCCTTTGAGAGAGGAGTCTCAACTCTGCAGGGTCAGGATGGCCACTGCAGGACACAACATTGGCACAAGCATTCAGCCTTGTCAGATGTATCCCTTGCCAGTGGGTGCTACCCTGGTTCCTTTGATGGTTTTTTGCTCTGGTGAATCACATTTTTGCCACAAATACATCCCAAAGAGCAGAACCGGCTCTCACCTACAAGAACAACCTCTGAAGTACTTTGTGGTTCATTTTCCAGATGCAAAGCCACCAGGGTTTGCGGCTGTGACTGCAAATAAGCAACACGACATTGCTTTCTCAAAATAGGGCCCAAATCCTGCTTTCACATTCCTGCTGCCACCTTTGTGCCACAAGGAGGTTCCTGAATCAGAGACTACAGATAAAGGTGGGATTTAATAGACCAGCCCTTGAAAACCATCCACTGAGGATCTTAACATTCAACATTTTTGAAAGGGGCCCATTCATGCTGCACTTAAGATGCAGCATGAACTGAAAGCCACTGAAGCATCAGCAACCATCACAACTCCTCTGCCAAATCTGTAGGTTTCTCATGCAATTAATTTTCATGTACTCATCCCCATGCCATCGGCAAAGTGAACCTCCAGCCCTTCCAGGAATATTTACATTTTGCATCTTTGCTTGTTACATTCGCTTCAGGTGATTCAAAACAGCACTTTGCAAAATGCCAGTTCCTGCTATCATCTAAACCCACTCTGCAAACAAATGAGGGCCACAAAATTCCTAACAAGGGTTTCCTGAACAACACCAGCCCCCAGTGTTCCCCTGCCAAGCCCACCAGCTCAGCATGGGCAGGACAGAGAACAGCCCCAGCTCCAGCCTCGGAGAGCTTTGGGAATAAACCAGGAAACCAAACCAAGGCTCGCAGCCCCACTGGAAGCAGGCCTAGAGACGTTTCCGAAGCAAGAACATCTTTCTGTTTCCTGAAGAACCCTTGATGTATTTTCCCCAAAAGCCTCTTTTATCACCAGTTGCTGCTTCATTTCCTGCTTGCTATCCTGAACAGCCTTTTATTACTGTAATTCAATAGTAAGAGACTAAAACCAAGCAGGTAAATCAAAGGCTTATGACATTCATTATAGTGATCTTCCCCTCATACCCTCACGTATAATAAAAACCTTTGCAAAGTTTGAAAAAAAAATCTACTCTGCAGTTGTTTAATTTCCCTTTTTCTAATGCTTGTGATATGTCTCAGAAAAAAAACTCACTTTTAAATACCAAAGTATCCTCAGGGTTTCAGGCAAATGGCTGGCTTATGAGGAACTTGGATTTTGGGCTTCAGACTAGCAGGCTGGATGCTGGCAGGAATGGCAGAATGGTGCCAGAGACAGAGCAGCATGCCAGACTTGGATGAACTGGATACAACAACTCAGAGATGCAGCCTGTACAATTTTCAGCTGCTTCTTTGATCAAAGAATTCTTGCAGCACAGCTTTTAATCCCATCAAATCTACATAAAGGTGAGAGCTGGTACCTCAGAAAGCAGCTTGTTACATGCTGGCACCCAGCCTGGCCTTTGGTATTTTTGAGAGACTGGAGACTGTATATTAAAAAGGTTTAAATTTCTGAAAAGCTGATTGAAAGGAACGCTGCTCGCTGATAGTTTTCAGGCTCTGAAAGCCTGGTATCAAGTCTGGTATAGCACAGGCTTATTCCAATACTGAGTGACCTTTGCCAGGGCTGTAAATCTGCTGTTTTTCAGAAATTAAGCAGGTTCTAGTGCACGTGGCAAAAGCAGGCAGGTCTTCAATGCCAAACTAATTAGAACCAACCTCCTTCATGGCATCCAGCTATTGTGAAATCTCTGTAAAGTCAATTGGGTTAAACCAATTCACCTGAAATCTCCCATGCATGTCTCTATTTTGAAAATAGTTAAATCAAATTTGATATTTGGCAAATTAATTGTTAAACAGCGCTCGGAAACATGTTGAGTTTTCAATTTTAGTGCTATTTAAAAAGCTCACTGCACCAGCTTGTATGAGCCCATCTAAGAGCACTTCATCTGGTAGAGATGAATTTATGTAATTAATGAGATAAAGAGATATAATGAGATTAAGAACCTTTGGACAGTTGCAATGAAAACCTGAATTCCATTCAACCAGTGCTTGTTAACCAATTTTAATAATATTAACAATATTAACTAATGGTCCTAATGTAAGGGCTGCAATGTGGGGTAGCAAGATCCACTCTTCTTGTAACTCCACAAATGCAAAGTCAGTGTCCATGGAAATAATTGTGTGAATACAGAGCAAAAGAGGGGTTGCTTAGGAATGGAAATGTGGCTGAACCACAGGAATTAGAGGCACTGTTAAATAAGGTTTCCAGATCTCTCTCCTGCAGTTGTCCAGTCTGGAACTTGGTCCTTCTCCAAGGCTGTAATTAAGTATTCTTTCCTGTTTTGTGTTAATCTGACCAGTTGGAAAATGGTTATGCATTTCCTGAGCCATGGGGCTGGGGGTTTGATCCCTGTAGATGGGGATTCTGAAAGGCTTTGGGAATGCACAACCACAACTGTTTTCACTTTTATTTTCTATTCAGATTATTATATTAAGATGCATCAACGTTCTCATTTACAAAACTGGTGACCTATGGGCAGAAATTTACAGCACCACTCATTGGTTTGCATGGGCCAAGGTGGACCTTGAGAAGAAAAGGCCATGAGAAATTCTGAGGGGCACCTGGAAAAGCGAGGATGCCTCATTTGGAATTTTGGTCTGTCAGCAAAGCGGCTCTGGGTGACAGGTACCAGCAGCTCTGCTGAAACATTTAATTAGTGGCTGCAATGCAGCCAATTACTCACTATTAATTTAAAGGCTGTTTGACTCCGGTATTAACTTCATGGCCTTGACTGATTTCCAGGAGTATTTGCTGGATATGTGTGCAACATGAAAATGATCCAAGCAAACCCAACCTCGTGAATCCAGAGAGGCCCAGGGGGTGTCTCTGAGCATCCCTCCTGCTTTGTATCCAGCTCAGTGGCAAAAGGGACTCTATGGGAATTTCAGGCTGTGCTGACCCGAGTGGTTTCGTGTCTGGGCCAAAGGAAGGAAAATGATCTGGAGGTTTAACAAGAATTTCAGGTGAAGTTCAGTCAAGTTATTTAATCTTAAATTACTCAAACTCAAAGATCCATAAAATTCACTCCCAAAACTTAATCTAATATTTGCATGCTGTACGCGGAGTAATTACCAGAACACATTTATTTGAAGTTAATTGGTCATCTAGACCATACCCTACTGCATGTTAATTACCCTGCCTATCTTGAATATGGTAAAAAAATCTATAAATAATTACAAAGGATTTGTTTCTTCATGTTAATGCCACACACCCTGATCTGCCAGGGAATGGGCAGTCATTACAGAATATCAAGGGTGCCATTTATGTGCTTGAGCATGATGCAGGTGGGATGCACAACAAATTTGCTGCATTAATGAAGCTGAATGAGTCTTTAAGTCTTAGTGTTACACAAAGATATTAATTTGTCATTATGGCAAAATGCTTTACACAGACCCCTTGAAAACAGACTTGTCACATGTCAGAAAACATCTCTGCCTGCAAAAAAATTGAATCAAAAAAATCTGACTTTCAAAAATAACTATTTACCAGTACCAGTTGAGGATCTGGCTCCTAGTTTTGCTATTTGTTGTTTAAGACTTGATAAATACTCCTGGATGCAAAGGGGACTTTCCCATCCAGGGAAAGACACCTTCTCACCCAGAAAGGCCCCTTGCATTTAGCACAGTCCATGTTCATTGAGAACCTGCTCTAAAATCCTCCAAAATTAATAACCACTTGTGATAATGGCAGATCTTAAATTAGACTGGGCTCTGTGATCCAAACGTTATTTGTAACCAGCTCCATAATAACTGCAGTGCCAGCATCCAAAAGAACCTTCTCTATTGAAGGCAATTTTTAAATGCTTACATTTTTCAACACGTTTGTTTGCTTTTTTTCCATACAAAATAAAATTAATGACCTTGAACATAAATAGATGAAGTTTTGGAAGAGAAAGGCTTTGCTATTTCATTGTTGGGTTTTTTTCTCCCTCTGCCCTGCACAGTGGAAACATTTTCCCCTTGCCTTTTTTTTGTCTCCTTTCCCTTTAAATAGAGCCACCCTTTCCATTTAAAAGAATCTACATTTTCTGTGGCAGAAAACTTCACAAAAACCCTGTACTGGAGACACAGTCTCAACAACTCGGAACAGCCTCCACAAGTCAAAAGTTACGTCTATTTATACCAATGCAGAACCCAGGAGGAAATTTTATTTTCTCCTCTGTTATTAAATCAGATAATCCAAAAGGACTTCGCTCAAGACTTTTGCACTCCATTGGCTGCATAGGACATCTGGAAATTAAACTGGAAATTATCTCCTACAACATCTGAGCTGTGCAGAAGTCAAGACAGGAGGGTATGGTTTGTTGTTATTTTACCTAAAGCTGATTTACAGATAAACCAGAACCTCAGCTGTGGGGTAACATGCCAAATACAAATTTCAGCTCCTCCTATAAATTTCACCCACTTTGCTTTACTGAAATCTTTCTTCCAATGTTAATTTTATTTTGCCAATGTGCAGGAAGAATCAAAGTTTCAGCAAACATATCATAATCTATATATTGCTTAAGTAGCTGCAAATACCAGAAGTTTCTTCTGTGTATAACTTTCCTCACTCCCAAATCTTGCTGACAAGATATCAAATTTGGAGATTATGTGCTGAAAAAAACCCCAAAATTAAAGTGAGCTTTGTTAAACATGACAACTTTCAGTTTTCCCAATATATTCTGCAGTAAAAGTGTCTGACGTCTTCTCAGCAGCATCTGAGTTTGGAGATTTTACTCTGGGAACATTGCAATAGGACCTATGGAATTTTGGATTTCAATCTGCAGACTCTGTGTGGGATGAATTCTGCCTCAGATGGGATTCCACGAGGAGCCCAGGTAAAGCTGGAAGATAAGGAGCAAAGACAAAGCCAAAACATGAAAGGCCTCCAAGCCTGTGAGACTAAGCTGAAAGTATTACTGGATTAAATGCAATTACAAAACTCAGGGTTATCACCAAGGTTTAAAAAAAAATAAAATTATCATTCCTAAATCAATTCTGAAAGGTGGCTTTTCATATATGAATAATGTAGTCCAGGAGTTTGGGGGTTTTGCCCCTGTTCTGCTGCTCTCTTCCACATTGGAGTAAACAATAAGTATAAAACAGTCATAGAAAACAGTTTTCAAAATAAAACATTAACATCTACTCTCAGGTTTACCTGTTTCATCTATTTTTGTTTCCCTGAATTAATGTAAGAGTGCTCTTTTCTGAGCAGATTTGGGGGTTAGGTTTTTTACTCTAAAGAATTTTTCTTCCCTACAAATAACTAAGAAATAAGGTGCTAGGTGCTTAAGGGTGCTTGACCGAAACAAAAAGGTGGCCAAAAGCTCAGAGGGGGAGATAATGCAGTTTTGGGGCAGGTAAAGGACAGAGCTGGAGGCACCTTCGCTCTCTTGCTTTCGGCATTTGGAGAGAGAGAACGGCCAGGCTGCTGTTTGCTGCGGGAGGAGTTCACTGTCACCAGAAAGTCCGGCCCTGGGAAATCCACCATCATCTGCCCCCCTGCCCTGCCATTCTGAGCTCCTCCGCCTGTCCTGTGGAGCTGGGCCGGCGCTGCTCCTCCTGCTGCAGTGTGACCCTGCACCTCCTGCCCTGCCGGGACATCCCACCCTTCCAGCCACCAGCCCGGGACTTTCCACTGTTTCCAGCTTGGTGCTCTGAGGGTCCTGCAGGGCACCGGGACCAAACTGCCCCGGGTTTTGTGAAGCAAAGCCCTCGAGGTTCTTGGTACTGTTTTGCTATTAACACTGTAATTATTGGTTTTGTTTGCTTTGTTATACATACTAGTAAAGAACTGCTTTTCCTATCCCCAAATCTTTGCCTGAAAGCCTCCAACTGCAAATTTATAATTGGAAAGGGTGGGATGGTTTACATTCTCCATTCCAAGGGAAACTCCAGCTTTCCCTGGCAGATACCTGTCTTCCCAAACCAAGACAGCAGCTCTCAACATGCTTTTATTACCAATATTTGTCAGCTGCTGATTTTTTTCATGCAAACCCAAGTTTATGAATGATGAGGGAAAGCAGAACGGGGTAAAACTCAGCAGCACAAGGTACAAACTCAGGCTCAGGAAGTAGTAAAATTTTCTGATGGCAATGAATGGAATAGAAAACTCACTGAACAATCACCAAGGTGATCAGAGACTGATTTAAAGCTGCCTTGCAGTGACAAAAAGGAAGAATTAAATCTATGACAATTATTTTGAGCTTTCAAGCTGCTGTACAAAGGCCTAATGACCTCATTTGAAATGCTGAGCAAAGGCTACCAGAGCTGTAAAAAAGTCAGCAAGTAAAACAGGTCTGAAAATAACTACCCAGGTAATTGGGGAAGAGAAGGAAATTGGGAACTGAGAAACCTTGGCTTGATTAGCCAAAGTAAAAAGGAATGGAATTGCCACTCCTAGTGTGACTGAGAGAAGACCCAAGGAGGGAAAACAGCTCCATAAGCTGAAGTGTTAGAGCTACAGAACTTGCCAGGAGTGAATGCTCCTCACCACCACTAAGCAATCAGATTGTGGAACAGTCTCCTGAAGGGGATGGATAGGCAGAAAGCAGGGAAACTAGAAGGCAAAAACAAGGAAAAAAGCCAACCCACCAATCAGTCTCCTCCCATTAACTGCTCCTAAAATTGGGATGCTGATGGCAGCAGCAGGGAATGGAATGTGTTCATCCAAGTCCCTCCAGCTCACATCAGCAAGTGCAGATTGCCAACAGCTCCCAGAAGCACAACTGAAACCAAGTCCTGGGCAGAGCATCAGACACTCAGCTCCTCGTTGTCACAATGCTTTCAATGTCATTAATCAGGGGTTGGCACTTTTCATTTTTCCCCATGACTGGGCCTATATTTGCAAAGCATTTAAATCTCCCCAGTTTCAATATTTCAGGATGACAGAGGCTGAGCTTGCAGTAGGAAACTACTGCATGGTCGATTAGTGCTCTGATAAATGATTCCCAAGTCAGCATCCTCCTACCTGCCACACACGACGGCTCTCCCAAAAAAACCATTCTGCACATGGGCCACCACAGTTCCCACGGACTCACTGAGACAGGCTCACTCTTGGCAGGGTGAATACAAAAGTAAGAGGTTGAGATCAGTGAATGAATTCATGGGGTTTGAATTGTCCATGGGAGTAGATGGGCTTTTGAAACCACGGCAAATTTAGGAAGATATGTCCACCTTAGTGGTTACTACCTTCAATATCCCCTTGTTGGCCTTTTTAAGGGTTTTGAGTGTTAATTCCCATAAAATACCATCCCCAGGTCACTTCAGGCACTGCCCTGCCATGTCCAAGTGACTGATATCCGATCTGGCTGTCCTTTACTTGGGCCTCAGGTGGAGCTCAGGGAATTAACATGCATCTTTGGGCTTGCTTTCCCAAGGAGCAGAGTGGATTTTCCCCATGAATGATCCTCTTTAATCAGTTTTCCCCTGTTACAGACAAGCTTGCAGGCACAGGACAGTGCCCTGTTAGAGCAGCACACAGTTTTTGGGCACACAAGGCTTTCCTCTGGCTGATAAAGCAGCAGCAAACTTCAAGCAAAAGGCAGGTCAGACACAGCTGCATCAGCTGATGATATCAACAGATTATACAAATGACACTGGAAAAATAAGAGAGCAGCCACAAACCCATTTACAAATTTCTGCTGTAATTCCCTATCCGCTCTAGGGCTGGCTATGAGCACAGGAAACCAAACAGTACTTTTTCTTCCTTCTTTTTTGCTGAAAGAGCCTCATCTCATGCCAGCTAATTGAAAGAATGGGACCCATTGGTCCCATAATTGCCATTATTAATTACCATAATAATTACTAATAATTACTCTGACTCTAGTGACCATGTTTCTCAGTCCTTTATAATGTAAATGGTTTACAATCCCACCAGATTATGGGAAAACCAACACAACTAGAAGTGCTGTGAATTATCCAGGAACAATTTCTATAGCTGTCTAAACCAGTCCTTGAGGAAGGCATCTAATTATTCATGACATTTATCAGGCCTTTGTAATGCTCTGCCATCATTGCTCCCTCCCTGAGGTACAGGGCTCTACTGATGCCAACTCATTCCACGTTCTAAGGTAAATCCATGGATCACACACTCCACTGGCTCATGTCCAGAGGGAACCCCACTCTTCTGCACTGCTAAGTGTGTAGGGAGGTGAGGAGTCCCTGCTTGCTCACAGTTGACATTTTTTTTAATCTCTTTCTGCAATATGACACCATGATTTACTCAGCAAACAATAAACAAACCTTCATTTCTTTGGAGTTATTTCAGAGCACATGATCCAAGTGCCACAGATTAGGATATAACACAGGACACCACTCTGAAGAATTTATTTCCCCCATTATCAAGCCAGTAAATTAAACAGAAAGAACGAAGTTAAAAAGCTTTTCCTGACCTGTTGTCAGACAAATCCCATTTATTTTCACTGTCCCATTTACAGAACAACTGCAATTGGCAAGAGCCTCTTGCCATATTTTGGAAGAGCACCCTGCTGGAAAGGAACAGAGTCTGAGGTGGCTCCTGGGATCCAACCCACACACTCGAGGAGGTGCCAAAGCAGCCACTGGGACTCCCCCTGGGGAATCCTTCACTCAGCTCATGCCCAGCCCTGTATAACAAATGCACATCACAGCACTTATGCAGAAAACTGAACTACAGAGGGATGCAAACACTATGGGAATTGGGAAAACCCCCATGAGTCATCTGAGAAGCCTTTAGGATATTTGACATCTTCATAAAAAAGTCACTGCAGCTTTAAGATCCATTATTTACACTGAGACTCCTTTATGTAGCAGCTATTAGTTTCTGCTCCTGCATCTATAATTACATGTTGCCTAGTTGATGTTTTTTAAAACAAGAATTTACTTCATAAATAGTCAACTATTTTGGCTACAAAAACAGAGGAATGAAACAGAGAATGGGATGAAGGGGGGGACACCAGGCCAGCAATTCTGCAGTCAGCTCCCATCTCCCTTTGCCAACTTTTATCCACGTGACAAACTTTTGCCTGAGCTCAAGGTTAGATTTATTTTGAAAAAATAAAAAATGTAAAAAGGAAAAAAATAATTCATCATCTTGTAGACATCTCTTTTAGGAATTCAGGGAGAATTACTTGAGGGCTGGTATATGAGATGTGTGCTGAGCACCTGAAAGCTGCTTCCTCCTCATATTTTTGTCCACCTAATCCCAGCTATGATATTCCTAACTGGAACTGCTTGGTTGACCCAGGCAAGTGGGGTTTGGCTGCAGGCCTTGCCTGGATTAGCTCAGACTCAAGAAGGGTGGAAATGATGAAGGTTAAGGAAAGGATTTAACACAGCTGCTTTAAAAAAAGAGCAAAATGGGAGGGAAAAGCTAATGAGGCCACATGAGACAATAAAGCCTTCAGGAAAAGGTTACTCTTTTCTCTAGGAAGACAGTATCAGGTGCTGGATCCATTATTCCATCACTGCAGAATTCATCCTGTGCAGGCAAGCTGTGGGACCAGCCAATGTTTTGCTCAGAGCTGACACTGAGCAGGGCTCAGGCTGTGCTGTTTAGGTGAGAGCTTTCACACACAGGTCAGCCGGTGGCACACCTCACCTCTGGCTGGCAGGGCTGAAGGATATCTGCACATCTGCAGAGAAGTTTGTTTCCATGGATACTTCTGCCTCTAACACCTCTGAACCTGTGTTCCAGTTAAGGTCCCTCTCGTGTTTGGCACAGGCTGAACATTTTCATAAAAATAAATCAATAGCAGGAGGCATTTGTAGAACTGTTTGCAATGCTCAGGCCTGAGAAATGAAAGTTCAAAGCAACTATGGCAACAACCCAAATGGTTTTATTTTGAAAAAAATATAAACAAGGAAAAAATTGCTTGATGGAGCAAGGAGAAAAGATAGGAAAGGAGAAAGATGCTTTTAATTTAACTAAAATTTACCAGCTGGTTATAACCATGGAATTTTGAAGTAAGGAATCTGGCAAGGCAATACCTGAACAATGTGCTAACATTCAAAAAAACACTGAAATTTTTTAATTAAAAAGGAAACCAAAGGTACAGACACTAAGTGGAAGGAATAGATACAGCAATGTTGGCTGTCACATTGGCTGATACAATTTTATATCTTTAGTAATGAACTGGAGAAAAAAAAGCCAGTTGGATATTGATGAAACAGAGATGATCCCAAACTATAAAGCACAGAAAAAAATCAGAAAGGAGATTATTTTCCTCAGACAAAGATATGCATTAACTAGAACTGAAACTACAGTTCTACACAAAATTTAAGAGAAAAACATTGCTTGGCAGACCTAGTGCTAAAATACTGACCCAAAACAGAGGTAAATTGAGGTAGGTTACATTTATACCTCACACAGATCCTGGAAATGTGAAGAGGAACCAAACACCTCTGTCCTACTTGTTATCTTCGCTGAGCACTGCAGTTTTGGTCACCCCTATGGATTTTGGAGATTCCCAAGTGATTTCAATAATTAGATCTGAACTTTAGGCAGTATTGATTATGAAGATCAAGGGGTAAAGGAAGCAAAGAATAGACACAGACTGCTTACAAGAGAGGCAAATGAAATGAAGGAAGGAGGGTTTTCTGGGATCAAGAGGGGCATGGAACTTTCAGAAATGGCTGTTAGACAAAAGAAGTAACTTTTACTGGCAGAATTTAGACAATAAAATAGCTGCATGAAATTTCAGCAAAGAAGGCAGAAAAGCCAACCCCCGAGGAAAGATTCCTCCATAAAGTGGTGACTGTTCCTAGTCTTCTATTCAAGCGACATTTCAAGCCTCATATCAACCACTCAGAATTTTAATTTCACTGTCCATCTAATTCAAAGATGCCATTTAAGATTTTTTTTTCTTTTTCTTCTCATGCAATTGACCTTTTGAACATCAAACCTGCCAGAATCAGCTACAAGAGAAATCAGCTCTTCAGCCACTGCAAAGAAAAGCATGAACCATCTACAAGTAATTTCAGCCTGCCACTGAAGCTATTCAAAAGGCATCCCAGCTCATTTGGTTTTAAAAAAGAGAAACAATCACCTTTCTTTGTTCAAAAACCTTGGGTTTTCTATGAAAACATGGAATATGCAAGACTGAATGATTCCTAGGTGGTAAAATACAAAAATGTTAACTGCAGCAAGACCTTCAAATCCTCACCCAACTGGCAGGGTCCTCACTAACATGAGGCTTAAACACATGAAAATGCACACAGGACATGGCTCTGGGTAAGATCTGTGGTTCAGGCTTAAATGGTTCCTCACTCTGAAAGCCAAAAAGAAGAAATTTGCAATTTTACCTTATAAACTGTAATACAAAGTACAATTTTTATGATGGCCATTACTCAAAAGAAGCCAAACCTTTTTCTTTTTTTTTTTAAATAATGCATAGAAGTAAGTTACAAACCCCAGGAAATCCGCTTTGGGCATAGATCAAATCCAGACCATCTCTGCTGACAGAGAAAGTCTGAAGTGTTTGAAAACAGGAAAGTTTAATAGAAACCGATTTGTGACTAACTACTGCTACAAGGCACTCATGAAAATGCTACGGTACATTAAAGCACATTAGCCTTAAGTTATTGCTGTATTAAAATATCCCTAAGTTGTAAAAATACAATAATCAAAACATTTAAAAATCACTGCCTGCTGCTTTACCTGGTCACTGCCAGCCACACAGGTGGGGTTCATGTCTATGTCTTTTAACCTGATACATGCTGAGGGGGTTTTTTTCCACCTCAATTGCCTGAAATTTATTTATTTTGCTCTGTTATGTTGTGCTTCTCATTGCCATTTCAGAGCACAGAGAGAAGGAACCATACCATTTCTGTGCTTTTCCAGGGAATTTAGTCAGAGGAAACACATCAGCTGGAGGCACAGTGAACAAAATTGCCAGTGAGATGATGGATATCCACTGACAAAGCTGAAAAGCAGATGGCTTTTGTTTCTATCCCAACCTAACAGCAGAGAAAACTCCAATGACAATATTCTAAACTGCTGAGGTTATTCTCAATAAATGTGGTCTCCATTTGGATGGTTAGCCTGAAAAAAATTAAATCAGGCTCTTTTTAAAACTGAGTTAATCTACTAATCAGAAAACCCAACAACATGACAGCAATCTAAAATGTAACCAGTAAAAGATAAAAGGACACAGACTCCACCAGCCCTGAGCTGTGCTGACACTTTACTGCAGTTCGATGGTCACAACACCCATATGAACAGCATACAAAAAGTTTCTCCAATATTCCCCCGAACATAAAGCTCATCATGCCAATTTGAAAATAAAAATACTGTAGCATTTTAATTAAAAGGAATCAAAAATATGTGCTAGCCACTCTCTGCTTTTTTTTTTCTCCAACAACAATCTATCAAGGAATCCTTAACTAAGAGATCACCTCTTACATCCCATCTCTAACTAGGAAGGCTATAGGCTCAAACCTTTTCTTAACAATTTCTTTCCTTGAAGAAGGATCTAAAGTTTTCAAACAAGAAGTTTAAAGGGCTTTGAACAACAAATGACCATATGCCATGAAAAATAGAGGGGAAAATTACCAAAGTGCCTGTTCTGGATATAAAGGTCAATGCTTCTGATATTTTCTGACCAAAAGACACTATTTAACCCAAACAAATCCAGAAATTAATGGGAATTTCAAGGGAAAGGAATGTATCTGCTCTGTGCAGTTAGGAGGGATCTTTACTACTCACTTTACTTATTCCATCTGTCTTTCAGCAACTACTGAATTAGTGCACACTTTTCCACAAAGAGCTCTGGAATACGTGCATGCCTCAGATATGGAAGGAATGTGGTGGTGTTGCCCACAAAACCACAGCAACCAGCTGCAGAGCAATCTCAGACCAAGATTGCTACTTTTATATCCTCAATGACAAATTTAATAAGAGACCAAAAACGGCAAAATGCCAAAAAATAGCCAAGAGCTCATTCCTGGCACCCTACAAAACTCCCTTTCTCTCAACACAGAGTTCCTGGAAGCCACAATTTGGATGCCACTTTGAGACACACACACGCTTCAGTGTTTCCCTTTCTGCATCTGCATTTCCATGCCAGTGTCTGTGCTATGGGAGTTCTGTGCTGTTCAAACACAGACAAAAAGTGGGGAAGAAAAATTAGTCTGGCAAGTTTTCAGCTGCTCTAGGATTCAAATTCCTTTTTGTCTCCTGCAGAACAATGTTATCGACCCGATCTCTTTGCCCATGGAGCAGAGAGCATTTGGATCACATTGCTCATGTCTGCTTGCTGATCACTCTCTGCTCTAATTTCCCTGATTATTTAGAGCCCTCACACTCTCAACTCAACACATTCAAACTCAACTTGGCATAAATGGATTACTTCTGTATCACACCTAGAACAACTGCTGGCAGCCAGGCAAACATGGCTTGTTTATAAAACGCCTCCAAAAACCCTGAAGAGGGAGTGGCTGGAGGTGCTTCTACATGGCTACAAACAATAAGAGATATTTCCCTACATGGCTACAAACAGCAGGAGCTGGAAATTATGTGTGCACAGTCAGACCCCTGCCCCAAGCTTCACAACTCTGCCTTAGTTCCCACACAGCCTAAGCCTGCAAGTTTTCAGGGTGAGACTTTCATTCCTGATCCACTTTGAGTCAAGTTCAATCTCAAATTCCTCCTGGGATTAATGTGGCCATCCCTCTCTCCTCCAGCAACCATGCCAGCAGGCAGCAGAAACTCCCTACAGCAGTGGGACCAGGCAATCACCCAGTGCTTCTTGCTATCCTGTGCAGAGGAAAACTCTTCTAATTCCCTTTCTAGCTCAGCACCAATGAAGGACAGGATTCTTTCCTTTTACACTTGCAGAAAACTCGTTTACAAGCTGCAGAAGTTAAACTTACATTTTGAACATCCCTATCATTACTTAATACCTCTCATAAAAGTTACAGGTAGCTGAGTATTTGTCTTTATAACTGCAAATACAACATTCTTGAAGAAACCTGTGACCTTATTGGCTTTTGTGTTTTGTTTTTCCCTGTGGAACATGATCACACTTGTCTCAAGATAAAAACAACTGCCAAGCAATTACATTTACAACGTACGTATTCTTTGGTAGATACTTTACAAAGAGGAAGATGGTATTTTTACTCCTAAAGTCACACATAACTATTTAATCAGAAGCTTCCAAATCACTTCAAATGTATAAATATCACTGAGGTTGTTCTGCAGGAGTTCTGTGTTTGAACAGGTGAGCTCCCAGAGCAGCTGAGTGCTGACAGTGCTGGAAACTCAGGGCTCTGACACGGGATGAGTAATGGAACTGGGAAGCTCCTGGGAGTGATCCACCTATTAGTGCCACTTGAGAGATGAAGTACTTTTCATATTAGAAATCCCTACATTTTAACTGCACTGCAATTACACTGCACACCATAATAACCATCAGCTCAGCTCCAGCTACACACTGAGCAGTTATCACACCTTTCTCACACTTAAATAAGAGGTAATTGCAGTTACATCACCCTTATCACAAAAGGGCTTTTTTGAGTAATTAATGACTGATTAAAGCAAGGCCATGCTGCCTAAATGAGGCACTTTGGTGACAGATGAAGACTAAGGAGTGTGTCACAAACCTGTGCCATGGCAGTCGTGCACATAAAAGCCACAGGGCACTACAGAAATGCTTACAAAGCACCACAGAATACTCAGCTTTGATACCAGTGAGGCTGATGCAGAGAACACCAGACTTTGCAATCATTCCAGATACAACATAAAATTTTGAGAATTTCTCAAATAATTAACAGGACCATTTCCTATATACTTTACATTAGGTTTCTGTGATTTTTTTTCTTAAGGAAGTTCCACGCAAATGAGATAAGTAATTTTTGCATACTTTTTGCCCCACCAGTTTCAATAAATGATATTGATTAGTTTAATTTTGTTAATAAATGAAATAAAACTGTTTATGAATAGTGACTGTCATTCAAAGCCACCTTGGTTTAGCAGTCTCAGTCCTAACATCTCCCTAAGTCCTTGGCACAACCACACACAGTGAGCCCACATGTACTCACAGTTCCACTGATTCATTACTTGGGCAAAGCTGCATTTATTCTGTACATAAATGCATCTCCATCTGATTGATACAAGAGCCATCCAATATCTGGCTAATTTTAATCCCCCTCAGAAGACTAATAAAGAAAAGAACAAGCCCAATCAAGGAGGCAACAATTGAGATACCCATAGGTAAATAATGGATTATTTTAGCAGTACAATAGCCTGCCTGGCTGACCAGGGGGATTTCAGGATACAAGGAAAGATGTTGACTTCTTTTGAGAGCAACTGCTACACAGCACTAGGATATAAATAAAACAGGGAACAAATTCACTGATGTCTGCTCAGAGAATTCAGGTGCCCTCACACAAAAAGCTCCCTTTCCCCATCAGGGGACAAAGACACTTCAGGTGGCACAGAGTGAACTGCAGGAGGATGCTCAGTCTGGTGGCATCACTCAGAGGACAGTGATGGGATCACAACATCCCTGGGAATTAAGGCAAAGTGCCCCCAGGAAGAGGCACTCAGTGAAGCACCAGGCATTCCTCTTCCCCTCCAGACCTCTGGTGCCTTATCCAACCTCCCCCAGCCCTGAGGCATGTCCTAACTAGAAAGGGATTGGAGACTCACAAGTCATAATTTATGAGCAGCGTTCCTCTTGGACATGTTGAGATAAATTCCACCTTGTAGTTCTGATTACACTGTATTTCCAGACAGCAGACAGAACACAAACACCCTCTGAAGCTGAAAAATTCCTGCTCCTGGTGTTTTCCTGCTCATTTTGTTGAGATTGTGGAATCTCTATAGCTATGACTACATCTCTCTGATTTTCAAAAACATTTCAGCCTTTGAAAAATGTCACTCTTAATTTAAGTGCAATGTTAGAACTGACTTTACTTTGGGAAAATGCAGCAGGCACACACACAGTTATCATCTTCCTTGAATTACCTTCAGAGGAAGTAGAATATGACCCTTTGAGAGAAGCCTTGTGATTGCAGCTCCTAGATAACGTTACCTCTTTTCTTCATAAGTGGTGAAAAATCAATGAGCTTGACTAAATTAATTTACTTCAACCTCAGCTCCTGTCAATAGCAAACAAATTATTCGAGCTGGGGCTCTGTTCAGTGAGCTATAGATACAGTCAATAACTCATCAGGAAATGCTGGCTCCAAAGTGAAGCTTCTTAGGTGTCTAAATCACTGTCTCAAACTATGCATATCTTGTACATAATGCAGCATTTGGGTTGGTTTTCTGGGTTGATCATCAACACACCTCCAGTCCTGTCACTGCAGTTTTAACATAGGTTTTTCCCTAAGTACACCCAGGCCACTGCTAGCTGCCCAAAATCCAGGGCTGCCTCCCCCTCTGGCAAGTACCTGGTCATTGGAATATGGAAGTCCTGTATTCTTAGCCCAGCTCTCTCACTTGTCCTCTTTACAATGTGCTGGCAAGAGGTGATTGATTTATGGTGCCTCTAAACCACACTTCTGGAGATGCAAAAAGAGAGAAAGCTTCGAGTCTCCCACTTCCTCAGTGTGTCCTTCAGGGCACTACATCAAAGCAGACAATGCTGTTCCCTGCATCAAGGGAGTATAATCCAATTGCCCACAGCCAGGAAGACAAATGAGGTGTTAAGAAGCAATAGCTCTGGACTGTAACTCTCCCACAACGCTGAGCCAAGCTGGAGGTAGGTACTTCTACCTGGGAGAGAGGTAAGGCTCATACATCGTCTTTCTGATTTCCTTCCAGCTAATGAAAGAATGCTGGTATTTCCACACTTCAGACACACCCCATGCCTTTGGATTTAAAACACTTTTAAGAGTCTCCTACCAAAACCCAACTGTGCCAAGTCAGTAAACTTTGGTGCCAACTTGCTGTTGTGACAGAGACACCCCTTGGCTGATACAGAAGTGGAGTGCAGATCCCCCAGGACCCTGCCTGGCTCTTGGACACAACAACTCAATCCTGGGTTGGGGGTTCTGCTATCAACAGCTCATGAGACAGAAGCTCAGCCTCAGACTGCTCCCAGCAGCTTTTGGGAACAACAAACAGAAAAGGAGCAGGGGAAGACTGAGAAGTTTATCCTGCCCTTCAGTAAACTGGCACAGAGCCATGGAAATCAATGAAACAAAGCTTATTTACAGCCCCACAGGCTCGGACCTACTGTTTGCCGAGTAATATTTGCAAGCTTCGAAGATATCTCAAAGTACAAGAATTCTTCTCCCTCCCAACAGCTGATAGATAAATCTCTCCCTGCACACATCAATTTACAACACAAATAACACCTTCCAACAGGGAACATTTACGCTGTTGCTTGGCAAGGAACACCAATGCATGCAATGGATGATCCACTGCCGGTGCTGGAGGAACCAGAGTTCAATGATATCGACTTCTGGGCATTAATGATTTTGTCCAAGGTGTTTAAGGTTAGTCACGTGTGTAAGTGCCTTGCTGAACCCAAGCATTCATCATTTGAGTGTCTCAGGCTCTCAGATCACCTGATCTTTCCCTGCAAGCAAACTAACCCCTGCACAAACCACCTTGTGCTATTTCCTTCTTGTCAAAGTGGTACAAAAAGAAATGGGTTTGTTGGTTTGTTGTAATTCAATTATTAATATAAAGGAGCTCTTTCCCCCCACTTCTCCACCAAGTTTAAACTAGCAATGAGGAACTACTTTAAGATACTGTGATGTAAAATGCAAGCCTAAATAACCCAGACAAAACACAGTCATTAAGTTATGGGTTTGGCTAATTCAACCTCCTTTCTAGCTGGCAAGAGAGCACAATGGAGGGCAGAGGGAAGAGGAGGAGAAACTGTATCCTTGTGTTTTCATCATCAGAAGAAAATGAAAGGACAGTGGTGGCACAGCCGGACAGGGCAGGGTGAGTTCTGTCCATCTCTCCCTGCAGGTGTGGGATGTGGGAATTGCTACCAAAGCACGGAACACTTCTGTTTTCATCCTAACACCAGAACAGAAATTACTGCTTCAACATTAGCGAGATTCAAATGACATTAAATGTCACTGTCAGATGTTATTTTTCCCTTTCCAGAAATATGTCCAATTAACATAAAAATCAGACATTTATCATGCAGATGAATTAAATAATTAGCTAGCTAATGCAAATATCATCTTGACACTATTAACCCTGCAGCAACTAGATCCTGGTTTGTACCACAAACTTCTGACCCACACTCTTCCCCTTCAGTCTGCAACTTTCTGACAATTTATATGTAGAGGTATTTATCACATATATCTGGCCTGTTTTCCAAATACAAACTCTGCCATGATTTGTCTAAAAACCACCTCCTTTTCCCAGGTCTGTAATCACCACAGAAGCCATGATTGAGCATCTGCAGCTCTACAGCCACATGAATGACACCTGCAAATTTGTGACCCTGCTGAATCAGAGAATTTGCAAAGAAGAAACCAAGAGATTCAGCTGGAATTGAAGAAGGTGAGGGAGCTACCAAGAATAAACTCTTCTTGCACTTGAGAAATGGAAACTACGCCTTATTCCAAGAGCAGCTTTTTTTATCCTGCCAAGAGAAGTAGCTTCATTGCTGGGGCAGGGGTGGGGGGTCCCCCATCCCATTAAAAGATGCCTTGGACACCCCTGGACACGTCTGTAATTGGGTGTGCTCAGGCCTTGTTTGCTGTGAACAAACCCCAGTAGATGTTGGCCCCTGAAATTGCTGCCATTCATTTGATAGGTCTGTGCTTGGGCTCTCGCTGCTGGCAGTCTCTCTCCTAAATAATTAAAAATGAAGAATGGTTTCTCTGTTGACAATTCCTCTAAAAAAATGGGATATTTGGAAGCATAGTCCTTGAAAGCATGCTGGCCTTATTACTGGAGAAAATGATGACATTGGGCAGAGTCTGGAGCACCGTAAAATGCTCATCCTTGCTCTTATTTCCCTGAAAAGATGCCACCTCAGAATTTTCAAAGTTATTTGGGGGTTGCAAAATGATTAAAATGAAACTTTGTTAAAGGAAACACAAATGTGACCACAGAAATGAATACAGGATGTGAAATAAGTATTTAGAAACTGAACAGATCTATTAGGGGTCTGTTTTTGTTTGGTTTTATCCTGAAGTGGAAAACTTGGATACTGTGCACTAAAGAGCATAAAATCCACATTTTGATAGAATCCTGCCTGGATACTTGTGGCAGTAATTATTACTGTCAGGCAGGATAAAGTACTTTATTGAATTTGTCTGTTTTGCTGGTTTTGTTGAGGCCATTGTGGCTGTAAATTCTCACATGGACTTTCTGCCACAAGCCCAATTAGTTGGAAATATTTAGGCAAGTGGGAAGCAGCAACTTCCAATGGGAAAACTCACTGAATATTAGATGCTTCCAAACCTTGTCTCAGTTTACCTCCAAAACTCGACTTTTCCACCTTATTTCTCTTACACAAATCCTGGGGAACAGGACAGGCAGCTAAAATGGGGGGAAACTCGGACTGGATTTTGCCCAGACACCGGAATGAGGGGAATAACCTGGACTGGATTTTACCTAGAAATTGGATTGGAGGAGAACCTAGGCTGGATCAGTTCTACACCTCTTGCAATAGGTTATCCATTGATAGATATCTAGAATGCCATACCTTTGAAAGCTCTATCCAATTTTTGACTTTGACTTTCATCTAATTTTGCAAACAGAAGGGAAATTTTTTACCTTTGTGAGCCTGATCATTCTTTCACTAATGCCTACAGAAAGAAATTAATTTCCATGGGTGCAGCCTCTCAATTTTCATTGTTAATATCATTGCACATCTGGAAATCTTTCATTTGCTGCAACAGCAGAGCCACAGGTACTTCCCACTGAAGCCAATGGGAAACCTTGTTCCTTTTGTTTGAATGGATTTTCCATGCCCAGATTGCCCCATTAGTTTTGTAAGATGCGAGGACCAGGAGTTTTAAGAAAACCTTAAGATCAATAATGTGTTTAACATAAGCCAATCCACCCAACCTTTATGGTGTTGTCTCCCTTCTCATTTGCAAAGAGCCTTGATTCCAAGTCTACACATTCCCCAAAAAACCGCAACGAGAAGACACTTCCATTACTCTCTCATCTGCTGCATTTCCCATTTCATAAAGCTACAAGATTGTTATGGAGATCCACGGTTAGAATTTTAGCAGCTCCAGATGTGAAGAGGCGGTTTATGACTTCAGGGAGTTGAACTGTAAAATCCCAATGTGATGATGACCTTTTTAACATCCCACCCCTCCCCTCGAGGTTTAGGATGAAAGACACCCCTTCACCCACGATGTCCTTCCAAGAGCAGTTATGGAAATCGGCTCTTTTCTGTCTCAGAGACACGAGGCCAAGTTCTCCTGCTAAAAAAGCATCTCCATGGAAACAAGTAGCTGCTCTACCCCTCCGGCCTAAGGCAAGCAGGAGTGGGGAAAACGACAGTAGTTCTGCTGTTCCTCAGTTAGGGATAAAAACGGCCATGGCTTCACAATGTTACTACTCCACGCACTGTTCTTGTGCCACAGACAGAAATTTCATCTCTGCTTTTGAGGAAGAGGCTGTGGAGATAGCCATGCTCTCACAGCACCCACCCCAATAAATTTTTGGGATTTTGGTTTTTTCTTTTTTCCTAATGATTGCCAGCATGAGCTCATCTGCTCCAGCCAGACTTCATGTTTGTTCCTGATGCTTCTGGCAGCTCAATGGCAGGCAAGGTTGAATATTAAATGTGATTAGCTGCTTCACACAGAAATTAATCCCAGCTATCTTCCATTTAGTGGAAGCCCCTTGCAATTAAAAAGCACTTCTGAATGAAGTGACTTGCAGCCAGGAATAAAAATTTCCCTGATTGTGGTTATCGAGGGACACATACTCATTCCAGTCCAGAGCTATGTGGACAGAATATGAACAGCAAGAATGCAAAAACAAGTCACAAAACAGATCAAAGGAATTTTTACCACCACCACAAAAAACCTCCAAACAAACAAAAAACACAAACCCAACCAACACCAACCCAAATCTGACATTTCATTTTAGAGAAAATGTTTGAAAAACAAAAACAGAAGTCAAACACCATTTGGTTAGGGGCAAGCAGGTCACTGCTAGGTGAGCACAGTCTCCTTCACTCCATGGAAAATTGCATTCAACTTTTCTGTGATTTAAGGAACATTTGAAAATATTTCTAACAAGACAAAACCAACCAACCAACCCTCAAAAGCTTCAGGTTTCCTTCTCAACAGCTTCTGGTATTGCACTGACAAAGTTTCTCCAGAAGAGCTGAAGGTTTGAGGGGTTTTCCTTTTTGCAGCCTCCCTGCAACAACCTACCTCAAAACCATATTTTTGGCTGAAAACCACACTCCACTCAAGCACAGATTTACCTCTACCAGCATGTGATAAGATTTAGGGGCTAAATTATGGCTTGACTTTGTTCAGGCATCAGAGCTGAAGTTGTGGTGAGCTCTTGGCATGATGTGTTTCTGTATCATTTCCTGTACATGGCTGATTGACCCCCTCATGCTCACATTCATTAACTTCAGCTGAATGATTTTTATGAAGAATGCTTCTATGTTGCTCAATCTGCTTCCTGTTTAGAGGAAGACAGCCACTCTAAAAACATTTTTAATCAATTCATTTTTTTTCAGAGGCATTCAGATAGCTGCTGTTAAAAAATAAAAACAAAGCTCCTGCTCTCTGTGGAAAGGCAGAAGGCAAGAGATATTTATAATGAGATTTTGTAAGGAAAAAAGGCAATTAAAACTGGAAATAGAAGGTTAAAAAATTAGACACCTCAGCAGGGTATTTGATCAGAAGACTTTTTTTTTGTTTGTCTAACATCTAAAGCCAGGTATTGGTTTGCAGACATCTGTAGAGCCCTGGTGAAGTAAATGCAGCTGAATCAAAGATACCAGCTGATGATAAAATCCATCACGTCTGGTGCACTCCGAGGGAATATTAAAGTAGATAATGAGCAATATAGATCACTGTGATGGTGCTGCTGCATGTAATCCAACAGCAGAGACCTTGTCCCTTCACATGCCTGAGAGCTGCCTGTGCTGGTGCTAAGCAGAGCTGTCACATCTCCCCTGCCCGAGGTTTGTTAGTCAGGGGAAAAAGGAAACAAGAAACCGAACCAAACCCAAACACCAAACCCATTTTGATTTAAGGTTTAAACGTGCCAGCCTATCAGACAGGTTTGACAGGTGATTAAATGTCTTGCTGTTCTGACTGGAGGCACAGGGGAAATGCTTTTCTTTCCAGACCCCGTGTGTATGTTGTATCGTGCAGCCCTGAGGGAAACAGCTGAGAGAGGAAGGCATTACTCAGAAGGGAGCAGGCTTATTTGGTTATGAACGTGGATCTGCCACAGGGGAGTAAAAGCTGGAAGCAGTACAGGTTCTGGAGAAAATATGGCATAGCACAGATTATAATGAGTGATATGTAATTCCTAAGAATTGAAATAAATGCAGGATAAAATACTTCAAGCACTTGAAAAACTCTGTTCTGAGTAACTTTAGAAGGCAAGTGTATGCATTTTGCTCCCAAAGCGGCTTTCTTCCCACTGCACACCCACGAGGTGCACGTACAGGAGAGCACAGGCCCTTCCAGCAAAGCTCTAATTGCAGCTTCTGCCAGAGTGAGGGGTCCCCTTCCACGGGAGAGAGGGAAAGGCAAATCCTGTGGCCCCAAGCTTGGAGGGGATTCATTACCACGCCAAATGGCTGAGGAAGCAAGTCTGCAAAATGGCTTTCACTCCCAATAGCACCTCATTAGCAGCACAAACTGTCATGATAAAGAATTCAAATGCATTCAAGCCAACCAACTCTCTTTAATGTGCCAGGCATAGTTTCTTATGTTAAATAATATATTTTCTCCCACACAGCAGCAGAACATCTCACCTACTTTCAAGCTTTTATAAAAATCACAGTATTTGAGTAATTCCCATCATATCAAAGAACATTTTTAATATCAGCTGGAGGAAAGGGGTCACTCTCATTGCTGGCAGTTTCCACCATCAAAGTGGATATAATTTGATTCTACATAAACCATGCAGTGCAACTCTTCTGAGAATATAGATCTCCAAACATGACACTAAACACTCAGCAGAATCCACAATAACACTCGAGCACCATTTTGAAGTGAATTATTTGAAGCCATGTACCAACTGCTATCTCTAAACACACTAGTTTACACACTTCTACTTTGAACACAATCCTCAGATCAATACTGCTCACCCAAATAATTGTTTTTAAGCTCTTAAACAAGAAATTCCCTCCACTGCAAAGTGTGCTCCCAGATAAAGACAGCAGAGAGGATGTTTCAAGATTGTAGCTGCTCTTACTTGATGGGGAATGGGACAAACACCAGAGGCAAACAAACAGCCCAACATGAAACACACTGAAATGCAGGAATATGATTTACATCACAGAAAACCATTCTTAGCTCTCTTTATGAAATATTTAACTCCTCTGGTTTGGAGATTTCAGGGATCTGACAGGTTTTTTTTATACAATATGTGGAAATCTCTGTTTGTGCCACATGCAATTGGAAAATGTTGGCAGGGTGCACTCTTGAAACCTGTTGGCTGCAGCCTCAGAGCCCAGGGATGGAAAACAATCCACATCAAGGACTGGCAGTATCAGGTTTGCTCGGCAGGGTTACAGGAAGGTCTTTAGAGGGCACAAGAATGTTCTTAGTAACAATGGCACGGTTCTGTGCAAGGCTCAAGACATCTGCTGTGTTTTGGGACCTTTATTAAATCCCAAGGATAGCTCAACTTGGCAGGACTCGCTCATTTATAAAGGGACTTGCTCTGCATGCACAATTCCAGCTCCTGGGGTAAGAGACACTGCAGCTCCTGTCAGCAGCACACTGCAGTCGGGGAGCTGCGGATCCTTGAGGATCCTAAAATGGATTGTCACACATGGGAAAACAAAAGCTACATCAATCCTCTGGAAAAGGGTAATGCCTGCTACAAAATAAACCAGTCAAACAGCTGAAAATCTGAGCTAATGAATCTGTACTTGTCTTTCCCAACTGTCACTGCCTTTGGATCAAGCAGCTTTTGCAGCCAGGCCACAGAAGCAGATATTCCTTGAAATTCCCATAACAGCTGGCTTCAGCGGCTTTGATGCAAGAATTTCTCTTGTGATTCATTCCTTCCATCTGATAATAATTTCTGAGGGGAAGCAGAACTATTGGCCTTCCATCAGAGAAAGCCAACATGGCAGTAATGGCTTCAGAAAGAAAGATTATGCAGATCACTGTTTTGCAAGCCCATGACTCGAGTCACTGGTGTGAAAGGTGCTGAAGAACCTGGCCTCCTGCATCTCAGCATTTACCATGGGAACAGCAATTCCAGGGAGCAGAAAGGCTAATTCCAAGGATGCTGCCTTTTAATCACCGACTTGTTTTGGGCTGCAGGTAAAGGGCTTCAGTACAACCCTCTCACTGGCTGGGCACAAAGCAGCTGAAGCTGTTAACAATTAACACAATTACAACATCAGGCTGGTTAAGATTTTTCTAACCTGGGAAAGAATGTTAGCCAAGGTTTGGATTAGTTTGGATTTTAAATGAAAAAGAAAGGCAAAAATACCAAAGAGAATAGCCCAGAATTAATTTGTGAGGAAGAGCCTGGAGATGGCCAAACTTCAGCTGCCAGATATAGCTAGATCAGAGCACCATCAACACCAGCTAAAAGCTGCAATTTTATCTTCCCTTCACACAGGCATATTCCCAGATCAAGTGCCAGAGGCTCTGTAATTGCTGAGGTGGGTGCTCAAACCCAAGCCCTGCAGAGCAGCATTTTACATTGGGTGAAGCAATTTAAGCCCTCCAGCCCAGGGTGGGGGCAGCACTGGAAATCAGGGTGAGTTGAGAACCCAGTCTCCTTTAGGGAAATGTTAGGCTTCACTGCCAGCCAAGACAGGGGTATGGAAGCAAAGCCTCTTGTACTCCTTAAATCCCTTGTGTAAGAAATGGGCCAACACCAGAGCAGATTCTGACCCAGCACAAATTCAAGGACTTCATTAACTCAGTCCCAGAAAGACACTACTCATAACTGCACAAAAAGTTCTTCTTCAGGGAAAAAAATACGTCTATATTAGCATCCCCAAAGTCACAAATAACGTCTCATATTTCTAAGTATATAATTGATGCCTGGGATTTATTGTAAAAAGTAAAGGCCACTATTATAATGACTTCACTAAAAGTCATGAAATATTGTGAAAATGAAAAACTGCAGAGCTCTCTGGAACATTTGACTTGGGAATGGGCAATATATTTGCAAGTAAAATCAGTTTAAGGTATTACATAATTGGATGAATAATCAAAAAATGCTCATTAAAGTATCAAAGGATGCTGATATAGCAGAAAGCTCTTCTCTGACCTTCAGTGCTTTGCATTGTCCATTTTGACTGTTTCTTGCTGCCTGCCAAACAGAATAAATCCCAACTTTGGAACTAATCTTCAGCAACCCCCACTTGCAGCCATTTCCACCATCCATTAAAAATGTTCTTTTATCCCTCTAAGAGGTGCCTGTGCAGTGGTGGGTCCTTGTGAGCTCACCCTGGTTCACTGCTGTAAGAGGTCAGCAAGACAAAAATGAAACCATTTTCTCAACCTACTAGTGACCAATAGTTAGATACTGGGCAATTAATCTTAAAATATTGTTGTCCCAAATAGGTTTTTTTTCCCAGAATATCATGAGATTACCATAGAAAGCTGATCTCCAAGGAATTGAATCTCTGTGGTCAGAGTTAAATGCATCTTTTAGACGTGATTCTGTGAGACGACAACCTAGGTAAGCACATGTAACAGCCTTATTCTGTTAGTCATAATTTCAATCAGCAGGCATCAAATATCATTAGATGTGATAGCTTTGGGATTTTGAATTTTTTTTAATGAAATACAGTCTCAATGGAATACTGCGAGCTGTATTTGTAATTAAGTATCAGCTTGGCATTTGGCTTTTTCTCCAGGGAATACAAAAAGACAGCAGATGTGAAGAAAAATGACAAAAAGGAAGCTCTACAATAACTCTCAACAGAAAGGAAAGGATAGGAAAAAAACCAGAACCACAGATCTTAAGCTACCAAAAGCTACTAAGACTATATTTTAACACTTCTGACTCTTGGGTTTTTTGTGATTTCTTTTTGTGTTTTTTATCTTTTTTTTTTAAATTTTGTTTGTTTGTTTGTTTTAGGGTGGGTTTTTTTTTTTTTTGGTAGGAGTAGTTTATTTTTTAAAACAGAAGCAGCTCAGATTTGCATATTCCAGGAGGAGGAGGTTCAAGTGGTAATGACAAAAATGACGAATAATACTGTGGTAAGAAATTTTTTTTAACAAACAAATCACAATTTATTATTTAAAAACCCCATTTTATAGGTTTAAAAACTCACATGGTACCTAGCCATGCACCTACCAATTTCCTTTTGTAGCATGTTATTTTTGGTAGGGGTCTTAAAATGGCCTTCTAATACAAAAACATTAGTACTGGTTCTATACCAAAGCTTTAGCTGCTCCAACTTAGAGCCCCACAAGCCATTAAACACATGTTCTGTTCATTTAAACAACTTCACAAAAGCTATTATTAACTTTCCAACCAACAAAATGATTTTCATATTAAAAATGAATGCAAACAGAAGCCAGTAATGGTCCATTTCATAAGCAAGATATACAGAGAAAGAAAACATTAACAAGCTCTTGCATACTTTTCCTCGCTATTTACATTTAAACTCGATAAATGTTTTAGGAATATTTAATACACATGGCAAAAATGCCATTTACACAACTCAAACCCTTTTTCTAAGGACCCATCTGCACCATCATTCCCAGCTAACCCCGTTAACTGCAGCTGCCACCACCAAGTTCTTTTGCAGAGCAGAAGATACAAGTCATAGATAGATGCAAATGGTTCATTTTTAGTTTTCATAGTAAGATAAGCCATTGCAAATTGTGTTTATGGTTACCATGTAGGAAAAACCCCTTCACATGAGACCCATGAACAGTTAGAACAGCTTTGTTTTGAGCCACAGTATTTCCACCCTCATTCAATTAGGCAAGAGAGAACTTTTCTCCCTCACATAGCAAACACCTCTTCCCCTCAGTCCTCCATTGCCAACATTTGGGAAAAAAAAAAACCCCAAACCCACAATGAAACAGTTCCCCCTTGCATAAGGGCCTTCTTTTTCAAGGGTATGGCACAAGAAAGTTTTTCGTATGTGTTGTTCCTAATTTAAACATTTTAACAGATCAAACCTGCTAACAGGTACCAAAACAACAACAACAACAACAACAACAACAAAAGGAAAAATTCAAGCACAAAGACCCCACCAAACCCCAGCACTTTCAAATACCCAGAATATTAAATTAAACTTCATAAACCTCACACAGCCCTCAAATCCAGAAAAAACAACATCTCCCTTTTCCTGCCCAAACCAGGTCCCCACACGAAGCTGTCTCAGCCCTCAGGCCCTTACCTGGCTCCCGCCGCCCTCACCGAGAAGCAGCTGCTGTCCTCAGCCATGAGGGATCTAGGGACAGGCATATCCCACAGCTATGAGGGATGCAGGGACAGGAATACCCATAGCCATGACTGATCCAACACCAGGAATACCCTACAAAGGGGGCAGAACTGCCCTGCTTGGCTGCCAACCCGAGCTGTGGCCCCACCTGCAAGTGCTGTCCCCTCCAGCTCCCGGGGCTCCACCACAGTTGAGGGGAGTTACCTGATTGCATGTGCTGCAATCAGGCCCTTGATTTTGTTCATTTGTTCTTACCCAGCAATTTTGTAAAGTTTTTGCATCACCTCCATAAGTTGTGCTTAATCCACAATATGTAATTTGTTTCCTTTGACAATGAGGGAGATAATATTCTGTTTTCTATAGCAGACCCTTGTGCCAAATGTCAGAAGAGTTGCTTGCTTTACTCCCACCCAGTTTCCACTTTGACTAAAATTAACTCTAAAAACCTACCCCAGTGCTGCATCCCTTTGACACAACAGAGGTTTTTCAAGTGTTACTTGTCTTTCACATCAGTCCAAAAAGATTTACTGAGTTCAGCAAATGCAGGACAACCCTCCTTGTCTATAGGTGAACCACGGGCACGGAGGACCTGTGAAATCAATGAGTCCTGAAAGAGGAGATGCTCCAAAGGCCCTTCTGTCCTCTTGGCCATACAGTCAGGGCTGATCAGCCATTTGAATATTCCTGCAATGAATAAAAGGCAACAACTGCCATGTCTGAGAATTCCCATCATGTAAGCTGACAGAAATGATTCAAGAGAAATGGGGAAAAGATCAAGGAAGTGCTGTGAGGGTTTTTTTTTCCCCTTGTACATATATCCCAGATGGACTGGGTAGGACTGTGGCCACATGAGACAACTAAGTGTAGGTTTCTTAAATTCACACGTAGCCAATGCCACAGATGCCATGAGTTAGCCAGGTGTATGTAAGGGTGAGGGCTGTGTCCACTGCATTTTATGTTATTTCTCCTGGAAAGTCACACAAAATAAAGTTTTCAGGCTTTGGTGGTTTCTCTTGTTGCAAATCCATTGTCTGCACGGTTGTTCCCCTTTTATCCTTCAATACAGATGGCCATTTCAGGTTACAGATGATATTTCCCATCCTTACTTTGAAAATGCTTCACTGACCATCCTTAGATCTTGATCTGCTCTCCTTAAGTCAGTGACAGTATTTTCAGTCCTTCAGTAGGGCTCAGAAGAATGAAGCTTCACTTTAAGGTCCTCACTGAGCCACCTTGGACTGGTTTTCTCTGCCCTCACTCGTGTGAAGTCTTGTGGTTGCTGCATTCACAGTGATTTACGGGAAAACCCACATGAAAAAATTACTCAGTGAAGTTGAGAATGGTAAGGGTTCTGGAAATGTGATACCAAGTGTCATTACTGGAGGCTGTATTGTAGCATTTATAGTTCTGTCTTGGGGAAAAGTCCACTCACTGACTTACCTGTAAAGGGGGATGGTATAGAGAACATGAGAAGCTTCCATACAAAGGTCTGGAAATACGTATTTGCACAGAACAAAAGGAAAATGAAAAATAGGTGTTAAAAGACAAATGAGTTAAAAAAATCTTTTTCCAAATTTTCCTGGCCCAGAATTTACTGTGAATAGATCTTTTAAAACCTAAGCAGTGCTAAGAAAGTAAATGCTTCTCTGAAGCCAGGTTTCAGCTAAAAACAGGTGTTCCTTTATTTCTTCTTCTCTCGTAAGCTCCAACTCCTTTCTGTTGGATCTGCCCCTTTCTTCCTACAGTAAGTAAAAAAAAATTTAAAAGCCATGGAGCTGGACAAGTCTGATAGTTGGGCTCAATTTTAACATTTGTAAAAAGGTTTTTTTAATCAGACTGGCATCCACAAATTGAGAAAACAAACCAGAAATCTAATAACAGCAACAACCACCTTTGTGGTTTTATCTGACAGATTGAAAGAGGCATGAAAATAGCCTGTCTCTCTAACATCCCTTTCCTTGTCAACTCACTTGGAAAACAAAAAATCCTTACACTAAATAAAGCTCATGGAATGTATTCTGAAGTCATCTCCCTATATTTAAAACAGATTTCCTTCTCATGTCATGCTGAAGTGATGTCAAACATGATTTTGACTTGAACCAGATTAGAGAGATGGCAGCCGTTTCAGGGCTTGCTCTACTAAACTGGATTTACCTGCAATCAGAAAGTCTTGATGGTGCAAACTGAGAAAATCACTTCTGTAGCCCTGATGGTTATGGGCTAGAAAATACACTCAACAGAAAACAACAACAACAACAACAACAACAACAACAACAACAGAATGAAAATAAGTTATACCTTACCTAAAAGCCTAGGATCACTTTCTGCAAGGTAATCAAGGCTGAGCTGGAAAATTCTGCTCCATCATTTCTATCATTATTGATTGCGTGGGATGTGTCACTTCTCCAAACATGTCCACACACTTTGTGTAACTTTTGTAACCTATCAATCACTGTGTTGTTTCTTGTTAGCAGATGGCAATTTTTGTCAATATACTGCTAATCAATATGTTACAGGAGTTGACTGCAGCTGCAACAATCCCAAACATTTATTAATTCCATCAGAAGAAAGGCTGAGTATAAAGGCTGTAAATTCACCCAAAACACCCACAGGCTTCTAGATTTCATCCAGTTTAATTTTGCATGCAAGGGCTTTACCACAGAACTAAGGATTTATGCACCGGCTACTTGCTTTGAATGAATTACCAGCAAAAGTCCAATTCTCCTTAGAAAGTCATTGAAATTCACAGCCATGAAACTGATGCCGTGTTTTTAAACACTCCAAGTATTGCATTTGTTTATCGGGCTTTATGGACAGGAACTCTGCACTCAAGCCCAGGGCTGAGATAATTGGTAAGGGTCTATGACAGGATGTTAATTCACTTCTGCAGAGGAGAGGGATCTGTGAGGGTCCCTCGTTTTACAAGTGCAACTACATGATACATGTCAGCAGAATTCCTAAGGGCCACAGCTCTGGAGTGCCACAGAGCTGGATGCACTCTCCATGCTGCTTCCTCTTAGCTTTTTCTGATATTCTCTAGAGCTACTAAAAGAAAAAATAGCATTTCAAACACTTTATCGGACAACCCCAGAAGTCTCAGACAGATGTTTGTGAGCATGTCTGAGTGAAAGCCCACCTGCAGAGCTGCAAAGCACCACCTTTTTAAAATTAAGGGGATTCTTCTCCATCCTTGGGGCTGCTTAACATAGACACTGTTTCTAAAGACGGAGAATTTTGTCCCTGAAGGGTTGCTCTTCCAGCTACAAGTTGGTGCAAAACATGGAATCTTAAGTGCGAAGACGCCTGAGTGCCTCCTGTCTTTCAGGGGATTCTCCCAGGCAATACGTTCATGTGGGATTTAGAGGCTTTATTGCACAGCTCCTTGAACTTAAAAGTACAGCCACAGAAATCACCCAAGACACTGTTTTTTGTGTTTTTGGAGTGCTACTGTTCCCTACACCAAATCATGGCATTGCTTTTGGCCTCATAAAAACAGTGCACGGACACCACGCATTTCATGGATTATTTAGAATGATTTAGGTTGAAAAAGACCCTTAGGATCACCAAATCCAACCAGTGCTTCCATCTCATGCTGGAACTCACTGACAGGATTTCTTTATGTTAGCTGCCCATATTTCAGTCTAGAGACAGAAGTAGTGGGTGATTCTAATGCCAGGCATTCACTGACAGAATGACAATTATCTGGGCTAGGATTTGGGATTCATTCAGAGTGCTTTGCCTCCCTGCCTGATCAACAACCCTTTACACTGTTAACATGATGTCTTGGTTTGGGAAGACAGGTATCTGCCAGGGAAAGCTGGAGTTTCCCTTGGAATGGAGAATGCAAACCATCTCCCCCTTTCCAATTATAAATTTGCAGTTGGAGGCTTTCAGGCAAAGATTTGGGGATAGGAAAAGCAGTTCTTTACTGGTATGTATAACACAGCAAACAAAACCAATAATTACAGTGTTAATAGCAAAACAGTACCAAGAACCTCGAGGGCTTTGCTTCACAAAACCCGGGGCAGTTTGGTCCCGGTGCCCTGCAGGACCCTCAGAGCACCAAGCTGGAAACAGTGGAAAGTCCCGGGCTGGTGGCTGGAAGGGTGGGATGTCCCGGCAGGGCAGGAGGTGCAGGGTCACACTGCAGCAGGAGGAGCAGCGCCGGCCCAGCTCCAGCAGGACAGGCGGAGGAGCTCAGAATGGCAGGGCAGGGGGGCAGATGATGGTGGATTTCCCAGGGCCGGACTTTCTGGTGACAGTGAACTCCTCCCGCAGCAAACAGCAGCCTGGCCGTTCTCTCTCTCCAAATGCCGAAAGCAAGAGAGCAAAGCTGCCTCCAGCTCTGTCCTTTACCTGCCCCAAAACTCTCCCCCTCCAAGAGAAAACTCCAAGAGACAAAAGGAGTGTAGCAAGGTGCTACAGCTCCTCACCTCTGAGCCCTTGTTTCTGCCTCAGTACCTATAAGCACCCAGTAGTTAGTTTCCTAGCAACTTATATGGGAAAAATTCTATCAGTAAAAGAAAAAGAAACAAATGTAACCCCCAACACATGATGAAATATTTAATGGAAAGCAGTAGACTGGAGTTAGCTGCTTACCACGATTCTGATTGAGAAACACAAGGTGACCTCCCAATTTAAAACCCGATAAAATTTTAAAATTTTAAATTCCCAACTGTTATTTAGCTTCCCTTCAATGCTTGCTCTGTCCTCTTCATCTTCCTTGATTAGAGGCATGGACTGTGATCAGGTTGTCATTCCCCAGGAATGGACAGAACATCTGATACATTTTGGCTCTGAACCTCACTGGATTTCCCTGAAATACCATTCAGTAGAGACAATTTCCTAGATATCTCTTTCTCTTGCAGTGTTTCCGACTGTACATCCTTATATATCCACGACTCTGTTTTTTCATACAGGAATCTTTACCAGACTGCTGTGTTATCAAGGACAGGTGACAATCCCCACCTATCCTCTGCAGAAAGGGTCAGTGTCGCTGTGACTCAGAGATTTTGTTGGGAAAAATGGTTTAAAACTGAGTTAAGGTAATTGGGCTGAGCACAGGGAAGGGGTGAAAGGGCTCCTCACATACGAGGCTCAACTCTGATTTTAATGCAAACCACCAGAACTGTACGACCACTTGAAAAAGGTAACCTGTGTTTGGAATGACAAAAAGCCATTTAAAAGAAGCTGGGTAGACTGAACAGGAAGAAATAGATTAATAGATCTCCATGTGAGCATAATTGATTTTGGGCATGTACTCCACAAACCCTTCACCAATGATTTATCTTCATTTGGGGGGTATAACACTGAGTTCAGTCAGGTCCACAGAGAGACATCCATCAAATGCATCATCAGCAAAAAGAAGTACTACCTTCTCTTTCTATTTTATCTTTCCTTTTGCTTTCATATCACTCAAACAAAACAGGAGATCATTTTTCTTTTAAAAATAAATAAATCACTGCTAGCTATTGAAGTAATTCTGGGACAAGTATACCCACCAGTATATATAACAATTGAATTTTCCCTGAACCGAGTTTTCCCTTTCTCTGAGTGGCAACACAGCAGCCAAGAAAGTTTGGAAAGACGTGAGGTAAGGGCTGCAGTAAGAGGCTTCAACAGGCTTTGGAAAAGGTGGGGATAAAAAAGAACCAGAGGGAAATCATCAAGAAGTGGCAGTGGACTAAAATTACCTTAAACATTCAAATATGACCAAAGAAGATGAAATAAAAACATACCAGTCAGATATGAAATGTAAAAAGTAAATGTCATGCTATGTCCCAATCACTGCCTTTTTGATTTATCTACTTTTTCTTCACTTACTTAATTGTAAATTCTGAGGAAGAGCAATACAATTCTTTGAAATCACATTTAAGAACTGCATGGACAGCATCTGTTTCCAGGTGTGTAAGTTCACTGAAATAGGCACCTCATTTATCATATTCCACCCGTTATTTTTTGTGACATTAAAATGGCACTGAACTCCATCAGGGCAGAAAGCAAATGGCAATTTTGGGAACATTTCCCTCACTACTCCCCTTGCTTTTCATAATTTTTGGCTAATCAGGTGGGTGCAGGGGATACCTGTTATTAACACAGAGTTCAGACATTTGTAGTTCTGTACCTTCTTCCTGATGATAATTCAGACACATGGAAAAACTGAGGTAGGAAACATCTTTGCTGATCTTGCAGTCCAAGCACCTCTCAGAGCACAGACAGAACATGTTACTCAGGACTGTGTCCAGTTGGACAAACCAAAAAAAGCCCAACAACAACAAAGAAACCCCTAGCAATCAACAACTGGAATTCTCTGAAAATCAGTTTATAGCCACTGCCTCTTGCCCTGACAAGATTTTGCATTCATAGCAACTCAAGGCAGGAAAAAAAAAATTCACTTTTTCTCTCAAAAAAACTCAGAGCTGCAGGTAGAACTGTCAGTAAGCTCTCAAATCACACTGCCAGTCCCTATGTTTAATCTACAAAAATAATGGAATGTGATTAGTTACAATGAAATGCAATCCCCAAGTAATTGAGATAGATTCAGATTTAATTCATCTTTGCAAAGGAGTTGGAAAACTTGATGGTGAAAAAGGTAATTTTTTTTTCATTAAGCAGCTCCCAGCATGAGAAAGTCTTTTTTTTGTCTGTACAGAAAAAAAAAAAAAGGACCTAAACTGAAAAGAAATATCCCTCAATAATGCAAAACCTGATCCTGCATGAAAATGTAAGCACTATAGGAATTAAATCAGTAAAATATCTTCAGCTTCTGGAAGACTGAAAATTGGGATTATTCTCTGGTATTTTCCTGGAAAGCTTAACAGCACTAGAGAAGGGCAAGGTTTTCCTGAAGTTCTGTTAAAGCATCCTAGACAAAATAACAGGGTTTAGGCAACTATTCCTGTTTTATCTCTTAGATCTGAGAGGGTAAAGTGTTTATTGCTTCTGGCTCAAATGTGTGTGGAATAACAAAGCAATGTGTCACTGGGTGGTACCAAGCACAGGGAAACAGCAGGGAATGGGAATTTCTCCTCCAGCCACTGGCTGTGTTTGTTTCTGGTTCTGGGGCAGATCTCTTGGCAGCTGGTACCCATGCTCCACTTCCCTTCATGTGACATACACAGGGCATGAATTTTGGTGCCACTGGGGCACTGCTCCCCTACATGTTTGGGGGACATAAAAACAAAGGTCTGTTTAATAACTAAAATGAATTATATTGCAGAAAAGCAGAAATCAATCTAATTTTTAAACCAGAAATAGTCCCATTTGTGATCATCCAAGGAGTTTGTGGCAGAAACCATGTTCTATGACATCGATGGGCAAATGTTTTGCTCTGAGATTATTCATGGAGAATAATTGCATTCAACCTTTAGTCTGCAACTTTTTATGGACCAATACATTTCAAATTGACAATTTCAAAAGGCCAAACACCATTGTCAAAACCTGCAAATAATTAAACTTAAAAACAATACAGATCAACTATTTCTCCAAGGCAATTGCCATGAACTGATCGCTGAACTGTCTTCTGTGTGTGCAGGGACCTCAGCTACACAATGCCCTGTTAGTACTCTACAAAGAAGTAGGAAAATGTAGTTTTATTCACTATACAAAATATTCTATTAAAAATTATAGTCCTTGCCTTCTATTTTATGAATATTTAAAATCTTTAAGTGCATTTTTTATGTTCTTCATCACTGAATACCATAATTCCCTTTGTGTTGAATGTGCTGATTTATTCCCGCTGACACCAATAAAAGGTAATAGAAAAGACACCACAACATTATTAATTACCATGGGTGTTAATTAGATGTTACACATGGGAACAAGACAGATGGCAAGACAAACAGGAGTCAGACAGACAGGTATGGCTGAGTACCTCACACTGTCCTGGAAAGATGGATGATGCCTCTCTAGGTGTGTGAGCTGATAGGGAATGACCTTTGCTGATGGAGAAGACACACTGCAGTAAGAAATATTAATGATGAGACAAGTACCAGAAACTTCAGGTACAGGAGAGATGCAAAACCAAAGGAACAAGCAAATATTTCCTCAGCTCCAATAATTGAAATAAATGGAACATCCCAGCTGAGGAAGGGATGGCATCTGCAGTGAGTGACAATGATCCCATGCTGAAGGATGGCTGGTGGCTCCCCACAGCTGCTGCTCGCTTTGCTTAATCGTCTCCTGGCAGGAAGAGTGATAACATGCCAAAGGCTTCTCATCCTTCTTTTTTCTCCTCTCTAATTGCTATTTTACTTTTCAAATAATTGACAGAGCTTAGTTATGCATTTTGTGTTAGCCTAGAAGAGCTGTGGGGATGGAGAACACAACCCAAGCCCTTCCATCCCAGCTGCTGTAGGATCAAAAGGTGGACTCTGTGCTCCTCCCTTCTGGCCATCCCATTACCATGACCCCTGTCCCTGGCAGTGAAAAGAGAGAGACAAGAAAGAGCAAAGCAAATATTTCCTTTGAACCCCTTGCAGGAAAATACATCTCCTCAACCCAGAGTTTTTAAATGTCATATTCACACAATCTGGTAGATGAAAGTCAAGGGAAGGGGTTGCCCCTTTCTAACAGGAAGGGATGTGTAGTAAAGATATCCAGGTGCTGTCCAAGAGATCAGAACAAACTGATCCCGTTTGTTTCCACAGGTGCCCTGTCCCCCGTTCATGCTCCTTCCCACTCCAAATAAGCAGCATCAAGCCCACTGGGTTTGGTAATGGTGTTTACAAGATATGAGAGTCCTTGGCTTGCTGGGCCTCCCCTCATCTATTGCCTGAACTGCCACGTGCATTCCTGCATTTAAAATGGATACAAACAGGTTGTGTCAGGCAGCAGAGAGCTCTGCTAGCTGCAAGAAATTATGATTTATTGGTTTTGTCCAGCGATCCACTGGGTAGGGAAAGCCCAGGGATAGACCAGGGATACTGGGCCCCAGCCTCAGCTCCCACTGCAGCTCTGCACCCACCAAGAGGCTGGGATAGGCTCTGGTGTGACAGCAGTTTTATGGTTCCTGTCCCAGGACAGAAAAATCTCGTGGTGGACTCTTACCTCCAGCTAAGGCTGATGAGAGCCTGTCCCTGCCTGTCTGTCCCTCTGTGCTAGTTGATGGAATTCAGAATAAATGCCCAATTCCTGCCCAGCTGGAGATGACAGTCAGTACATCCTCACCTCAGGGGGTTCTCTTATCCCTCTTTAGCATTTGCAGACAGACAAAAGCGATTATAGCTTTTCCTTCACCCCAGGGGTATTTCACCAAGCATATCTTTATGCCAAGCCTGGCATGTTGCTTCTGTGATTGTTTGGATGAGGCAGCATCTATCGGATAGAAACCCAAAGGAGGGCCAGGCTCCCACTTAGAGAACAGCTCATCCACATCTTTATCCTTACAAACATCGAGGCTTGGCAGGGCCAACAAGTAATTAAACAACAAACCTTGGCAGATATCAGTAAATAAATGCTATTGTTCTCCAGAAACTTTCTCTATATCCTAAAAAAGATCAGGTTTTCCATGTTACATCCAATGATTTGCTCTCAAGGTTTTCTGTGCAATTGATTTCCACTGGGCCAGAAAGCAGCTAATCAGCTGAAGGCTCTGCTGTGGGTAACTTGACGAACAGTTAATAGCTTTAAAAATATTTTTTCTATGACCTGCCAAAGTTATTTAGGTTTCCTTCAAGGTTTGTAATACAGCTCTGTGCACCGATTTATTTAGATTATTTTCCAGTATACCTTGAAAATCATGGAAAATAGAAATAAATGGATAAAGCATGGAGTGCAAGGATGCATTGCTTCAGACTGTCTCCTTGGCTTTTTCTTCACGTAAGCACAGAAACAATGAAAAACATCAGCTTAAGCATAATAAGTGTCTGTATTACTGAATAACAGGAAGAACAAACAATACACGTGCAGTTCAGAGAGAAATCTGTATTTTTCACCAATCTTATAGAAAGATGTGATCATTATCAATTCCACAATATTTTAAGATGACTGTTAACATGCAAGGTTTTACAAAAATCTCACATTCATCTCTCTGATTTCATTCTCTGAGTTTTGAGGGAAAGCCCACCTCCTACCCAGCAAGGAAAGATGAAGAAACTTCAGATGGAAATCTCCAGCTGATATATTACAGCTATAAAACTTAGCACATAAAATGTTGCATGGACTCTTATACATTTACTGCAGCAATCCTGGGATCTCTATGACAACAATCCCAACAGCTGCTCTCTGAATCCTGCTGCTGCACAAGGCACTTACTGTGTTTCTAATGGGAAAAGCATTATGCTGATTCCCACAGATTATTTTGGGAGTGAGAAATTACTTGTTATGGTATTTTACTAAGAATATGGAGAGGGAATATATTGCACTGAAACGTGTAAAATGATTGAGATACCTGAGTACAGG
The DNA here is from genome assembly GCA_008694505.1 of Cyanoderma ruficeps. Taxonomy (NCBI): domain Eukaryota; kingdom Metazoa; phylum Chordata; class Aves; order Passeriformes; family Timaliidae; genus Cyanoderma; species Cyanoderma ruficeps. The sequence continues at coordinate 349,393 of VZDJ01000052.1, forward strand.
AACAAATGCAGGAGTTCATGGTGATGTCAGTGTTCTCCTGCCCCTTCCTTCTCTCCTATGGAAGATCATTACGAATTGACTAGTTTGGACCCAGATTAGCTCCAGGAAACCCAACCTGCAGTTCAAGCTGCATCATGGTCCAAATTAGAATTAGAAAAGAAATCCCCTCCCCTTCCACTCCGGCTGAGCAGCTCACCAGCCATATCCCCATTTGGCCATTTATTTAGGATGAGAGATCAGTGGAGAGCTGCTTCCAGTCTGGAGGGTGTCAGAGGTGTCTGTCAGTCCCTTGGTCTCTCTGCCGGGGCAGCAGCCACGTGCTCTGCTAAAGACACGGGCAGAGTCCTTTCAACAGCTCAGCCCACAGAACCCCATTTGCTTTCTTTTATTTTTTCTGAAATAGGGATGGATTGAAAGCAGCCTCCCCTGTTTGCAGCAATGCCTGTTTCCATGGCACCCAGAGCAGCATGATGGCCTTGTTATAACAAAAACTCTAATAAATTTCAACAGATTGCTGGGAATTGCTTTTTTCTTTCCCCCTAAACCCAGACAACCCTCCATTCCTGGAACCACCTCCTATATCGTCCAAAACTCTGTGGTGAAGTCAAACTCTTCATAGTGACTACAGTTTTTAAACAAGAAAAAAAAAAATAGAACATGCATCCCTCAGAGAGAAAGAGAAAAAAGGAACAAACTCAAACCTTATCAATTTTTCTTAGTTATCATGGACTTGACAGAGATTTAAATATGCTTGTCTGATGAGTCCTACCTGTGCAGCATCTGTTCACAGCCACTGTAAAACAACCCTGGACAGGCTCAGAGACAGAACATCTTCTCCCTTGAACTGTGCTCCCAAAAAATCTGGTAAGCTGCTGTGCTGCCCTGTGAATTTTTGAAAAGAGATTAATGAACATGGGCGGTTTACACTCAAATACGCTTTTCATTACTCTGATAGTCATTTCTGTAAAACCTCATGAATATGTAGCACTGTCTTTTACTTCTTTAGGGTCTTCTATCCCAGGGTGAGTGAGTTTTAGACTTCTTTGGTTTCTAAGGCATTGATCCTGAGAATCCTTTGATTTTATGTACAATTATAACTGATTGAACATTGAGGAGCATTTATGACACTGGGAAAAGCAGTGGAAGAGAATTGGCTTCTCACAGTTGCAAAGGTAACTGAAAACTGGTGACAGCCAGCCTGTATTACACTGCCCTGGAAAGAAAATCAGATTTCAAAACTGAGGAGAAAACTAAAAGCAGTATTCAAATGACTGCAAGGGGAAAAAAGTAGAGGAAGCAGTAGTAATACTGCATTTGAGAATTCAGTATTATGGAAGATCAAAGTAGCTGTTTGCCAGAGATGTCCTCAATGTTGAGCATTACCAAGTTCTTATGTTAAAGGGCATCAATAAATGTTTGACCTGAGCATTTCTCCATGTCCTGTTCTCAGTTCAGTGCCTGTTACTGCATCTGCTCTACTCTTTGTACCACAGTACCTCACAAATGGTGACCCAAGGCTCAAAAAATGTCTTTCCCCAAAGAACCTGCAATTCAGTTAATGAATAATACAAATAATAGATCCTGCAGAACCACAGAACTGCGTATTCCTAAACATGTCCTCTTGGCACACTCTGAAAAATACAAAGTTGGAAAGCCTCAACTGAATTTCAAAGAGAAACCACATTTAGATATTAACCTTTCTTTATGTACAAATCTTGTCAAAAGTAACTGTCCTACAGGTAATTACAGAGAAAAATATCCAGAAATAAAATCACATGAGCTTAACCAAACATCACCTCAAAGGAAATGATCTTTGGGAACCACAGGAAGGAAAATAGGGATAGGGAATAAAGTAAGACCACTGTTCTTTAGGAACAACAACTTAATCACTACAGTTACTGACAGAGCATTTCACTATGAGAAATAACATACATTAAAACCATAGAAGAGTTTCTCAGTGTTTTGGGAGACACTGCTGTAACACATCTAAATTACCACTAAGAGGTTAGAACTGCACTTTGGCACCCCAGTCTCTACCATATGGTTTGCATCCTCACTTCTTGAGGAGCTGCACATGTGTTCTGCACAGGCACAGGGAGTGCGTTCAAAGAAAACACAGACCCAGCAAGTCTCCATTTCATCCACAAAGGGCTTAATAAAACAACTGAAATTACTCCAGTTTAGCACATCATTATAAATCATTTTGCAACCCTAATAGTCTCAGGTTCAGACATTAAAAGGACAATAAAACTGCTTAGGAAGTGTTCTCTCCACTTAAGAAGCACAATGGAATTCACCAAACTTACTTCAGCTTCTGCAGAATTGCCAGGAATGTTAATAAACTGAAGTGGTTGAGGAGTCTATTAATTTTGGACAGTGTGATTTATATTCTGATACTCTTTAGAAAGTTGCCCAGACAAAACTCCTCACTGACTGATTTTGTGCAGTGTTCCCAGTACTCCAGGAGCTTTCCTTCCACCCCTTACCCTGGACTCGACTTTTCCCCTGGAGATGAGAAGCCCTCTGCATACCCTTACTCAGCTGTGTCCTGCCTGCAGGAAGGGTCCAAGCAAAAATGCCAGTGATGGATGCCAGTGATTTTCCTCCAAATGTATGGAAAACATGACCAAGCAGCTTCCTCTAAGGCCTTTTTGCCTGGATAATCCTAGACAGGCTGCTCCCAGGTGTGGGCATCCACATCCTGCCTTCAAGCCATGCAAGAACTGCCACCCTGCTGACTGAACTCCACCTTGTGGATTTCTATTTTTCATCTTTCTTGTTCGTTTGACAGACTGAAGGAGTGAAACAAGCAAGGGACAAGTGTTTGATTTGTTTTAAAATGTTGCAAAAACTTATTTGGCTGGCGTGGCACATGACCCACCCTCCAGAGAGGGACACTGTGCTGCTGTCACCAGTTTTGTCATGACACTTTTACCACTGGCTGAGCAGGACAATAGCCAATATCATATCTTCCTCTCAGTACAGCTCTTCCTCACCTCACTGAAAGTATCCCAGCCATCCTGTTGATCCGTGTTGGCTAAATGGCAAAAAGCTGCACTGTCCGTACCCTCCATCAGGTTCCTGTGGCGACATAGGGGCTTTAGATCAAACCAAAGCCATATAGCTAGTCTTGAAATTATATACATTGGATTTTCAAAATGCAACCCTGCAGCAAAGTGTATTAAATACCACTGAGGGAATATTAGCTCCAGAAAGAACTGGCATTCCTACCTAATTCCTTTGTGTCTCAGGCAGGTAAATTATTAGGAATTTGCTATTGGAGAGTAAAACATTTCAATCTTCCACAAGATAACAGTAATAAGATGTGGCAACAACCGTAATTTGTGCATTAGGATAGATCAAAAGAGCTGTTTAAGGGTGTGACAGTGGCTCATTTGCCATGGCAGAGTGTGACATTTTGTAAACCTGTGACATGGCTCAGGCTGTGCTGTGCTGCGATTTCTACACGTGCTCCTTTCCTCCCTTCCTAGGAAAGCAATTCCTACACCCTCAACAATAAACCAAAATAAACGAGAGGGAGAGATTATTTGTGTTTGATGTGCTCTGCTTCTCACCACTCTATAATTTAATCCAATGGTGCTGCTCTACACAACTGATGTGATTTATTGGACTCTCTAGCAGCTAATGTTTTTATTTTGAAATTGTTATCTTATTGATTAGATTTTTCATATACTTCACGTTTACTTGCTTCTATCTCCTCCAAAACACTTTCCACACTTCATTTTGTCCACAGTGCAGTTCTACCTACTTAAATATTGTAACACATAATTTTATACAACATAGAATGAATGCAAGGTTCATGGTCAATTTGAAAGATTAAAAGTAAGATTTAAATTCTCCTGGCTGAAAGTGACTTCTGAAAAAGTTAATTATTCCTCTTTATCTCAGATTTACCCCTTAAAGCTGTCTGCTAAATCACAAGAGATCTGATGGGATTTCACTCTTCACTCCTGGCCACAGAATGGCACAGCAGAATTTTAAAAGCTCAAATAGTGTGTGAAACGTGAAGAGTTATTGCTACTATTAACAAAGTACCAGGAACAAGTCCTGCTTTCAATTATTCCTGAAGATACTCCACTGAGTCTGATCCCCTATTGCCCTGCATAATATATACATTTAAATCCACACAAAGTGGGTTAGAAAGCACTCCTGGTCTGCTCTGCAAACATTTCAGCTTGAAGTGACACCTATAAACAGCCACAAGAGAGACACTTGTTTCTAAAAAAGATGCTTTAGGCTAACATAAAATATTATCAATAAACCTTCTGTGAATTTGAGGACGGGAAAAATAAGCTGTATTTCTAATGTGCCCTGTCAAGGCAGCTGGCTACAGTTCTCATTGGGTTTAATGGGATGTATTTGGTTTCTGCTGAAAACAGAATGGAAATGGAACATCGGTTTCACAGAATATGTTTTTAACATCTCTTATCTCAGAGATTATTATCTCATACAATATGATTTCTGGAGAGGTATTAGCCCTGGAAAATCCCAGAGACATGCAGCCTGTGGCTGGGAGAGGTTAAGCACAGTTGCATTGCCTGTACTCAAAGAGAGGGAGCAGAGGAGGAGGGAAAAACAGCTGCTCAGGTCCTCAGGGAGCTGCTGCCCTCAGCCCTTGGGCTTCCTGCAGAGCAGGTTCAGGCCTCAGGTGGGCATGAGGAGAAGGATTGATCCTGAGAGCTGCCTCCTGGCTGGACAGGCTGTTGCAGGGTGACCATCAGCCTGCTGGGGGTCAGGGTGGAGAGAATGGTCGGTCCTGGATGAGGATCACCCATGGGACTGCAGAGGGTGCCAGCACTGAACATTGGCTACAGGGTGCTCTGAGGAGAGCCCAGTGCCCACAGCTGGTTCCACAGCAGTGGGCCTGTCCAGCTCCAGAGGCTGTGAGAGCCAGCAGGACTGATCCCTTTTGGGTGCTTGACCTGTGAGAACCCTCCTACAGCACATGGTGTCGTGTCCTCATGAACAGTGTCAACTCTAACAAACAAGGAAAAACCCTGCATTCTGTACAGGACTTAGAGGAAAGTTCTGTGGGATGTGCTGCAAGAATATCTGCTGCTTGTACATGTGGTAAAAAAATACAGGGTTGAATTGGGGTTTGACAGCATTCTTATAAACAGAACTTCAGAGGAGGAGGTTTGTGACATGACCTTTGTAGCAGCCGATGGGCTGATTATCTCAGCAGCCCATCAAAGCCTCACCAGCACCACTGCCTCCCCCACATCCTTCCCCAGGGCTTTGCTGACAGTGAGTTCTGCTGTAACTCGTGGCTTTCCACAAGGCATTTGGGGTGACAACCCAGAATCCCTTCTCTTGTCTCTGCTTGTGCCCGGCAGAGCCTGCAGCACCTCACACACCTTCTCCAGGCACCTCCCTGCTCCCGTGGGACTGCAGGTGAGGCCACCCAGCACTGCCTGGGCACTGGGAGGGACACCTGGGCACCACCTGGAGCCACAAAGCTGCCTGGCAGGAGGAAAGGGGGAGTGGCATGGCTGCAGAGGGCTCACATCAGTTATCTCCATGCCCCAACACCCATGTCCATGGCAGAACAAGGGTTCTGGCACCTTGCACAGCATTAGGCAACATGAGAACATTTCCACCAGGATTAAATGTTTCCCTGCTATCTAACTAGATGTGACTTAAGAAATAAGTTAGAGCAGTACAATTACAATGCAATCATGCTATAACTAATGATTTTTGTCAATCCTACAGGAAAAAGGGGCAGCATTGAAAGTAAGTTGCATTCCCAGCACTTCCTGTTCAGCCCTCCTCCTGCACAAAAATCCAGGGACACCTTCTGCCGGAAGAAATGGAATCAAATAGCTCCAGACATGTGAGCCTTGTAGTGGAGATTATTTTCCCAGGAATAAGACCATGGATTCCACAAAAAAGTATTACGGCTTTTCACGTGATAGGATACAAACAACACAGCAGTGAAATAATAAATACAGAGATGGGGGAACTGCTTGTGGTGGAGTGTTAAATGGATTCATTTGGCCTCTTGTTTTTTTTCTTTGTTAATTCTTCACGAGCTGATTTGAACAAATACTACTTATTTGACCACTAATTCATGCAAAGATATTTCTGTCTATAGACCACTTGCAAATGATGCACTGCTACTGCTGTCTCACAGTGTAAACAGTCACATAAATTATATATTATGAACTCTATTTCCTGATCAGAAACTCGCTGAAAACAAAGATTAAGCACACAAGAAGTGTCACATCTCTTGTGACCAAACTCCTGACCATGGGGCTCAGTGAGAATTCTCAGTGCAGTTGTGCTCATGTATTCCCAGATTGTTGGTGCAAACACACTTTTGTATCAATACAACTGGCTGGAATGATTCCCATTAACTTCCCAAACAATGAGGTTTTGGAGCATCAGTTTCAAATAATATTACAATTGCAAATATAATGTGAAGTTTGTGACTGCAGAATAAATCCTGCTCTATTAAAATAATAAACAAAGCTGACAGGATATTAAACTGAGTTTTCATGAAAACAATGCTCTGTGGTCTCCTGTGCAGGTTCCTCAGCTCAGAGCTTGATTAGACATTGCCATCGAGACCAACCAAGAGCTAAGAGCTCACCCAGGGAGGAGAGCAAGGAGTCCAATCCAATTTCACCCCAAATGATTTTTCCTTGCTCTGTTTATTTGTGTTGTTTTTTTCCCAACACTGCCAAACTCACATGGCTTTGACACAAAACTGCCAGAAGTTTTTTTAATCTATGAGACAGAAGCAGGAAAACTTAAACCAGTAAAAAGCCACAAAAGCAAACACCAAAGGTTAAGTACAACCCAAAAAGGACTGGAACAGTCAACAAGCTGATCCTGTGTAGGTGATAAACTATTAGTAGATATAATAATTTAAAAGCTAGTCTTTATAATTCTTCATGTTTTGTCCCACAGAGCTTTTGCAATTCCAAGGAATACTTGTGAAATACATTATCCATGGGAATATTCCATGTCTGTCTCTGTGTGGGGCTGTAATGCTTTTGTCTCCTGCTGTATACAAATAAACACTTATGTACAAAAGAAATGAGGGCAGCTCGTCAAAGAATAAGGGACAATCTCAGGCTTTACACTGACACTTTGTTCAGACCTATTATAAAACAGACTTCAAGAATGAAGGGGGACTTTATAGCTGCAGCCTCCCTCAGCCCTGAACCCAGCCTTTGGAGATAAGGCAGAACCTGGGAAACTGGGATGCCATAATTTTACTGCTGGGTATAATTCATCCATCCTAATAATACACTTACATTGATGCCAGTCCTTGAGCAATAATCTCCAGACTCCACAGTCTCATATGCATAATTCAAGCACATGATTAAGATGACTGGATATTTCCTGGGGGGAATACTTAGATTAAGTTCAGTACTGCTCAACTTTGCAACAGACAGAACTAGTTTCTACACATATCAAAACAAGTAACAAATTTCAGAATTTGGGGGGGGAGCATATTCATAACAGTATGACAGTAAAGCATTTATACTGCAGCTGTTTAGTTTCTTAACCCATCAGTGAATGAATTTCAAATCTGATATAAAGCATTCTTACTCTCCCTTATCCCTTTCTTTTAATAAGCGTAGAAGTTTTCCACTCCTGCTACAGTTTTGATCATCTATCTCTGTATTGCAAGGAAAATCTGGAACTTTTGAATTTTAATAAGCTTTTCATCTTTTGAGTAAAGTTATTGCCTATTTTCAATCATATTAATTCTTCATGTAAGTGCAGTCAAGATTTCTTTTAAAATGTCCAAGAATTAAATCAATTACAGGTCTGGCCTGCTAGGAAATTCTTTCAGGATCTGGTACAGAGAGCATAGCAAACACTCCAACAAACTTGAAAATTCTTTAAGGGGGTATAAACAACAAACTAAAAACTTGCTGGTTTAGGCAACAGGGGATAGAGACACTGATGGGAAATTTCACCAACATGGTATGGTAAAAGTTATCAGCAACCCTACTGAGGGAAGCACAAAGTTAGGAGTATTTCCTTTGCAAGAATAAACAAGTGAAAGTACCTATTCTAGCTGTGTTTAGAGTTCTACTTCCCACTCTGGTGGACAGGAGACATTTCCGTCTCACAGAACCTGTAAACCATAGAAAGTGCAATTTCACCATAATAAGAATTTTTAAACTATGGCATTTTTAGGCAAGAGCAGCAAATGTTCTGAAGGATTTACTTATGGAAGTCAAAGTCATTTATTTGGAGGACTGTAAATATCTGCTCAGACTTCTGGCAGAATTGTGATGCATTCTTTGATCTCCAGGGAAAGACAGAAGAGGTCAGGGATCTGCATGAGCTGGGAGCTGACACAGTGCTGGAGCTTGGGGATGTCACCCACACCTTGCATTCCTGGCAGAGCCCCATCACCTCTGTGGGGGTTGGGAGAGCTGGAACACAAACCTCTGCCTTAACTCCACCTGGAATTGCTGACTCTCCACCTGTCCCCTTGGACTGGGAGTTTTGGGTTCAGCTGTTTGGTTTTACTTACACATTGAACTAAATCCCCACAGCACAGTGGCAGAGGTTTGTCCCCCTGCTCCGAGCCATGCTTCACAGCTCTGCTTCATTCTGAGTCAGTAAAAGTAGCAATTCACTTGAGACTTTCATGGGCGTCACACTGACCCAGAGCAATCCCTTCAAAATTCTGTGAGCATTTGCAGCATCCTTATTATTCAGCATTTTTGAGCTGCTAAATCTGGGAACAGCTGTGGATAGATGCTTGGAGGATTAGGCTGTGCTTTGCTAATAAGACCTGACTGCAGCATCTCAGGAAACAGTGAAAGTCATTCTATAAATAGTGAAAGTTTCTGTTGCAAAATGCTTTTACATATATTAAATCAAGATGCCATAATTAAAGTAACCATTTCAGAGGAACAGATAATAAGGAAAAAGTAATTAATAATCTCTTACCTCATGTGGCTCTGGGAAAAGAATCTGATTGAGTCAAGCTAAAAATGCTCTGCAATTGAAACAAAATAGTTATATTTTCATTGGCTTAAAATAAATTACTGGTAGAGAAAATGATAAGGAAAACATACAAGTCTATTAGTAATACACACTGCTACAGGTCTTTAAGGTTTTTCTAAGCATATCACAGTGTTTTCATAATCACAATCAAAATAGCTGGTTAAGTGACTGATGCAATTTAAGTTACAGAATTAAAATGTTTCAACCATTTTCCTGAAGATTTGGAACGGCTCCTTGAAGCATCTGAAGTGTCAGTGGAGTGCCAGGATTCTCTCCAGTCAGTGATTGTCTGCTGTTTGCAATCAGTCTCCACTTTGTCATTCTGCTTCCAATAAAATATTAATGTAATCAGATGAAATTATCCCCCTTCCAGGCCCACGTGTGCTTTGGAGTCAGTGTTGTGTTTGCTACTGCTCAAAGTAGTAGATCTCCAAAGGAAGCAAGAGATGCTGAGAGATCAAAAGGTGACAATTTAAAAATTATACTTGAAGCAGCATTTTTAAATACATCATGGCATTATAACGTACAGAGTCACTCTGTCCTAGGACACAATTCCTGAGATCCCAGAGGCTTCCTGGTGATGAGGAATATTTGAGATCCCCATCACAGTGTTGCTTTTGTCCAAGCAGGGCTTCAATTGCAGCAATAAAGCTGGAAACCACGAACATCAGAAATCTGTGAAGAAATTAAGTTACCTTAACAGCACAGTGGTGTAATTAGTCACAATTAGTGGAGCTATAAATTGTAAGTGATTAAAAATGAGGCTTAGATAAAGACGGTGAATTTGGCTAAAAATGTTTCCATTAGAAAGATTTGACCTCCTTACCCATTAAATCTGAACATTAATCTACAGATGAAAATCAAGTTACAATTGAACAGAGACAATTACATTTCAATTCTGGTTGACAGTAAGCTCAGGTTTCAAATCTAATACAGTTATTTTGTGACCTCGGGCACCTCATCTGAAGTCCTTTCCATCTCTAAATGAACATAATACTTCCCTGCCTTTGCGAAGAGCTTTGAAACCTTGGCTGAATAGTTATTATTTATGTGTACAGCCCTGAAAGCATAACTCAACAGGATGGCTGTGCATGCACATCTGAGCCTGGATGGTATTGTGAGCAAAATATTTACTCTCCTGCACCCAAATAAATTTTGCTGGAAATACTGCAACAGATGACTACTAACACTTTGCTTGCCTGCTTGTTTTTCCAAGAGGATCCTAAATTAAGCTCTGGATTCTTCCAAAATGTACGTACTTGACTTCCGTCACAGAAATCAGTCCACTGAAATCCATGGGACTGGTCACTTGCATCTGTTCACACTTAAGTGCACAGGAGCAGCACAATCACAACTTAAGGGAGCACCAAATATCAAATCCATTTTTAATCCATTCAAAGTCATCCTATACCCTGATGCATTTGTCCTCACATATTCCAGATTGTCACACTCCCACTGAAGTCTTTGGATCGATGTCTGATTAACTTCATTTACATATGAAATACACAAGCTTTTCATTCACTACAGATTCTGGCTGTCCTCTAAAGAATTGCCTGATCTCACCCTTTGGGATTTTAAAGGGTTCAATAATAAGAAAAGGAATTAGGTGTTGAGTATTGGCAGGGTTTGATAGATACAAATTAGTAGTGATGACATCAGTGAATATGTTGACTAATAAAAAAGACAAAAAAAGAAAGATTGGAAAATAAAGATTGGAAATATATAAGCATGAAAGAAAGAGCTCTCTTTCAGCCTCTAGCCTAAGAAGTTATTAAATTACCTCCCCTCAAGCTTGGGAGCACTGCCCTGTTTCCAAGGGACAGCTCTACTCGGATTACGCTCCGTGAGTGAGGGAAGGTGATGGCAATTCAGCAGTGGAGCACAGGGCAGGAGAGCACATCCAGAGTGTCACTGGGCAATGTGACAGCACAGCCACGGGATCAGCACATACACCCAGAGAGGCCTCTTGGTGAGGCACATTCCAGTGACAGAAGGAAGTCCCTCAGCATTTTCTCTTGTGCTTGAGATGGTGTGAGCAACAGCTCCAAAAATCTCAGGGACAAGCTGTGGCAAGATGGAACATGGGGGTTTATTTTCCTTTTGGATTTTCTGCTTTCACAGTCCAGGTGCTGCTTCCCACTCCAGCTGCAGACATGGCTCACACAAAATCACCATTCCAAGCATCCTGCCAGGTAAACTGACTCAGCAGGTACTAGAGAGACAGACTTGTAAAATGAGCTAATTCTCAAGCCCCTGACTCCCAGAGAAGCCAGGGAGCACAGCCCCAGTGCTGAAGTCCAGAAACACCTCTCTAGGTTGTTGTTCACCAATACCTGCCTGAAGCGCGTGCACACCGACTTGTGTTGCAGAGGTCTGTGGTGAGACTTGTGCATTATCAGTTTTCACGTCTTGGAAAGATTTTCCTGTTTCCTAAACTGCCTGTGCCATTCTGAAAACAAGGATGAGAAGATGTGCCTGCAATATATCCTGTATCGCCAGTGTTTGCTTGCTGTGACAATAAGGGTTGGCACACAAATATCAGTCATCTCTGAGAGTGAGGCATTTTTCTCACCTCCTGAGAAGGGGATGGAATATCCCCTCCTCTCATGAAAGTGATTGTTCTTTCATATTCTTAAGCCTTCTAGGTTCTGTTTTGTAGCCAGCAGCCAAAAAATGTTCCAAAAGGAGTCTTCAGAAGTCAAATAAAAGCCAACGTGTACGTGAAGGTCGCGCGCACGCTCACCAGGAGCAGCTGTATTTCTGCATTGCAGCTGAAATCAAGATCATGCTTCAGGTTTCCTCTGCAAGCCCCCAGGGACAACGTTGCTCACAGAGATGCAAAATTAAAAGTACAAGTACAATGGATTTCTTGCTCATTGGGTACGAAGGCCACAAACAACATGACTGCACTTGCATACAATAAATAGAAAATGTTCTCATTTAACGATGACTCTGCTGTTACCAAGAACACCTTTAAAGCTTTCAAAATATATTTGCAAGATTTCCTCTTCTGCACTGCTATAAGCAAAAAGCAATGCAGAGCAAGTCAGTAACTCGCTGGAGCTCAGAATGTAGCCAACATCATCTCTGGCAGAACCTTCTATCACTTACAAGGAGTGAATGGCACACAGGCAAAATTAGAAGTATTACCTAGGAGGAAAAGACCTAAAAAGTAGCCCAGGGCTACAGAAAAAACCACAACTGTGTCAAAACAACAAGTCTGAAGGGAAATAAAAACATGCAATAGAAGCCCAACTCTAAAAATTGAATTTTTCAGTTTTTTCAGTTCCTTAAACTTCTCTGAAAGCTAGAGGAAAGATGAAAGAGGGATGTGACGCACCTCCAGCTTTCAGTCTGAACTGCCTGCAATGTATTGCCCCCTGAACTGGCCACATTTATCTAAAACTGGGGTTCTAAGCTCATGACAATCATTTACATTATTATGACTCCCATGGAAAATCATCAATCACATTCCAGAGGGCTATATTAAAGTATAAATATGCTTAAAAATGTATATAGGTCAATATTGGAGTTTTTTCGTTGTGTTTTTTCCATGTGTGAGTGCCAATATGTGAGGAAATACATGGTTTTCCTTCAGAAGTATTCCATTTATTTCAGAGCCATGGAAGAATGTCCTATATGGCTTCTAACTTTGTTTATCTGGAAGTTATAGCAACATATATAAGACAACATCCAAAGCTTGGTAGCTGTGGCCATATTCCAGTTTTTCATCAGTTAAATGGAGGAATGCAAACTTTACCTTTTTTTTTCTTTTCTTTTTTTTNCTCTTTTTTTTTTTTCTTTTTTTTTCTGGTGTTTGTTCAACAGGAAATGAGATGAGAAGAGGTAGGGAAGATGGGTACAGAACCACACTCTTTTCTTTTCCACAGGAAAAAATTATTACCAAATATGCAAGTTGTGCATGACTCCAATTATTTGGTACCTAAATCTCATTCATTTTCTTCTGTAGAGCGATTTAATTGAAGGACAGCTCCTCTGGGATCATTCCCAGGTGGTCCAAATGTGTCTCTGGGTCACACCAAAGAGCACTTAAGCAGGGTGCTTAAGTTACAGGGGCTGTCATCAGGCAGAGCTGCCTCATTCTGGCAGCCTGTTGAGATGCCCAGATCTCAAAGTTAAGCCTGTGGCATTAAGTACATTCCAGTCCAGGACAAGCAATGCTGTGCAGCCTGAGGCAGCTATAGGGAAACAACTTCATACTTCTCTTTCTATGAATTTTGAGCACGGGTACCTCCCTGCTAGGTCTGTGCACTGTGGACCCTGAGAAGCAGAAATATTTGACTTTTGGGTATTTATCAGTGAGCTAGATGGAATACTTCTGCTCTGGGTAAGGCAGGCATTTACTCACAGTTGCTGAGCACACAACTGTACTTTCCACTTGTGCAGCAGCTGAATTACCTGTGAAACCAAACTCAAACCAGCTCCCTGCAGCCAAGCCAGAATGTTAAAGTAAGTGATGTGCAGATGTTGTTTTCTCACCCAAACACCCACTGCCCCTCATACTCTGTCTCCCTTCTCACACATGGCTTTTTTACTGTGTTTCCCTCAAAATCTTTTACCCCAATTATTCCTGTCTCTGTCTTTTACTCTTCACAGGCTATTTGAAAACCTATTTCTATTTTAAACAGGAGAACAGTTACCCCAAGGTGCACCTTACCTGAGTATATTCCATGTGCTCCCATTTACTAATAGATTACAGCTACTGTCCTGCAGGAAGTAAAAAAAATACCCCACACATCCACATAACAATGAGGAGCTCTTTTGACTGTTTCAGGCTATTGACTGTTGTCAATAACATTACTGTTAGTCTTTATTTATAACTAACCTCAAATAATATTAAATTACACCACTAGAGAGATGACTTCTTAAATAATAGCTATACAAAAGGTCCCACTTCATCCCTAAAATGTTGGGAGTCAGGAACATTTTAGAACCAAAATGAGGATAAAATGAAAACAGAAATCTGCAAATTGTCAGGAAAAAAAAGAAAAGCTGCCAGGTGACGTGTAAAAACTTTCTAAGGTTAGCAATATAGTGAAAGAGTTTTCTGGTATACTTCAAAACGTAGCAATGTTATTTGAGATGAATGAAAGTGAAAGATTGTGTTGCTTTCTCCAAAGTTGCACTGTTTGTCTAAGGAGTGCTATATTCTGTGTTCAAAGACCTCTGTAATCCCCTCCCTCCTCATGTGGCTCTGTGCAGGCCATCAGAGGCAGGGTGGTTTCTGCAGATCAGTTGTAAAGTCTCTGACAGCAAGAGAAGGCTGGAGTTGAAGTGAAGCTGTGCAGTTGAGCTTTAGACCCTCTCAGCATCCACGTTGGGGTGAAACTCTGGTGTCAGGGCAGGCCCCTTCTGTGAAGCTGCACAGGAAAAAGCAAACTTAGACTTAGCAAACCATTTCTGCAGAAGACTGCTTTATGTTCCAGCAGCATCAGGATTCCCTGGGGATATCACAGTAGGGCCATATGTTCAGCTGTAGAGGCATATGTTGGATACTTTATGGACATAAAGTCAGAATCCCTCAGCTGTGCCTCAGGAGAAGGCTTGCAATGGCCCAACAAATGTATCCTGAAGTGCACTGAAGTTACTCATTTATCATGTCTTTCTCCTGCACCAAAATCACTCAGAAAAAAGCAGCAAACAGGAGTAAATGAAAGAAAACCCTGTTTCTAGAAACTGATTTTAAGCCATGGGTTCATTGCCTTTTCAGGTAAGGAGGTGCTGTGTTCAGGCTGCGGATGGAGACTCCAGGGGGATTTCACAAATTATTGACAGGGGGAAGGAAGACAGAGAGCTCAGGCAGAATCAGAAATGCTCAGGCTGCACCATGTATTTGTCTGGCCAAAAATACAACAAAATGAAGCAAAACAAAGCATGAAAATAACCAAGAAGGCAACTCCCCCTCTTCAATAAAGTGTCAGCGTTTTACCACCACAGTGAACCTGACCCTGTTTTCCCTGCCCTGCTGTCCCCAGCTATTCCATTACACACAAATAACAATCCACCCAGGGTGCTGAAAATGGCTGCACACAGCTGGAAAATCACTTTTTCTGGCATATTCTTTGTCAATTTTTGCCCCTAATACATATTTGACCTGCTGGTCAGACTCCCCACTGGCCCGGCCTCATCAGGATGAGGGAAAGGAGAGCACTGTCAATCAAGGGCTCCTCGGGCTGGCTCCCTCTGAGTGTTTATTGAAAGAATCACTAAATCTCTCTACAAGTACCTTTTCCCAAGAAATAACTGCCTGCTTGTGGTGCTCAAATAAATATCTTTTATTGCCCGTGTGCCAGTCCTGGTTTTATGGAGAATCAGGGAGATCGAGGATTAATTACAGCACCCATGGCACGTGCTTTGGGAAAACGAAGCCTCCCAAAATAAAACCAAGCCAAGAAGAGCTGCTGTGCTCAGAACTGCGCAGTTTCCATCCCAGAAATCAACCAGTCCAGCTGTCTGCACAATGTATGGAAGCACAAAATATGGGAATCCCACAGACTGGATGCTGAAAATTCCTAGCCTGGATTTGTAGGCAGCAGAGGTTTAGATCAGTTTAGCAAAACCACCAGCACATTACACTGCACAGAAGTAAGGGCTAAGATTTGAATGGCTCTGTCCAAGTAGAGTTGAATAGGATGGATATTGCAAACCAATAATTTCTCCCTGCATACACACAAATCTAGTTTTTCCGTGTTGGATTTAATGGAAAAAGATTGTCATATAATCTTTATAACAAGGCTTTGTGGAATGACGTGTTTACCAACACTGCCATTCTGTTAAACTCTGCTCCCCTGAATGCAAAGTGAATTTTACCATTAAATTCAGAGTGACCGTGATTTCACATTTGGCTCATTTTTCATCCTTAGAAAATCTGAAGCTCCCCCAAAAAAGTTCTGATTTTACTCCTTTCCATTCATTTTATGGCTATAGAAAACTGATCAAAGTCAGGTCATTAATTGCTCTTTTACAAAGCAATGAAAAAACCATTAACTTTGAAATGAAGCCCACACTATCAATGTTTTTGTGGTTTACACTGAAGATTGATCTAGTACCTATTTATTAGTGCAGTTCTATGTACTTTAACTAATGGCTCTTTAGGTCTTCAGACTAATGGTTTCTTCATATGTTTCCGTGCAGAAGCATTTGCCAGTAACTTCAGAGAAAATTGGGTTCATGAAATAAATGTTTATCATACTGAAAGAGGAAAGTCAATGAGGAAAAAAACTTGCATAATTTAAAGGGCTCCAGTTACATGAAAACACATGCTTTATCCAAATAGGTAAATAGGTATTATTTCAGAAAAAAAGCTGGACATTTCTAACATTTTTGGCTGTTAAATAGATGTTTTAATATTTTGTGTCATGCCCCAATTATCTTTTATTTTTATTTCCAGATAATCTGATATCAGTAAGAGCCCCTGGCTGTTGTTTCACTGTCATCCTCCCTGGCTGCCCAAGTGGGAAAAGTGGCAATATTTGCTACATGAAAAAATGTGGCCCTAAAAATATCAATTAAAATACCTTGGTTAACTTAACCAGAATGGTGGGAGTTGATTTCTGATTAATTGCAGACAAGGAAATCGTATCCAAGTGATGATGGATCACTGTGAATGTGGTGTGGGAACTGAGCGTTGTCACTTCCAGAGCCAGTTACTAATTTATAATATTTTGATGACTCATGTTTAGACATTTCAACTAGAAGCAGACATTATATTAAACTTCTAAATGTAGATGCATTTAGGATGTGAACACTCTTCAATTTCCACTCGGTGTGCACAACAACTTAATAACATCATTACACATAAATACATTGCTGTACATGAGGAGTAAGCTGTGGTACAGCAGAAAGTGGATTGCACATTTAGCCTAATTATTTGAAGAGATAACATTACACCAACTAACTACATTTTTTTTTATTTCTCTTTCCACTGAACTGTGCTTGGAATTGAAACTTGGTATTGTTATAGCCTAAGCCTAACTTTCAACCAGGACAAAAAAGGAGTTCCAATACAATTTGGAAAAAAAACCCCTTAACCACAAATCTAGGGGGCTGGGATAGCATCACATTTTTCAGTATCTATGTAAAACAGTCAGGGAAAGCTACTCAGATGCTGAATGGAATTCCATTTCTTTCCTTCATGCCACCCTTAAGTCCATGGATTATCCTTTCATGAGTTCTGTGAGGCAGAGACCTGCCCTAAATTCCCTCTCCTCTGCGGTCCAACTCAGGCTAGCTATGGACCATGGGGGGAAATCTGGGCTAGGACAAAGGTAAAAGACAAAAGGCACTCTTAAACCTCACAGGACACAGTCCCACAACTTCCATGCGGAACCTACACCTTGGAGCCCATGAGGGGAAAGAAGAGTTTTAATCCCTAGGGAAAAGGGGGAGGAGGAGGTCTGTTGACCAATGGGGACTGAACCAGGAGGAGGGGAAAGATAAGGGGTATCAGGAGATGGGGAGGGGAAAGATAGGGGGTATCAGGAGATGGGGGTACAAAGGTTCATGGAAAAGTGCAACCAAGAAACACCCAGTGCAACATAACAAAACAAACTAACTAATTAGTGCAATACAACAGAGACCCATTCAGTTTTTCCTCTGTTCTAAAACCAGAGTCCAAAATGGACATGTTAAAGGACAGGGAACTTTTCCATTAATCCTTTGACAGGATGGTGTGCTAAGCCAGGTTACACTTCCTTGCCATAAAAATTGTTCTGGTTCCCTGTGGATACTAAAACAATCCGTTTGGAAGCTTCTAGGAGGGCTGGCGCAATCCCAGCTCTAAAAGGAATGCACCTGCACATGGTTACACGGCTGTGGAAGCAGGAAAATGGGACAAAATCCATATTTCTGTGCAATTTAGGACAGGGCAGACCTGAACACTGCCTGGTTTCATGGGGACAGAGAGGGTTCAAAGCTGATTTGTAGTTTGGCATTGTCCAGATCATCACTAACCGACCTTTTTTTTTTTTTTTTTTAATTTGCAAACTAAATTTACATGAAAATTGAAGAAACCTCACACTACTATCTTTGAAAACCAAGACAGGCTCAAATCCTATCTATAAGCACAAGCAGAATCAGTGAAGACTTTGTAGTCATTTAGTGGCTGCCTGTTATGACCAGTCAAAAACCTAAGAAGAGATAAAGGTATGATTTTAATATTGGAGACATCTTTATACATTTTTTAACAGATTTAAATATATTCTCAATTTCCAGTGTAGCTTCATTTCTTTGCTTTCCTAATTTTTCCTTCCTTTGCTGATAATCATCCCTCCATTGCTTAGTGAAATCCTCACCTGCCTCAGTAAAATTCCCAACCTTAATGCCTTAAACTCAATCAATAAAAGCGAGTTTTACAGAACATTTGGAGTAATGAGGTAGTGATAAAAATTCAGTGGTTTCAGTTTCCATGCAAATGGGCTCTAATATGCTGTGCTACAGGTACAATCCTTCTGGCACTAACGAGGAGAGCTGTCCTGAATGCTAAACGGTCACACTGCGCTTTGGGGTGGTTCCTGTCACTTTTCACAGCTGACTGCCACAACTATCCCACACAGCCAAGCACATCTTCTGGAAATTATGAAAATAGAGATGTTCCCAACAAAACTGACCTCTGAGCCCTGGTTACTACAGGGACATGGAGCTGTTGGAGTGAACCCAGAAGAGATCACCAAGTTGATCAGAGGGATGGAGAACCTCTGCTATGAGGAAAGGCTGGGAAAATTTGGATCATGCAGCCTGGAGAACAGAAGTTTTGGTGTGATCTAATTGGCCCTTCAAGTACCTGAGAGGAACTTACAAGATATTTACAACAGCTTGAGTGACAGGAAAAGGGGGAATGGGTTCAAATTGAAAGAAAGTACGTTTAGACCAGATTTTAGAATTTTTTTTTTCCTGTGAGGATGGTGAGGTCCTGGCACAGGTTGCCCAGAGAAGGTGTGGCTGCCCCATCCCTGGAAGTGTCAAAGGCCAGGCTGGAACTGGATTATCTTCAAGGTCCCTTCCCACCCAAACTGTTCAGGGATTCTATGACTCTGCTACTTACTGTTCAATAAGCTTTGGCAGCAGCAGCAACAAACACAGCCAAGAAATGTCCTTTGGTCCTTACTGCTGTAAGTTATGTAGCTCTGCAAACAACAGAGGACAGAGTTTTCTCCCCAGACACCGCTATCCTTTACTTATCATACCCTGGAGATGTAACAGCACAGAAAACCAGTTCCTCTACTTGACTAGACTACAACAGCCCTGCAGAGGAAAATGTCATGTCCACAGAAACCAGCACCTCATGGTTACTCTCTCCTCTACAAGGGCTTGTGGGGAGGTTTTCCCAGCCCATATCAATCCCCAGACTAATGCACAGCAGGTTGGTTTGGTTTTTTTTTTTTTTTTCGCTTTATTTATCATTCCAGAATGGCCTTTTCCCTGGCTGCACTGAGGCTGTTGCCCACAGCAGTCAGACTTCCCCAAACATCTTTAAATATCCGAAGCTCAAACCCAAACACAGCTTTCTGTCTGCCTTTTGATACAGGAGCACTGAGAGCTATTAATATTCATTGGCAAGAAATAATAATTTAACTGGAATAATTATTTTAAAAATACCTTTTAGCAGAGCAAAATCCTCTGTTGATCCTGCTTAACATGATCATTTACCTTGCAGGTAATTTCTTATTAATAAAAATTATATCTAATTGATATTTAATGGGAATTCTGGCAATGCTATTTGAAAGATACTTCTACCGGTTGTTTTGCATTTAAAAACACCCTGCTGTCAAATCCTTCAGTTTGATAGTCACTGATGGAATAAATCTTTTGAAATTCACTTTTTGTCCCCTGGTTAGATGGGAATGGACACAGGATGATGGCTGTGCTCAGCTCAGCTGTACTTGCAGACTTTTGATGTTGCACTTTGGCTCAGATTTTTGATCTTTGATTCCCACTCCTGTATTTTGCCTGACTGCTTGTTAACAGCAGTGCCTGGGACAGTTCCTCTCACTGGGGGAATCCACCACGATGGAATGCTGCCTCTCCTCTCCCTCCCTCAATCTGACCCTTTCTCATCTCATGCTACGCAGAGCGTGTTGCCAGAATTTGCCTTCCAAAACTTGAAGTGATTTAATGTAGCATACAAAATGTCATCTATACAATTACATGTAAAATGGGGAAAATATGTAAGCACAGAGAATTGGCCTCGGAAGAGTTCCAAAGAAAGACTTTTCTTTTAAAAACACCGGTTTTATTGCACCCAGGAGTAGCACAGGGGAGTTCCTGCTTCCCATTTCTTATGATGTGTGGTTCTTCACACTGGGCTGCTGAGTTTCTGAGAGGCACTTGACAAAGCTACAGATGGAGAAAGGAAAAGAAAAGGTCTGAGACTTCTGGGGTGAATTTTACACCAAAGACCACCACAGGAGTGCATTTTTCCCAGGTGGGTTTTAGACTGAATTTATAATTCCCTGAGAAACAGCTGCCTGCTAAGGAGAAACTGCTTATATCACATATTCACATTTCTTGGGAAAAGGAAGACATTAAGGTAGTTGCTGTTTCCTTCATAGTAATTTCCTATTTGAGATTTGGTCAAGAGGCAGTATTAGAGATGGGGAAACAAGAAAACAAAACAAAAAAACCCCCACAGAATTCACTGCCTGATTTTCCAAAACATCTACAACGATCCAAGTCATCTGTTGTCCTGTTGACTACAAATTCAGATGATATCATGCAGCTGACTGTCTCCAGAGAAATAAAAGGATGAAGACTCAGCAGAATATCTGATGGTCTGAGCAAGGTTCAGGCCAGCCAGATCCAAGGAATAAGAACCATCTCAACCTACCAACACCTGCAACTGCTGCTGTAAAAGGTAAAGTAATCCCTTTGCCAAACAAGTGAGAAAAGGAAGACAACCATCAGACAAAAATTCTGTGTGGCACTGCTCCTCTTCAGAGAAAAGCATGAAAAGGGGTGTTAGAGATGTTTCAACACCACCAAGATAAGGAGACATCAATGAGTTGCTTTTTCAAGTGTGGTCAAATAAACTAAGACGTTTAAAGGAATGAAAATTAACTTGTAAGCCATTAAGGCGAAAAAAATTTCAATACTTTTGTTGTTTTAATGTTCCTCAGTGAAAATTTCCCTTTTTCTGTTGTTGCTGGGGAAAGACATTCTGACTTGCTTTGAGGGACGGAAGGAGCAGGAAAAGAAGTGGAATGGAGAGGATCACAAGAAGCAGGAATTCTGGATTTGGCACCTCAGCCCTGGCTACCAAGGCAGCACCTGCCAAAACAGTGCTCACCCGTGTGTCAGGCCATGTCCTGGCTGCTGCTCTTTTCCCTGGTGACAAATATCTTTACCCAGCCAATTTCACAGCCATCTGTTAATTGGGCCAACACCACCGCTCCACATTCCCAGGGAAGCCTCCAGCTGGGAGGCCAAAGGATAATTGAGATGCCATTCCAAAGACATACCCAAAACAAGCTGGGTTTGAGAAGGGTGAGCCTTTCCGAGGTCAATTCCCCCAAACAGCACTAATGATCTTCTGAATAATGAATCAGGGCAGAGCAGCAGCTGATGCAGAACCAGGAGTGAGTGGGAATAGTCAGTCTGGCTGCCAAATTAAAACCAACACAAACAAATCAACCAGCACCTTTTAAAAGGGTATGTTCTGCTTACGCTGATAGAGCTTCATTGTAAATGCCTGGTTTGGTTGTGTCTAATAATTGCCTTGTGTAAGAGAAATATTTCTCTCTTATTTCATCTTTTAATGGCTGAAATATCTGAATAAAGGTCCCAAAAAATCTGAAAAAGCAATTAGTGTTGGCTTTTGTTAGGTTTTTGTTAATTCTGGTAAAAACCTAATTGTATCACACTAAGAAAATGATGAAACATCCAGTCCAGCTTCTCCCAGGTCTCATAGCATGGGTGAGGCAAATATAGACTTGGATAAATCCACCAGAAGGGCTGGGGCACAATCCTTCCCATTAAATGTCATTTAGCCCAGGTCTGCTGCATAGCAAGTCCTCTCTGGAACCAAGCAAGAGCATTTCCACAATTTTTATGCCCAGGGAAGTTATCCTGAAAGTTAAGCACTGGGAGTGGAGTAGGAGGTGTTTGGTGTTTTTGTTACAGCTTCAGTTAGGGAAGACATCTCCAACCAAGCTTAAACACATTGAAATATTTCCCCAGCCTAAATGGGATTCTGGGATTAATGCCTATTGGGCTGTGTGCTCCCAGTAATACTGGGACTTTAAGCCAGAAAGCACGGAATAGAGTGATGAGCTCAATGCTGCAGGAGCTCCCAGATCTCTGGTGCTTTGCAGCCATATGCTCTTTGTTCTGCTGCTGTCTGGGCAGAAGAATCACAGGAATTACATGAAAGAGCTTCACCTCTGGCACTCGAGATGCATTTAAAGCCAGCAGAAGATGTCCCTGTGAGCCCAATGCCTCTCTCAAGTTCTGAGAAGTCAGGAAAGGTGAGCAAGAGACCCCCTGGTTCTCCTGTGCTGGGTTCAGCCAGAAGCCCAGAGCAGTGCTCAGGCAAGTACTGACCCACTGACCTCACTGGAAATATTCACACCTTTGCAAACTGAACTTCACAAGAATTGCAATTTCTGACTACGGCCTGAGAGAAAAAAGAAAAAGCCAAAATAAATAAAGATATAATTTTCCTCTCCTTCGGCAAAAGTTTGAAAACCTCAAAACTTTAGATGTGCATTTTCTATTTCCAAATGCAAAAATGTATTCGCATGGTGCAAGCCCAACACTGTGAGCTGAGTAAGAAGTTTCTTTATCTAAGGCAAGTTAAACAGAGGTTCTGCTGTCCATTCATTTATTCAGCTCTTATTTTCTGGGGCTAAACTACACCATCTCTCTTCTGTGCACAGCCCTGCTTCTCATTTTAGCGATTTGCTTATTATTAGACCCTGTACTGAGTTAACTGCTGGGAATCTGGAATTTTAGACCTCAGAAGATGCCATCATTCATTATCCTTGATATCATCCACTACTCCAAACGCTATCTTTCATCTTCCTACAGGCGAGGATAATACCTCTCCATCACACCCTATCTACCTGAGTCCTATTTCCACTCTCACTGCAGTCAGAGCTGTACATGTGTTGCAGATAATGCCCTGCTTTCATTCAGAAGAATGAAAAATAGGATGAAGTAGAGGATGGAGCTGCAGAGAGAATAACCATAAGGAGTTTGTGCTCTCCCTCAGCATACCCTGGAGATTACAGGTGAGTTTTGAAGCTTAGGGAAATACATGTGGAAGAGTCAAATGTTTGACACTTCCCTTTTGGAAGCAAGGTATTTGTCATCTGCCATTAAGAAAAACATCTAATTCAACTGCAGTGATGGAATGCAAATTGTTTAAGTGGTCACAGCCTCCCTGGGGTGGAGAAATGGCCCTGCAGGGAGCTGATTGCTGTGGCCTGTGCACCAAGTGCCCAGGAGGGCTCTTCCAAGGGGAGTTTACCTCCCTATCTGACGCTGTGCTGAGCTGACTTTTGAGTAAATATAAATTATTCATGGCCCTTTAATCAGTTGTTTCTCCTCTGCCTGATTTGGGTTCCAGCTGCCAGATTGCCTGGTGTCTCTCCAGTATAAATGATAAACTGATATTCCAGATGCATTTGTCGTTATTTGACTTCTGCCGACAAATTCATACATTTCAACATTTTAGAATTAATATATCCCAGGGTTAAATTACAGGAATTACAATGGCTGTTTTATCATCACAAAGAATACTCTGAATTCTTGGTGCTCCAAGTTGTGAAATTATTTTGACATTTTTAAATCCCAAGAGTTATTTCCAAGATACAATGGAATTGTTCAGTGGCTTCCTTTTGCTTTTTCTTTAGCTTTGCAGTTAGTAGTAATTTTCTTTACTAAGTAATGCCCATTAGCTACATGCATAAACTCCTGAAAAGTATTCAAAAGAGAGTAAAATCCACTGTTATAATCCTATCATAGCAAAAGTGTTTGGGAGTTCCTTTGCAAAATGCCTTAAAAAATTGTGTGGACAAGAATTTTCTATCAACGGCTGCGAGGCTTTAGGCAAAACGACTCCTCAAAGTATTCAACTTCTTTAAAAAAAAACTTATAAAATATTGTGAATTTATCCTACTTAATTAGATTTATTAGGCACAGAATCTGAGCACAAAGGAAGCATTTTCCAGGCAACTACAGCGAGCAGACCCCATTCCTCTTTGGAGTTTCCCTATCACGAAGGAGTTCAATGAACATGGATGGAGCTGTGACACCTCTGCTACCCAAGGATCTGTCCCCAAAACATTACAAATGAATCCCTGACCCACATAGTTGTGCAGTTTAACACCCCACACTAGCAGCTTCTGCTGCTTCCATTAGAAATGCCCAGAGAAAATACCCGTGGTATCCATTCATCCCTGTGCTGCTCTCTAATCCCATTACAACTGCACTGCAATGTTGGAGTGGTTAATTGAGCAGTTACAGAGCGTGGAGTACAGTTAAATGAATAGGAGATGAAGAGATGAGAGAGCCCAGGAGTGCCACAGGGAGACAAAATAGATTGAGAGAGACACTGGGAGCTGCCGTGGTTAAGATTCATAAACCTTCAAATTTAGGCTGAGATGTCAGTTCTGAGGAAGAGGTAAACCCCAAAATTAGGGGGTTTTATCCTGATTATTTAACCCCACCATGACATCCAGTTTAAAATGCCCATCAGCCTAAGACATCCACGGAGAAGGTGAGGGGGAAAAGCACCAAGACACAGAAAAATCAATTGGGCAGAACCTCCTTCCTTAAGACACCAAGCTTGGAACTGCCACATGCAGTAAAGCTGAACTTCTGTCTCCCGTTGTCCTGGGTTTGCCCAGAGCTCCTGACTGACAGAAAAGCACAATTTCAAAGCAGAAGTTGGCAACTGGAAGTGTCAGGAGAGAAGAACAGAAGAAAGAAGACAAGTGCTGGTCAGCAAAGCACTCTCAAGAAAGAAGACTTTGAAGAAATGAGTCATGGCTTGTTTTTGGCAATGAAGACAAGTAACATGGTAAAACCAAGCTGAAGACTGCTCCTTTCAGGGGGCATCTGACCCTGTCAGTTTGCACATGCCCTCACCATATCCCACCAACTGTCCTGCTGCAGAACTGAATCTGGGGAGGAGCAGAAAGCTGGAAGAAAAAGTAACCAAAAACCTGGGAACTGCAACAACCACAATGAACAGCTTCAGCAAAGCCACTAAAGCAAATGTTTACTTCTGTAAGTAAACCTAAGAGATTAAATGCTCTTGTTTCTTCCTCTGTCAGCCTGCCTTATACATTTCTCATGTAACACCTGACACTTGAGCAACAGTGAATTTACTAAGTAGTTCTCTTTGTTGATAGCTGTATCAGTCTGGATATGCAAATCATACATCATAATATTGAAATAATTGCAGCATTTATTACAACACCACCAAATGCAGTGCAATTCTCTCCTGTGCAGTCAGTCAAGCACAGCAGGGGTGTGTTCAACAGCAGCCTGAGATGAGAATATGTGACCACAGGCAGCCCTGCCTCGGGAGCTGAACCAGAGTCAGGTGAGTCAGGTCCCAGTGCCTGCTGCTGACACAGGGCAGCCTCCAGTCAAGCACTTCCCCCTCTGGGTTTGAGCTCTTCCAGAAGAGCCTCAACAGTCACAGCTGCTTTCAGGAAGAGCACGCCAGGATTATGAAATTGGGCCTTCCTTCACCTTGGCCTCCCAGCCAGCCTAGTGTGAGACACAGGCTCCTCACACAGGTCAGAACCTCACAAACCCCAGAATTTTCTTTTGAAATGAAAGTGTCAGAGCAAGGCTTAGAAAAACTGTGCCCTTTGGTCCTATGGAAAGTGAGATCTTGTATTGAGACCTGCCCCAACCCTCTTCAAGAAGCTTGGCCAACACACAAGAAGGAATATGAGCTTTATTTCTCCATTTATAACGTATTTCTTCACCAGAAACTCAATGAATGAAAGTGAAGGGGAAAAATGTCTCCTGTGCACATCTCAAAGTGTTTCTATCTGAACAGATGTCCTCCCTTTTCTATCACCAAGCAAACACACTCTGGCATGACTCAAGTAATGCACAAACATGATAAAACCTACTGGAAGCAAAACAATTGTGCTTTTCTGTGCTGATATTATTACATCTGCCAGATAGATGATAATGTTGAACGCAATGCTTTATTAATCAAAGCTGAGGTGGTTGCCTTTCTCAGTCATTAAAATTTCATGTTTGCAGCTGCTGATCACCTAACACTATCTTTCATGTTTCGCATTTTCCTTATATTTGACAATTCATTAGGCATTTGCCTGTGCTATTTCCCCAAGAATGTTATGCATCAATTTTTGAAGTAATACAGATACATAACTGTATACATATAAAGTTTCTTGCCTATGAGTGATCTTGCTTTGATGGACGTGTTTAATCAAGACATTTTTACATCCACGAAACTGTGCACCCTAGAATTTCTCACATCACAGATATACTTTCATCACTCAGGTAAACATCCCCGACACGATCCAGCACAGACTTCAAACTCCACTCCACACAGAGACACAAAATGGTCACCAGCATCCTCTTCTCAACTGATTGAACAACCCCCAAACATTTAAAGCCGTTATCCAGCCTGCAAGCCAGAAGTTTTTCTAATGCAGAAAAATTCCAGTTTCTTTCACAAAACGAGGTGTATTTTATGTATTGCATTTATAAAAGGTCAGGTTTTAAAGGCATCTCAAGAATCCAGGTACAAGTGCTCCAGCACCAAATACAGCTCTCAATATATACTGCTGTATTGTACAATACTACACATTCACTCATCAGTGGAAATTCTTGTCACTTCCACATCAGATATATCCAAAAACTTGCCTACAAAACTAATCTGAATTCTAAGACAAAAACTAAATTAATTTTGCTTTTTATTACTTACTCTGAATTGATGGGGTTGGAGGACAGGCTTTTGCAAAGCTGCCACATCTAAATAATGATCACTGAAATCCCATTTATGATAAACTCTACAAGCAAAGGTGATTAAAATGTATGGAAACAAAGACTTTTGGAACCCGCCTCTTGTGCCAGGTCACCAGTAACATGGCATCAGCACAGAGTCATTGTCCAGCCCCTGCAGTAGCCAGAGAAGTAAGAGCAGTAATTACCTCCACAACACACACACTTTCTTTCCCAAAATTGCACTCTCACTCAGTCCCCGCCTTAAAACTCAAGCAACTGTGCATGTAAGACCAGAGCAGGGTTTGCTCAAAGAATTAGAGCACCCTCCAGAGTGATGACTTAACTCTGACCTCTACAAAAAAATATCTTCCAAGAAAAGCCACAAAACCTGAACACCATTAAATTTATCAAGCACAGCCAATGAACCCATGAGGAATACCCAGTACACTGGATAAAACTATTAAACGTTAACCAGATGACAGTTCTTGTTTTCCTCTTGTGCCCTACGAAATATTTTACAAAATACTATTATTCCTCCTGAAAGTTGACTGAAGGTACAGTTAGAAGCCGTCTAGGGCTATTCTCAAGTGATGTTCAAGAATAATCCTATTTGTTTTCATCACCTGAACATGAACAGACCTTCAATTAATCTGCTGTCCATCCAGCTGGGTGAGGGGGTTTCAGCCCCTGTGCTTTAGGGGGCAAAAGTGCCTCTGGGTCACCTATTAAGGATTCCACATCCCATCCAACACAGAGCACAACCTGCCAGGCATTCAGAAATTGCTCACTGCTGATTTTCCTTTTTGAGGGAATTAACAATTTATTCTGTGCTCCAACACTGCAATGCAGAATTGGAAGGAATGTCCTGGGTTTGGTGTGCAGCTATCATAATGATCTCACCCCATCATATTTCTCCTCAGGGCATCACATTAAAAATCACAAGGAACATCTTTAAATGCTGAAACATTTTATGAATATTAAATAATTTTAATATAATTTAAATTGTTTCTGAGATCCCTATAAATACATTTTTCCTTTTTTAAAAAATCCACCTGTTAATATCTGAGTGTTAAAGGCCTGGACTTCACAAGCCATTTAAGCTCTTGAATAACTTGAAAGATTTCTCTATTAAATATTGAGAATTCCTTGCAAAGTATAAAATTACAGACATTGTGAATTAGGATGGTAGAAGTAATGCCCTCTCTTCCAAATTATCCTATTTTCCTTGTTCAGATGGTGCAATTTATTATGGAGTGAATAATTCATGAGTACTGTGAGACCTTGGCCAACTCTGCACAAAATCAGTTGTGAACAACACAGTGTTTGAACTTTCGGCCCCTTTGCTGTGGCTGCCTTCACTTCCCAGCATCCCTCGTTTATTGGCTGGCATGTTCTTCTCAAACCCTAAATCACCAAAATTTGCACAAGAGCCTCCCTTCACACATTTGACCCAGCAAAATAAGAATATATAACACAAGCCAAAATCTATGAATGTCACTCTGAGCTTTCAAAATGAATCAAATCTACTATTTCAAATATCTTGAAGGCACAAGAATCATTTTATCACTGGAAATTAGTGAGATATAGATGTTCACTCAGAGGTTTTGTGCTACCCCACCACCCTCCTCCCCAAAAAAAACCCCAAAACTTACTTTACAGAAAAATATTAAATACTTAAAAACATCCCACAAACCCTAATCCTCATACTCTGATTTCAGAAATTCAGAGTATCTTTTTAACTCCTTAGAAAATAACAGCTCAAAGATACTTAATTCCCTGTACCTTAATCTTTTTTTTAGTCTAGAGGTGAGAAAGGGAAAACGCAAAAAGGTGTGGAAGAACTCAAGACATTAATCACAATGGCAGCAACAGCCTGAGTTTTACTCCAAGTCAAGAGAAATCTCACGTACACCTTGCATTTCTGACTCCTGACTGTAAGAAGCAAGCTAGATGGAGGAATGGAAGGCATGTGACTAAGGGAATACAGATTCATTTCAGACAGTGGTCTGAGAGATGTGAGGGAACAAATCCATTGCTGCCTCCTTTTCCTAATATCAACATTAATTCCTAAATTTGTCAGTGACTTTGGGAGTAATTTTTCTCTTTTCCACATGCTAGCCCTCAACAATGAAAAGCTGTAGCCATAGTAACCCTGATGCTGTTATTAGGGAGAACTGTACATCCACTCAGAGGAAAAAAAAAAGTGTGTTTAAAATGAAACATCAGCACTGAAATGGCAAGGGCAGGGGAAAGGTATTTGCGGTGTGTTGCAAAAGCAAACACATCCAAGGACCAATTCAGCATCGGTGTCAATAAAACGAGCACGTTGTGACATTCTGGGCTGCTGCTTTTTTATTTTTTCTATTTTTTAACAACTCAGGCAGTTATGGCAAAGAGGCCAAAAGGCCAAGAAATATCACATCAACTGTGATATCCTACCCCTGCTGATGACAATGATGCATCTCTGGGTGACTTTGTAGGGACAGGATTTGTCCACACTGTACCACTGGGGAGAGTTTCTGAGCAGGATCAAGCTGGCAGGACACTGAAAAAGCATCTACGGCAGTGCAAACTTCCTGTACCTCCATCCTAAGTGTATCCTGGATGTAGGAGATGCAGCCATGCCACGGTTATGATCCTAAATCCTACCATCCTAAATTTGCTGTAGGAGAACCTTTCAAAATCACTTGGTAATAACAGTGTGGGTGAAGACCACAGCAACAATTCTCTCCTCCATGGGATCCCTTTGGAAAGCAATATCTGTGCATCTGGCATTTCAGTGAACTGACTGTGTTTTCTCACCTCATCACTGAGGTTTAACAGCACTAAACCCCAATTACAGAGTGACAGCAGCATGAGGCATTTATTGGACAACTTCTCTACCCGCTTTCCACACCATGGTGTCCTACAGAGGAGATGCAGAAGAGAAACCCCAGATATGTGAGGAATTCCATTATCCACACAATTTCCCACAATACCCATAATCTCAGGTACTTCCTGTGGAAAGCTGTGATTTGGCAGCAAGAGGAACACCAGTGTCTGGGTGTTCCCACAGGGAAGGGAAGCACAAGCTGCTGAGGGACAGAGGCACAGAGCCACTTTGCAGCCTCTCCAGTGGCACCAGTGACCCAACAAGAGCAGCTTTGGGAGATCATCCGTGCCACGCAGAGCCACATCTGAACCTGATTTGTCAATAGCCCACACAGATGGAACTGCTCATGGCTGCCATCCAAATTCAGCACGGCTTTTTAACCAGCAACCCCAAAATCAAATAGCAAAGCTCAGGAACACCTGCAGAGATGCCCAGCATGGCACTGGCTTCTCTGTGCTTTTATTTTAGAGTTCCTGAGAACATATCCTGATTTCTTTTCCAGCATTTCTTTTGCATATTCCCTGCTGGAGCAAATGATAGCACTATAAATGCCTCAAAAAGCGTTTAATTTAGATTTAATAGGGCAGTAAAAAAATCTATGGGTTCTAAAAGAACACTTAGATCAGCTTAATGAGTACATGGGATAAATCTGGGCAAGAAATATTCCATCAAGACAACACAGTGCCAGGTTTGGAGTTCATTACCTGGGAGATATACTTGCTTGCGTTACATTTGTAATTACATTTGCAATAAAAGTTGCAGCCCAACTGGATCTCAACCCCTTGTTTTTCGATGTGATTTAGCAAATGGAAATGAAGGAAACCCAGGAGCACTTCATCAGCTTGTAGTCATTGTGGACATTTAGTGAAAATCAGCCCCTGAAGCTCCTGCTCTTGGCACAGCCGAAATGCTCTCGCTCGCCAGAGCAATTTCCAGGAGTTGCCCTGCTGAGGATGAGCTTTAATCAGCAATCCAACCATGCAAAACCCTCCCTGGCTCTGCCTCCCCCTCCACCTCCCTTTTCCTTTTGTTTTTATAGCACTCTTCCTTTTTAACCCATCTGCAGTAATCACAGCTCTGGATCAACTCCTGGCTGTTATTCTGCTTGGAGGTGTCTTCAATCCCCCTTTTTCCATCCTGGGGGCTGCTTCTGGCCCTCATCCATGCCACCCCTTTGTGCAGGGGTGCAGCCAAACCTTCTCTCTCCTTTGCAACAGAGCTGAGCAAACAAGGGCAATGACAAAAAGGATTCTGAAGCCTCACAGCCTCAATCCTTCCAGGAAAGAGAATGGATGGAGCAGCACAGAAAGATGGGAGCAGTGTCAGACAAGCCTTGCCTTCTCTCAAGTGAGGCAGCAATGGGCCCTCTCTGAAGACTGCACTTGAAAACTCTGCTTTTAAACTGTGCTTGCTGACACAGCTAATAAATGCATTAAGGGCCTTATTAGGGAAGATGGATTTTGAAATGTACACCTTTGCATGTGGTTACTTTGCCTATGAAGTTCAATTAGCAATACCTACTTCAGAGAGACCATGGAAGGTGCATTTATAATTAATTTATGTCCTGCATTTTAAGGTACTCAGAGGAAAGGCATCCTAGGGGCCCAGTATTACTATTACTAGCATGTTTCTGCACTGGCTTGTAAATATCTGTCCTACTTCTCTTTACTTTTCCTTCATTTTCAATGAAATTATCATATATTGGAAAAAATCAAATGCTAATTGTATGAAACTTTTGGAAAGACAATGTTCAAATAAGCTTGAAAATTATTCTTTCATAATTGAGCATGTTTATTTCAGGCAATAGTACATGTAAGCCACAAGAAAATGGGAATATAAAAATATATAGGATGTCTGCCACATAATAGCTCCTTGCAAGAAGAGGAACAATAAATATTTAATAGAAATGCAAATATAAAGCCATCTGAGGAGCAACTTTTGCCATAATTTCACAGGAAAAGATTAAGTGGAGCTGTGTTAACACCCTAAACCTCCTCCAGGGATCTGGGCCTTCAGCAATTCACCCCCCTCACCTACAAAGGATTGAACTGAATTACTTATGTTCCGGAAAACTTCAGCAGTCTGCACCCATCAGTCCAGCACAGGAGATGCAATTACTGCCTGTTGCTCTAGCCAGTGCTGCCTGAAAAGCTCTCCTCACATGGGAAACCCAACAGAATGGCTCCTGCTTCCAGCTCCAGGAATTCTCTGCTTGGCCATCTGGGTGTTGGCAGGTGGTGGCACCTGCAGGAAGCGGAGCCTGGCACAGTGGCACCAGCAGGGACAGAAAATTGGGTTGTTGCCTCAGACTCTGGCAGCAGCTCTGGAGGAGCTGTATCCAACAGCAGATGAAAGGACCTCAAGACTATGGTACGTTGTTTTCTTATCTCTTGGATGTGTTGGATACATGTGATCCAAATGAATGGGTTCTCTGTAATAATTAGATATTGCAACCTACTTAACTGATCCTATCACCAAGCCCCTAACAGGAAGCATAAATCATTTTACTCCCTGCTTTCTTAGTAAAACAAACCCTCTTTTTCTTGTTTAGATCCATAGAGAATCTTCAGTTAGAGAAATCTGCATGGAACACCGATCAGGATTTATTCTGAGATGCCCCATCTTCCTGTGCTGCAGCAGCACCTTTCTTCTAGAAATGAAGATTAATAGAGTGTAATTTGGTAGGCAAAGCCAGAGCCATCAGCCTGTGGTCATTTGCTCAGAATGCAGGATTAAAGTAGAAAAAATGACTTAAACACACCTGGCTGAGAGCACTGGGTGTTTAGGGTTCCAACTGCTTGGTTGAACCACTGTTGTGAGGAGCAAAGCTGGGCAGGGCTCATCCTCATCCACAAAATTACTGTAGGGTGAACTCATCAGGTTTCTTTGTTTTCTCCCGGAGAAAAAAAATCTGAAATGGAGTTAAAATTAATATGTTTGTGGTACCATATCTCTGCCAAAGCACTGCACCTCAGAGTAGGTGTCGAAGTCCAAGACATTTATATTTGTTAAACATCTATCCAAACTCCTTCATTATTTGAAATAAGGTAGCCATGAGGAGAAGAAATTTGTATTTTCACCTGATGATGCCTCCTCTATGTGACATTTCACAGCAGGCATAGAACTTACCCCAGTTTCCACCACGGACAGAGGGGTTTGTGTAGTACAACTTTTATCTTTTTTCTCTGAAAAGTAACACAACTGACAAAAGTATTTTTGTGCCTGGTCTAGAAAAGAAAAAGGTGACTTCTCCCACTGTCAGCTCTGCAAACTCACTCTGACACCCAAAAGCAAAGCTGGGATATTTCTGGCTCTTGTATCTCTGACAGCAACAAAACCACAGCTTCTTACACTCTGCTGGAGAGCCATGGAGAACTTCGGCCTGAGGAGACTTGTGCCCTTGGACATCCTCTGCTAGGAGAGTGTGCCTGGCCATCTGCAGAGGGAGCAGGATTTTCCAAGGAGGAGTTCAGGCTCTGTGAAAACAGTTGGATAAGGCCTTGAGCGACCTGGATTAGTGGGAGGTGTCCCTGCCCATGGCAGGGGCAGTTGAGACTGGATGATCTTTAAGGGCCATTTCAACCCTTTCACATTCTCTGATTCTCTATCCCTTATTTTTGGTACTATCTCCTGTGTTCCCCTTGAGCCCTGTCCCACAGGCCGCTCCTCCTGGGTGTTCCTGGGGAATTCACTGCTGTTTTCCTTGTGTTTGGAACTCACTGAAGGGTTTAATACACACAACATTGCTTCCTTCACTTTATCATATTTTAAAGAATCCTGGTTCAGTTTTGCTCTGGAGCGGTCTTGTGGTGCAGGACCACAGCATGGCCCCATTTTCCTGTGCTCATATGATTTTCCCTTTAAGCACATTCCTGGTGGAAGCCAGGGTAGGAATTCCCATCTGTTTACAAAGGCTCTGAACAGCAGCAAAGGACCAATCCCTCTACATTAGGGATGAAACATATTTGAGCCCTTCTGTAGCTTGTGAGATTCTTCTTTGCCTGACACTAAAAGAGTTGGTGAAATTCAGGATACAAGGCAAAAATGACAGCCTACCATTTTTCTCCTTCTCTGTTCTACTCCTGTAGAGTAGCCCCAGGGAATGTCTCCACTCTCTTTAAAGGCTGGAAGAAAGCTGAGGCACCAGCTGGGAATTTCTGCAGTGCAAAGGTATTCCATGCCCCCTTCCTGGGCATGCCATAGCCTGGACACACTGGTGGGACAGCAGCCAATATGGACATGCCAGGCATTCCTGCCAGCAGCAGTGTCTTTATACCTCTGGAACAGTGCAAAGAAATAATAGTGCCACCAGAGTTATATCTGCATTCATCTTCCCCTGTTAACACCCTGCTTTGATAGCAGCACAACTGTGCATCTTAACAGCCTCTCACCAAAGGGTTGTATTTGGACCATTTTCATGTTCACAGCTCAATAAATAATAATATTTTTCTTCATGGGCCTAAATTCAAATATTCTGCCCAAGGTGCATACCTATAAATAGTTTCCCTGTAGGCCAACTCCTCTTTTGAGAAGGATTTGGTAACAAGTGGAATGGACCAGCTGATTCCCAGCAAATTATTTATTCAGAGAACCTTCTCCTGCTTGTGAGCAGACTGCAAAGTCCTCAGGTCTGCTTCACACTCAGAATTATTCATGGCTTTTCTCAGTGACAGATAGTTGGTCTGCAAAAACGCACAATTCACAATTTTTCACCCGAAGAAAGCTCAGTCACTCAGGGATCTGGGAACGTGACAATCCATACAAGAAATACAACACTGTGCTGCACTTTGGACACTGACAATGCAACACTGTCCTGGAAAAAGAGCTAAAGATGCTCAGATTCTAGGAAAATGTTGGGTTTTTTACTCTTTACCTAGACAGCTTTTTCCTGTATTTCTGTAAGGGGAATGTCAGCAGCATTGTTCCAAGAGCCAGAGTTTTTAGATGTTGTTAGTTAGTTCCAGTACCCCAAACAGCAGATATCTGACACATTTTTGGCTGTGGAGGGTGATGAACTATCAAGAAGAAAACAATTTCTTCTCCAAAGACAACGTCTGACCCAAGACCTGTTGCTTGTTTCATATATGTCATCTCATTAACCATAAACACGCATTACATTGTTCTTTTCCTTAAAAAGGTACTGCAAGATCCCTATCCCAGTGAAGTCCACTGGAAAACTGCCGTACAGTTCCTCCAGGTAATGATATTTTTCTTACTCAAAAGGGGACCATGAACACTACCATCTTTGATATGGTACCTCTTATACAAATTTATCCTGCATATTTTTATTTCTCAGCAATAAACATTTGGAGTTTGTCTTTATAAACTGCTATTTTATCAAGCAAATTATGTATATTTACCCAGACATAATTTCCCAGTCCCTTTGTTCACTGACAGCATCCAATTATCCTCTGAACTCCTTCACAGAGCACTTAATTTCTCACTTTGGCAATTCCTACTGTATTTCAGTGAACCTTTGTGCCTGAGCTGTCTAGGATCTGTTAATAGCTCTGGCCTCTAAGAGCTGCAGACCCACTGACAATTCCCACCACCTGTGTCCCTCCCCTGTGGCACCAGGGCCTTCCTGCCCAGCTGGGCACTTTGTCCTTCTCACCTGGCCTCTGCTGCATGCCCCCCTTTCCTAACTCAAGATTTTTTCTTGCTCTCTATTATTCTGCCCCTCATGTAAGATCTGATTCAGTCGTGTTTATTGCTGCCTGGTGCCCTCTGCAAACCTTTACATTTTCCTTCCTACAAATGCTGGGCTACATTAACACATTCCCTGTAACCATGTGTTAACATTCAGTCTATTTTTATTTTGCATGAATGCTAGCAGTGACTTGGAATTGCTCTTGCTTCAGCACCAGGGGAGGAGGGAAGAGAGAGCATGATTTTGCAGTTAGTGATGCCCAGCTCTGCTCCTCCTTAGGAGTTGACCAGCTGCTGCAGCAGCAGACCAAAGCTCAAAAAAAAAATTTGGGAACCCCCCTCCTGGATTTTCTTCATTATCCTTACAACAAGTATAACTGGATACAGAATGATTTCCAAACAACTTCATTGTGTAAACCTTGAGTAAACAAGTAATATTTCAGATAGTGATTAGTATTTTGAGGGGGAAAAAAAAATCCCAACCCCCTAAAAAAATCAACAGAAACCCCCTACCAACTACTTGGATTAGGATAGGTAAGATTTCATTTATGTGAGACCCCAATATGTTGTGAAGTTGTTCTTAATAAATGGCTTCATCTTTAAGTATGAATCCACTTTTTACACTGCCCCTCGCGCGTTCTGAGTCCGTTTTGGACACGCCTCTCTCAGCCCCCCCGAAGAGCACCTGTTTCGCTCTGGTTGGGATGATGTAAGGCAAGATCCATATGTTAAATGCGAGGGTGTCCTCTAGTGGTGGCAGAGCTGGATCTTTTCCACGGGACACCGGCGATCCAGGAATGCTGATCCCTGTACATTCAGTGCCCCAAATGCAGGCCTTTGATCTTTATGCAGGGTTTTGGCTTTCTTCTTGCACCTTTTAGTTTCTTTTCTTTCCTACTTGCTTCTTTACCTCCTATGGGTTTTCCTTTTCACTCCATAACATCCATACAGAAATAGCAACTACAACTTTCCCTAAAGATAGTGGTGGGTTTAGGACTTGGTGAAGTGATTTGAAAACATCAGGAGTCAGAGTGGAATAATTTAATTTTGAAATCTGATGCTACTTTTACCAGAAATCTGCACTTTAATTTTCACCAGTGCAGAGTAAGTAATTAATTCACAGTGTTCAGTACCAAACTGCAAACCCTGCAGCTCTCTGTCCTTTCCTTCAATTCAGCTACAGGTCAGCAGGGCAACAATGGGGGCTCAGGACATAGAAAATTCCACTCTCAATCTCTCAAACAGCATTTTTCAGAATGCCTGAGCCCTCCTGAATCTAATTCCACATGGCAGGTGGCACTAGGTTGTTCCACTCATTAATTTTTGTTGATGATTAAATTATTATTTTTAATATAATTTGTTAAGCTTTGGTAGCATGGGTTTAGTTCTGTTCTCAAATGATTTACCTTGTGAAAACCTTGCAACCATTCTCACAAAGATTGATGGCCCTGTTTGTGTGTCTGTATAGGAATATAAAAGGATTGTCAGCTGCTCTTTTTGTGCTCTGCCATCCTGTGGATTTGTTGGCATTTAATCAAAAGGAAAAGATTTCTTTCTATATGTTGCTACAAAATAGCAAGAGGTGGTACACAGTAATTACAGACAAGAGACTGGGCAGAGCAAAAGGCAGGAGAAATGCATCTCAATTCTTTGCCCTGTTCTGGTTCTTCCTTCCAGGGAAAGAGTTAAAGGAAAATTTGATGTGGTTTCTTTGGGGCAATAAAGACCAGAAATCCTGAACACAAATCAAGATGTAAATGTGCTTGTCAACGTTGCTGTGCTGCCAGGGAAGGAAAGGAAAACACTGGAGTTCCTGGGAGAGCAAGGACATTCCCAAGGATAACCCTGGCAGGCAATGCCAGAGGTCAGGTTCAGGGTGCCCACACACCCTCAAGCAAACACAGTAAACCACAGCACCTGGAAATTTTTGTTTTGTGAACTTGGTCTGAAAATCTCCTCGGAACCACAAGAGTTTGGGAAATTTTCCATCCTGCCAGTTCTTTCCCTGCAGTATAATGCTCTTGCTGCCAATCTACAGTCTCCAGAAAACACATTTGTTTTAACCTAAGGCTGGTTTTCAAATCCCTGGATGACTTCAGGTCACCTGAATGAACTGTGAGCTTTTGTGTGAAGTTTCATTTTTCTTGCTCCAAACAAACTGATGGAAAATACAAAGATGGGCAGAGCAGGCACAGAAATTGATGGATGCAGCCATTGTGTGATGAAAGCTCGGTGATGTGGGAACAAGACTGTGAGGAAACAAGTTTGAATGATGTGTTTGGGTGCCTGCCTCCAGCAGGTTACAAAGCCCGGCAGTAAATGTGATTCCTTTCACTTCTGACAGTTTGGGGAAAACAAAGGTCAGAAGTTACCTGCTGTTTTGGATACCAGAATAGCTGCAAGCGGAACATCAGATATTAATGATATTGGTGTTTTCACCTGATTCAAGTTTCCACCTCTGCTAAGGAAGCATCTGCTGGCGTCACAAAGTGTAACTGAGGTTATTGATCCGTGACTCAGTTGTGAACAGAGGGAGCTTCCCTCAGGCTTCTCAGGCTCAGAGGATACTGGGATATAATGGCTCCAGCCCCACGCTTTTCCCCCAAAGGATCTGTCAGGGCTGACACAAGCAGGGAACCACCCAACTGCACTGAGCTGACTTTCCAATATGGGCACATTTCCATTTCTGACTTAAACTCTCTAGGCACAATAATGTCATGCCAGCACGTCTCTCTCACTCCATCTACATGTTCATCCTTCCCTTCTGATTATTTCCACGTTCTCTGGGACTGTTTCCAATGGAGATAATTGTTAGTATTACACGCTAATCCTGAAAGTATATTGTTCTTCCTAATATTCTTAGTCCTTAAAACATAGGGTATTTAAAAGAGAAGAAACACAGTTTGATGTCTATATTCTTCTACTTCAGGACTTTTGTCGAAAACTCTTATTTCCAATCTCTCATGACAATGTGCAGTGGCTAAAATGTAGATACTTTTTTAAATGTAGCAGTAATAAATATTGTAGGACTTAGTTATGCTAAAAAAATTAACTTACCTCAGTTATATGACTTCAGGTAGAGTCATCACATAAATACTTTTGACAGCCAGGTTTTACAGTGCAAACCAAGAAAATGTTCTATATAAACAGAGATAGAAAAATTATTTATTACTGTCACAGGCCAACGTTACCTGAACCTTTCTGCATTCTTCGTACCACCTAAGAACAAGCACAATTCTCCTTTGCCTCATACCAAGTGATCTCACATGGTAGTCATGCTGAATTATGAGCCTAAACAGGCATCAATCACTGTGGAATTCCACAATTCATTAGCTTGAAGGCGAGTAAAATGCTTTTAAAAAAGAAAATGTGAGGGGGCCGAGGAACAGAGAACAAGTGAGAAATGTGATGTTATATAATTAACATCAAAATTGCTCATACATATCTTGTTATAGCTCAACATCAGCAAGACTGGTAGAACCATCCTCTTAAAAAAAAATTTAAAATGTTTATACTTAGTAATTCCCATTCATTAATGTTAAGTAGCTTGAATCAGTTCCCAGTACCCAGCATAGCGTTGTTGGCAAAGCAGCTTCCAGTGCTGTGAAAATGTTCTATTTCTGTAATGCAATTTAATCGGTAATAATTCACTTCTTATTCACTGGAAGGCCATAATCATCAGAAATACTCTCGGTATTCATAGAGGAGCAGTGTGTATAATTCCATCAGAAATGCACTGCACTCCAAGATTCGGGATAGTGTAGCTAAAGGCTTCCAAAAATCTATCCCATTACAGTCCAATGTCTGTCTTCCAGAGCTTTCTGACTCATCTGTACTTATCTAGTTTAAAGCAAAGCTTGAGGAAATATTTTTATTATTAAATGACTAAAAGCTCTATCTTTCAGTATAACACCATCCACCAATATAGTTATTTCTCTCTTGTTAAGTCAAAATGTTCAACTTAATTAAAGAAATTCTCCAGGAAAATCTGATTTCTGTCAGCCAGTGGCAGGCACACAGGCTCAGAGAAAACAGCTGCTCTTTAACAAAAATCAAGGCATTTTGCAAGCATCCGACTGTGGCTTTATGTTTCATTTTGCTCTAGCAATCCAGTTTCATTAAAAAATGAAAGTGGAGATGTATTGAGGTGCAAAATGAACTTGAGCCAAAACAGAAAAAGAACCCCAGAAAGATAATTACCACCTTCTTGTCTCAATGCAAGTCCTCAAAAGGCTCCTTCCATGTGCTATTTTGCTATTTTCTTTTTTTAAGTGCTATTATTCTTTTTGCTAAATCCCCTGGCCTCCGCTCACTTGAAGGCTGCTGAAGTTTTCGGCTAAAAACCTATTGAGCTTCACCCTTAAACAAGGCCTTCACCAGTCACCTATGAAAAATTCATATTTCTGACAAACATAATTTTGGTCTCACTTCACCAACAAAAGAGAATGTCTCTACAGGAAGAGCAACATTAACAACTAATCTTCATTAAAGCTCTTCATTGAGAAACACAATGAAAAACTTGCGTCTGAACCTGCAATTGGTCACTGCTAATTATTTTTTCCCAAAAAAACCTTCTATTTTCATTAACGGTAAAGCTGCCCTCATTTTTATGTCATCTTCTATTTTCAGGTGCAGGGGGCAGCACAGCAAAGCCCACAGCTCTCAGCTAGCACCCCCCAAAAAAGCCCAAGGAGAATTTTGCACAGTGCCAGGATGGCTCTGAGATGATCCCTGGGATTCACAGGGTGTCACTGGAGGCCCAGCAGAGCAGGGGCCCTGGGAACTCATCTGCACAGGAAAACCCAAGGACATGCAGGAACCTCTGTTGCCATCCAGCAGTTTGCACATTCCTTGGGGCTGGGCAGAGCTGTCTCCCCTTGCACACTGTTACAGTCGGGTCTGTCAGAGCCTCCCTCACACCTTTTTCCTCCCCATTTTTGGAACTAAGCATTTCTTTCAAACACAGCCACCGGCACCTCCCTTGTTATGTGACAGCTCTGTGATAAATCTGCCATGAGGCCGACATGAAGGCATGCAAGATTTTGCAACTCCCTAACCCATCTAAGGGGTTTCAGCTCCAATTTTTCACCTCTAAGGAAAATGCCTGAATAGCATCTGCATGAGAAATGGCGAAAGGGGAAACTCTCAGAGCTGAGAGTTCCACCCCACCCTGTAAAAACCAAACACACCATCCTCAGAATCTATGAAGAGCAAAGAATATGTGTGTAAAACTTGCTAAACCAGTGATCAGGACATTCTCCTAGGAGAAGGATTTATGTGTCTTTTACAGAAAGCCATGGCTGGATAAAATAAACTAGTCCCTGGAGATGGCACTGAAAAGTCAGTGTTCCCTGCCAGATGGTACAGCACACACTCAGGGCCTGTGGGAGCTCCCCCAGCACAGCTTCATGCCCCCGAGTCACCCAGGATACCAGGGAAGAGCACGGG
Organism: Cyanoderma ruficeps; assembly: GCA_008694505.1. Classification (NCBI taxonomy): domain Eukaryota; kingdom Metazoa; phylum Chordata; class Aves; order Passeriformes; family Timaliidae; genus Cyanoderma; species Cyanoderma ruficeps. Next base: position 390,317 of record VZDJ01000052.1, read on the forward strand.
AGCACAGCAAGGGCTTCTGTCCTGGGCAGCACTTGGGCTGATCACCAAAGAGCCTCTGCCTCCATCACAAACACTTCTTGATGCAAAACCAATTGCTACATGTACCCCTCAACCTTCAGAGAGACCAAGATACAGATCTGATTCTGTTTTTATTTTTATAGGCCAGCACAAAATGAAGTGTGAGGAGGCTGATAAATGCACTGGTGCCATGGTTACCAGTGACATTAGATCCCTGGCTGAGCAAACTGCTGCAGGAATGATTTCTGTATAAACAGAATTATTCAATTATGTCAGCTGTGTGTCTATAAAACGTGAGGCAATTGGATTTCACAGATGCAGGAGGTGGTTGGTGTTTGCTCTGCCTGCGTGGAGACGCCTCAATGAACTCTTCTGCTCTGCTCAGTGGTGACACGGCTCCCCCCCTGACCACACCAGCTCTGCCCTGACTCCCAAGAAATGGACTGGCACTGAGCTGGCTGAAACCATGGCTCTGCCATATCATTCCAAGCAAAACAAAAATATGCCAAAAGCAGTTTAATATTTTTTCTCTCTCATGGAAAATACACGATTTACCTTGCATGACATGGTAGAGGTGAAACAAAGCTCTGGAATTCTGGAAACCTGAGTCATTCCTGTCTCTGGAATTGCAAGCATAGTGTGATAGTGGTTGCAGTTATCCTGGTCTAACCATGAGCCAAAGGCAGAGCAGGTTCCTGGGGCTGGTCCAGCTGAGCTGCGACTACATCCAAGGATGGAGATTTCTCAGCTGCTCTGGGAGCCTGTTCCATGCTTTCCCAAGCTCTGAAGCATGATTCCATGGGGTACATTTGTAAGATGAAGTAAAGCCTCATCATCTTGTTTTGCTTCTGTTTTTGCTACTGCAAAGCAGAAATAGTATTGTAATCACCTTTTTTAAAGTGGTCAGAGACCTATTGATGAGAAGCATGACAATTGTCATTTCCACTTACAAATTGAAACTGAAGTCTGAGAATAGCAACAAGTTTAAATGCAAGCATGCAGAAGCTGTTTTTTCCCAGAAGTATAAGGAAAAGGAATTTATTATGCTCCCAGATCTGATGCTCAGACCTGTGCTGCATGTAGCTTCTGCTCAAAGAGAAGAGACATCAGTTTGGACTTTGGGGGTTTGGCACCAGTGACATGATCCCAGGAATGAGAATTCCAGAGATTGCAATAGAAGATATCCCTCTAATGGGATAGAGGTTTCATTCACCAAACATAGAAATGATCACTGGGATAACGGCTGAGAGACAAATTATTGATGATATTTGATAATACAACAAGAAAATAGATCCTCTAGGATTCCAAGGTGGAGGCAAGATCCTGCTGTGAGTCAAGTACTTATTCTTGTCTTGGATGCAGGATGATATGAAGTGAGACTGCAAACTAGTCACAGGTACTTGAACACTAAACTGCTCCATAAAGCTTTGACTTTAGGCATGAATAGAACAGAGCAGCTCAACCTCCAACAGCAGCACAAAGTGCTGAGACCTGACTCTGGCTCTCAGTAAAGGTCAACAGGACAGGCTGTGCCCTTGGAAAATATTGTCCTGAAAGGAAAAACTCATCTTCTGTGTGCTTGTGTTACAGCTACACAATTCACACACACCTGGGAATGTCTGGGCCTCCCCTTCCTTGGTACCCCAGGAAATGTGGGATACAACGTTACCCTGGGGATGAGCAGGAGCACGTTTGACAGGTTTATTCAGTTTGTATCACACCCAAACAGCATCACTGCTGTGAGCAGCTATTGACAGTACCAGCATTGCAGTGGCATGGATTTTACAAATTACTCAATTGGCTTTAAGCCCTCCTTCATGCCAACACGGCATCACAAATTACAGCAGACACATCCATCAACAGCCTGTCATTAGCACAATCAAGTGCACTGTTCCTATGAGATGATGACCATTTGAGCACAGGAGTAAAAAACCAAAGGGTTTTTTTTCTCTGAGATTCTGCCTTAGAAAAGTAACTCTTGATGGTCTCAGGATAACCCAAATACAGCTGATAAGTATCATTTGGTGGGTTTTTACAACTAGTACTCTTTCATATTTCAGTTCAAATCTCTTTACGATCCTTATCCCTTAAAAGCCTTTGATGGATGCTGTGAAAGAAAATCTCTGGAATCCTCATCTTCTCCTGGCTACTTTCAGCCAGTTACTGTCAGATACCCACTGCCAATGACACTCTCAAGCTTCAGATACTGGTCTCAAATTCTGGAAATAGACAAGTTTCAGTCTCCCTGCCCCTGCAGCCAACACACAGAATTTACCATTTACTTCCCTGTTCCCTTGGCACATATAAACACAACTTCTGTTTAGTCCTACCTTGCCCCATAATCACAGAAAACAGCTTCTGCATTTCTTTTCCTGGGACTGCTGGATACAGACAATGCCAGATTTATGGGATGGTTTTTTTGAGAAAACAATTATTTGTCATGTATTTTAAATTTTCTTACGGTGTTTTGATCACTGAGCTAAATGTGGTGGTGTAAGAAAGAGGGCAAGTTCAGCTCATGAGGAATTACAAGGAAAGATTTGAAGGGGAACTAATCTTTCAGTAAATTCTATCTATTTAAACACAACTTCAGGTCTGTGAGTGGATGTCAAGGAAGCAGAACGGAGCACAAAAGGGGTCACAGGAGAACAGGGCTGACCTGCACAATCTCACACACCACTGCCAAACCAACAAATCACTGATGAAGTGGTGCGGTGTCTCTCTCTCGGGACCTGTGTCCCATGTTGCCTGGCCCCAGGTTCCGTATCCCAGGATACGTCCCCAATCCTGTGGGGTTTTGCCCTGCAGAAGCGTGAACAGCAATGAGGAATAAAGGAAGGACTCTTATGGGGGACTTCTGCTGGAGTTTACTGAGGCCCACGCTAGACCACATGTCCAGCAGAAAGTCTGCTCACCAGAGCACAAATCTTCCTCATGTAACACCTTCAGTGTGGGTGTGGAGAAAGGGGGAAGGGTACAGTGGGGAACGAGTCAGGGGTATGGAGGGGGTGACCCTGTACATAAATGACAATCAATAAAACAAATCAATAATGCAAGGGAGGGAACTCCTTGGATCCAGGCCAACCGTTTGATGCCCTCACTAGAACTTTCCAGACACAGGGAGAGGCCCTGAAGAGACTGGCAGGACTCGGGGGTTCCTTAACTGATGATTGACACATAACTATAACTTGGGGGAAACCATGAAGGGTTAAACAAGGGGGTAGCAGGGACAAACCATTACAATTTATAAAAAAACAGTATGAAAGCAAGGAAAAAATGCATACACAGAACTGATAAAACCAAAAACACGCCACTACACACTGAGGTACTCAGTCCTTAAACAAAATGGTTCACAGCCCTTCTGCAACACTGAGGTGAGACCTGGAAACCAAAACACACAATTATTCCATTCATACTTTCATCATCCTTTTATAAGCCATTCCCACTGCCTTGAAGAGTGAATTAAAGAAGGCAGGATTAGAGATAGAAGAATAATAAAGGATGAAAAAAAGGCAAAGCATGAAAGGATAACAATGATACAAGTACTCTAATTTCACCTCTCAGGAACAACTTTAATTTTTAATCGTTTACTGACTGGGAAAGGACTATGTGTATTGAAGAAAGTGCTCATTTAAAATTTGTGACTATTCTAATTAAATTTTTAAAAACCCAACACTGGGAAATTTCTACCAAGTTATATTGAATGTTCAAATTGAACTGAGAAAACTAAAAGTCTTACTGTGTCTGCGTCCTTATCTATGTTTTAATCTGAATGGCAAAAAACTGCAATTAATCCCTGATTTATTTTTCTTTTCTATTCTGTATGGACCAATGAGATTTAACAGCTCAGTTTTACTCCCATGCACATCATCTCTTCTATAAAAGTGCTCCTACCTGCAAGTCCCTCAGTGAGCACAATGCTTACTCCAATGGGTGCTACCCCAAAATCTGTAGCTCCCTGTAATGATGAGAACATTCTATTCTTGCAGAGTAGTGTAACTGCAAAATCAGAGTGTTGTTTTCATTGGTGTCCTTGGTAACCCCCACGAGTGATTTCTGAAGAAAACTGTAATGGACAAAGCTGACACAGGCACTTGGCACATTCCTGGTAAGTCAGAAAAGGGCAAGGAAAGGTCTCAGCAAGTATCCCCAAAAGGATGACTCTGCTGACAAATCCTCCTATGAGGGAGAAGGCAGCCCATCACTGGGATTAGCTCCTGACCACACTGATTTGGAACATCCCAAACAAGATAAAACAACTTATTTCCCTCATTTCTAGCGTCTTCTGATTTATGTGAGCCAAGCACCTATTAACTTGGACATGTACAAAGACATGCACATGGAAAAGGATTTAGAAAAGCACACACAACGTTTTACCTTCTGAAGAATAAAACAGAATGTGTGTGTAAACAAATTCATCTGCACTTACAGCCTTCCTGCTTTACACCTGCAAATCATGGGAGAGGGAGAGCCACAAATGTTGCTTTATCTTTCATTCCATATGGGAAGCAGTTCATGCATGTTTCTAAATACCTTTTATTTAAGACAAAAATACCCCATATTAGCACCAGTCCTCTAAAACAGGCATTTCAGCAACCATGTATAAAATGTTCTGTTCTAATGATAAGGGCAGTAACAACAGGATTGGAGGTGTCAGGATTCAAGATAATCTCTTGGCAGAACACCAGAAGGGAGTTGTAGGAAACCACACAATAAATCTGGCTGAGGTGCTAAGACATTTTAAATAGGGAATCTATTTATCAAAGTAGCAATTGTGTCATCCCTCTTTTTCCCTTTGCTTATTTTGGGTATTTCTAATGCACTCACATAGTCGCACTTAAGTGCTAGACAGTAATTGTGTGTAGGATTCAGTGTGAAAAGCAATGATCTCACAACTACTTCTAATGTAGCTAAAAGCTGCATACGAAAGAAAGTGGCAAAATAAATGCTTAAAGATCCTAATACAATTCAAGAAAGAGAAGGAAAAAAATAAAGGGAAAAACCACCAGATGCTGTGAGACAAAGGAGTAGAAATGAAAGCAGCCAGGTAGGTGTTGGTTTGAAGACACTGTGGAGGCACCAAAACATCACCCAGCATAGAAAGGACATGGCAGGGACATGAAAAAGAAGATGCAGAAGATCCATTTTCTCACTCATGTTTTACCAGGATGACAAAATAATGGCGACTACTTCCACAACCTACATAAACTGCAAACATACTTTTCATAGAAGAACAGAGAATTAAGGAGAAAGGGACGTTTTTCTAGGCTGATAAAAATCAAAGTTTGAAACCAGACACTTTTTGACACAGCAAATCCTCAGTTTAGAAGAAATGGGTAAGTGGTGCTGTCTTTAGTCCTCTCTCATATCCCATGAGTAACAATTCAGAGCTCTGAAATGTGGGAAGAAAGTAGCTCCATCACTATTCCCACTGTTCTACAGACAGGATGGAGAAAGTTCCAGTAACTTTCTGGAAAAAAAATTGGATTTCATATTAATATTTCTCTGAGAGAAGCATTTACAATCATTTACAATGCCAACTCTTTTTGGGTGAAAAGGTGCATTTGTTTCTTTAGGACTTGCTGCATTTCTTTGTGGAAGATGTTCATTGTCCCACTTCACTGCACTCCTGGCACATCCTCTTTGGATTTTTCTCCAGAACTGGATCCTGGCAGCTCAACAAAGGGAGAAAAGCCATGGTCTACTGTAGTGCTTGGTAACTGGAGACACCCAAAGTCCATCTCCACTTTCCACCCAAAATGTCACAGTTCTTCACAAAAATCCCACAGAAACAGAGCACTGAGTTTTAAGCACAGAAAGCCAAGATTTACTCCTATAAAACCCAGGCACTGAGCAGAAACAGCCCATGGGGAAGCAAAAGGTTTCACTTTGAACACACAAGTATTGCTCGGCTGGTGAAAATCTGCAAGAACAGCTCTGGATTTCAGGGTGCAGCTGCTGTGTGACAGTCCCAGCACAGGGAAATCCAGCCCATTTTCACAGCAGATAACCTCAAGCATGGAGCAGCTGAAAGGGTTGGGCACAAAGCAAACCCCCCGCCAGAGAATGGGAGACAACACAGGGAATCTCCCTGCTGTTATTTCCAATATTCTAAGGAGGCTATCCAGGAAAATCATCAGGGCTTTTACATTTGTTCTGCTGGGCCCCAGGAGGAGCAGCATCACCTGCACCACCCAAACAGGAATTTGCAAAGCTGGTTCTCAGTGAGATTTTCTCTTTTTGAAAGAAAAAAAAAAAGGTTAATTTTCATCCAGAAGAATCAGGAACCTCATGGAAAACATAATAAAAAGTTTGTTGTTTTTAAAATTTCTATTTACTTTTTCCTATTCAAAAACAAATCTATGCTCTGTAACGTTCTGAAGTTTTCACTGGGATAAAACCCAAACTAATTACTCAATGATCTCCAAACCTCAAGATCACATTTTCTTGCACATGCACAATGAAAAAATATTGAGTAAAGCCTCTAAGAAACCTTTCATTGCTGGGTACTTAGCAAAATTGATTGAAATTCAGATTTTTTTTTTGCCCACTGGCAGATTCTGATAGCTCAGTATCTATTTGCATTCCAAATCAACATGAAAAATTGAAATATTCATAGATTCTGTAAAACAAAATGCACTTAACAATTTCACCACAGAGAAAATTGACTTTTCAAAGCAATTGAAGTGCTATTTTTCCTTTCTCGGATATACCTTCTCCTGGAAGTCAGCATGAGGACTTGTAGCCCTGATTTTCCCCAATGAGATATCATATGCATTAGGGATTTTTTCCCACCACCAATTCATGTGCTATTTTAGTCAAAAAAAAAAAAAATTAAAGCAGGAGTTACTTAAATCTGGAGCTTTTCCCGGCAGCAAATTGCTGCTTTTTAAAATTAATCCCTTAGGTATCAAATGAAATTTGAAGATGAAAAGAAAAATATTTGCACCCCAAAGTAGCCAAGTGACCATTAATCATTAAAGTGAAAATCACCTCAAACCCAGATTTAAGTTATTACATTAGAGACTTGAAGCTAAATCTTTCCCCTCTCTCACCACAACACTATTGCTTAGTGCAGGCTCTTTCCTTAGTTTTTTCCCAGGAAAAAATCCAAAGTAAATGTAATTTTTCACCTAAAGCAAAACAGGAACAAACCCAAGTCTCATGTGGTTCGTGGAATGGGAAAAGCCTCCTCTTTTTGATCTTTTAAATATATTTTTAAGCTAAGTTCATTGGGACAAGCTGCAAGTTCCAATAAATCTCAAAGTGCCTCCACAGTCCTGTATTTCACACTACAGCTTATGCACCCATGTTGTCCAAAAGCCTGGGCTGTGTAAAACTGGATTATCCTCAGGTAACTGGAATAATGGGAGAAAAGAAGGAACTGACCCACACATGAACCTATGAACTAAACAGAAGGTGCCATTTAATATCAAACTTAATTGCAACACTTGGCTGTATTTAACAAAGTCAGATGATCCTGGTATCTCTGTTGGGGTGATTGGCAATCCAACAGCCAACGTCACTCACAGAAATGTGCCAGCACTACCAACTTAATGGGAATTGCTGCTGGAGTCACCCCAGTGCCATCTTTTCCCTCTGCCATACTCTATGTTTTGAATATGCACATGGACATCAGCTGCCAGTGACTCACAACCCCAAGTGACCCTGCTCTCATGGCTACACAGAGCAGGCCACACGTGTCCTCACAGCAACAGCCTTCCCACACCACACACTGCTCTGTGTTTGGAATGCCACTTCCAACATGCAAAAATGAGGAAATAGGATTTCACCCTTATTAAAGATTTTTTTTCCTAAGGGGCCATCAGAGAAGTGGGTATAGCACGAGCTTCAGAGTCTACAGTGCACCCCCTTAGCCAAGCAGAATTAATGACTCTAATTAGCACTGCTGGGGGCAGCAGTATGAGGCAGGTATTTATACACTTGGGAAAGCTCAGTTGTGCTAGAGGTTCTCCCTGGCACAAAACAGAAGGTTACCTGTGATAAGCACACAGTAATGGCAAGCTGCCTTTAGAGATGCTTTATATTAGCAGCAAACAGTGATTCTCACAGCAGGGCCATTTTTTAAACTATCTGAAAGTGCATTATGATTAAAAGCACTGTGAGGCACTCAGAAGAGGCTGTTAGGCTCTGACTAGGACAAACAAAATGGAAAGCAGACACTCCAGGTTGACAGCCATCATATCTGGTCTCCTTCAAAAGCCAGAAATTACCTATATTTATCCCATTTGCATCATACACATCAGTTAATGTATAAATAGAGATGAGTGTATGGGATCTTGTGCTGAACTACACCAGTGAGTCACCAGAGAGGGGGAAGGATAATCTTTTCTCTTGCCTGTATAGGCAAGAAGGTATTAATCAGCAAGTTAAAGGCAAGGTTGGGGAACAGGAAATTCTGATGAGAGAGGGAGACAAGGCCGGTGAAACACAGACAGGGGGTCAGATAAGCCACGGGATCGCCTTAAATTCTGCTGGACGAGGCCCTGAACAAACTGACTGAACTGAAAGCTGGCACTGATTTAAGCACAGACTTGGAGTAGAGGCCTCTAGAAATCTTTAAAAGTTAAAGTATTCTGTGATTCTAAGAGGCAACACAGCCCAAAATAGAGAGGCAGTTCCGAGAATCCACAGCACCTGATCATCTACTTGGAACTGTGCTCAGAGTATTTATTTTTCTTTGAAACGCAGCAATCTTTGTTTTCTTGCTGGGGAGACAGTTTTTATGATGCTTGGAGTGACAGAAGCAACATAACTATAAATCTCTCTCAGACTTGAGGAAGTTGGGTTGTACAGGGACTGCAGAATATTGCACTAGAAGCCTTACAGGTGGTTTAGGGAATAGAGGGGTTAGGGAAAGGGAAAATGCATCTCACTTGTAGCAGCATAATTTAAATCCAGTTCTGGTGCTTGCATTTATCTCCACGGTGCTTTCTATCATAAATCAGGTATTATTTTCCTTCTGCACAACAATACACGATACAATCAGCAGCAACATCTGGGCTCTGCTTTTCTTAATAGCACCTTCATGAAGTTATAATGTAAAATACAAGAACTGGAATTAGAAATAAAACAGATACGGTAATTTGACACTTAGAACTTTATCACAGCTGCACAATTTAAAGTAATTTTAAATGTAGACTTTTGCTGTTAGGCTGTATTTTTCAGTAATACCTTTTTCATCCAGAGGTGTTTTCTTAATCATCATCATTTGTGTTTTGGATGGTTTAGACTTATTTTTCCTGTTCTTTTTTTTACAGAAGGTCATGGCTCACTTTGAGCCAACATTTCCCTTTATGTAGTGAGTGTTCCCTGCCGTATTTCAGGATGATCAGAGCTTCCTCACAGTAAGGTACAGACTGACCTGCAGGGTCCCTGCTGTCTTTTCTTGATCTTTGACATCAGGCACTTGTTATCAGGCAGGCCAGAAGTTTAGGCACGGCACCAACATTTTAACTGTATTACCTTCTACTTACCTGACCATGTTTAGAAAGGACACAGGCTGAAAACCCTCATTTTATCATCCCTCCTAATGCTCCTGTGTCACTGCTGGCCTCTCAATGTCTGTGCAATACTTCAAGTAACACTTCTGTAAACTGCCCCTCAGTGATAAAAATGCAACAGCATCCAAAACACTAAGGGGGGAAGGTATAAACCTGTCCTGATGTCAGCTTTGTCTCACAGACCTTTGGAAAACCAGAGAGCAAAAGACACTTGACCTGATCTGTAATTTAACTGCAAATGCAGCTATGGATGTGTGGTAGTGCTTAACGTGTTTTTTGCAGAGTAAATTCTTGCTTTGTACATCAGTTTACACCATTTCTACCTCTGGGAACATCAACTAACCTCTAATTTCCTTTAGCTCAACATTACGTTGATCCACAAAGACCTTTAGGAATGCTCCCTCTTCTCATTATATTTTTATTTTCCTGGGGAGAGAGAAGGGTTCATGGTCATAGATAAACAGTGCATTGAGTTTCCCTTCCAACCTCACCTTAGCAGTCCATGGAAATACCTTCCAAAGGTCCTGCAGCCAGTGCTGCTGAGTGCAAATGCCTCCAGCACCACAGAGCTGATGGAAAGGCTGGAGAGGGGCCAGCACTGTCCACTGACTCATCCCCTGTCACTGCTGCTCTCCAGTCAGGCTGGAAAAGGCCTGGGGCTTTTGTTCTGGTTGATTTGCCAGCCTCCCCCAAGAAACCTTCCTGTGTGTTCCCTGGGAGCACCTCGAAACCCTGGTGTCACAGCGGCTGCAATAACACAATTTACAGTAATTCAGAAGCAAGTTAATTGGCTACAAATATATGCAAAATTCACTTAGCACATCACTGAGATTTGTGAAATGTTTGCATCCAGGCTCCTGTTTTCCTATTCCTTGTTCTATCTGGTTAACACACGATGCATTTTCTTCTGCCTTGAGGTTAGATATCTGAAGCTTTTCCACAGGAAATTACAGACAATTCACATTTCTTGAGTTAACATTCATTGTTTCACTAGAAAGAAAAAAAACCAACAAACATTTCATAAGTCTCAGGACTTTTATTTCCCATGAAATCAAACAATCACCAGTACAGGCTGATCCCAAAATATCATTTACTTCCACCTGCTTGAAGAAATTATTTAATAATGTTGGGTCAAATGCTGTCTTAAGATTAATAAGTGATTTACTGTTGACCTTGCGTGGTCAGAATTCTATTTTGTATCTCTACCAGGTTAGCAAATTTGAAACAATCCCCATCTGCCACACACCAGCTAATTATGCCTCTTTTTGATACCATTAGTTAAGAGTAATTATAAATTGGAAAGATGTCCATTTAGCTTTATTTACATACTTTGGAAAAATTATTTGTAGCAGAGAAATAAAACCAGAAAGGGCCCAAAGGAACAAGGAGGGAAGAGGAGGAGTTCACTGAGTGTCACCAATCTCATGACACCACTGGGCACCTTCCCAGCACCACTCTCTACACCAGGAGCTAAGTGCAGCTAATGCTGCTTATGGATAAAGATGGACAACACTCAGCACTTTATCAGGGGTGAAAAAACAGGTTTGTGATGTCCTCATATGCACTCTACAGACATGGATTTCTGAATGGGAGTTCTGAGAGGAAATCAGGCAGCTATGCTCAAACCCAAGCTCAGTATCACACTCGGATCTAAACTCTGAATGTGAGCTGTACCCAAAATGTTGCCCATATGTTACTTATTTACCAAGGGATTTGAGGGAAAGGAGGTTAAGTAGCACATTCAGACAAGCTCTGATAATTCATGCATAGAACAGACACAAAATGAAGAGCTGCGTGGCTGGAGGCAAAGGAGAGACAGAGAAATGGAAAGAAGGAAGCAAGAAGTCTACAACTGGATCATGCCCAGTTCCCCCATTTTTTAAAGAGAATCCTTGGATGTGGGAAAACAGTTCAATTTGCCATTTTGTCATTAAGTGCCAGCTTGTGCCAATAACTACTACACAGAGCAGGTAACTTTCAAAAGTTCTTACAAAAGAAGGCAAAAATGTTACTCACAGTATCTCATACATCTTTCTCAACTGATTTTATGATACTTTCTCTTCCTATGCCCACTCCCCAAAACGAAATAAATTAGAAAAAAAAAATCTAACTTTATTTAGAAAGTCTAACAAGCCATCCTTGACTTACTATTTTTCTGACTAACCCTAAGCCTCCAGCTGCTCATGTTCTGTTCCATCCACACAGGTGGGAAGCCACTGTGACACTTCATTCAGGGTGGAATCACACCAGTTTAGAACAACTAAGGATCATAAATATGATGCTAATTAAATGGGTGGGGAGTGGGGCTGGCACTATACAAAAACGCCACAAAACCCCACTGATTTCTGTGAATAAACACCCAAAATTCAAATTCCACAGCTGGCAACTGCAGAGAAGTTCCTCTGACTCCCTGCAGATTTCTTTTCAGCAGGAAGATTAATTAAGGTGGGTTGTTTTTCTTTTCTCTGCACACAGGAAATTCCCTCTGCATCTGCCACACAGAGTGATTCTTTCATTTTCAGGAACAGGAATTCAAAGGAATCCCTGAAGCATATCAGAGTTAGGCTTGTGCTAAGTATCAACCATACTTATCTTTTAAAAGATGTTATTTGTCTTATTTGAAACGTGAACACTAATTCAAGGCTTGCTCTCACTTTGCCTCTGCATTGCTACAACAACTAAAGAAGTTAATGGAATACATAAAATACTGCAATAAACCCAAATTTGCCCTACAGCATTTCAAGTTCCCTTTCTAAATTAGTTCAGGGAAGCAGCAATTGGGTCACTCATTTTAGATCTCCCAACAGCAAAAAGGCAGATTTCCCCGATTTTCGTAAAGAAGCCTAAATTGTTAGTTAATTAACAAAGCCATTTAACTTTAGAAATCAATCAATCAAGTCCCAGAAGTGAATGTCAAGGTTACTTTGAGTCAAGAGCACTGTAAAGGAATAAAACAAGGTTCTATCAATATCATATGCCACAAATACGTTGAAGAGAGCAGGGCTTTACCCAGAACATGAAAGAAAGAATTTCAGAGGGTAAGAGTTAAAAACAGTATTGGCAATACCTTCAGATCGGTCATGATCAGGGCCACAGTGATTAGTTTTTCTCTCCCAATCACAGAGCGGAAGATAAGAAACATTCTGATTTTTTTTTTTTAATTTTTGTTTTTAAATAAAAGCAGGGTCATTCAGGTTGAAAGCTGTACAGCTGGTTAGAAGCAGCACTAACATTAGCCACAAAGTAGGACAAGCTTAAACAGAGTTCCAGGGTCTCACACACTGATGTCAATAAAGCCTTCTTGCTTTGTAGCACCCGTGAGAGCAAAACCAGCCAGATACCTGAGGAATGCACAAATCCCAGGAGCAAACTGGAGTGTGCAAGAAAGGGATACAAAACCTCCATGGACAACTCTGCTGGGGCTGCTGAAGGGATGAATGCCTCACCAAACTGCTGCTTTCCCCTGGACAATCTTACCAAAAAAGTTAATACTGAAACTGCTCACCAGCACAACCCACCCAGCTGTGCCAAAGGACTCCACAAACATTGTGATCTGGGGGATAATAAACAATAATTTTAGGATGCAAAGAAACACACAGCCCTTTCTATACAATACTTCTACGTTTTCTAAAGACAATTTTGTCAAAAATCCCTCCATATCTAGCAGCGCTCTTCTGAGTGTACAAGTCACACCTGTATTGTTTTGGGGTTTTATTGTTATTTTTACACAAACCTCCTCAGAGGACTAAGTGGGCTCCGGGGGTTAAAATAAAAATTTTATTAAATCTTTAATTTTTTTTTCAATAAAGAAATTTTAAGTCCCATGACAACAGAAAGTAACACGTTCTCAAACACCATTTCAGGGGAAGGGTATGAACAGCTCCAACTCACCTAACAAGCCCGGCAGACATTGATTCTCTGTCACAGAAACATTCCCCCCCTACTTTCCCTGCAACTCTGAGGGGAAAAATTGCAGCCCACATGCCAGGGTCTCTGGTGGTCCAAGGATCAAGCTCAATTCCCAAAATATTTGCAGTACAAGCAGCCAAAAGTGTTCTGGCAAGCAGCAGGGGCTGTGGGCGCCGTGAGGGGAGCCAGCACTGGGCATGGCCCCGGCAGCCCCTCAGCCTCACCACAGGGGTAAAATGGAACCCTGCCCTGAGGGAAACCTTCAAAGAAATAAACTTAAGTGTCTTGTACACACTGTTTTATTGGAAAAACACATTTCCCTGGGATTTTGCAGCAAAACCTAACTGGCTGATGTGGGTGGGATAGTGAGATAGTTTGTGTGTCCTTGTCACCCTTACGGCAGTGAGGACTGCAGTCCCCTCACCTCAAGGCCCATCCTTTCCACAACAAGACAACGACTGTGACCAATGGCTAGAAAAGTGAAAAATCCTAAAGTCAGTACACAACAAATGCAGACACACAAGGAATTTTAAACAAATATCCTGTGGGTGCACACACCAAGAAAAACCTCAGAGGAAGATCCCTCTAAGTGCCATATTAATGAGCTCTCTCTGGCTTCCGTCCCACAAATCCTTCTGCTGAGGGAGTCACATCCTGAGAAATATCAGGACATCATTTAAAATGTGCATTGTTTATCCTTTCTGATACATTATACATACAGCTCATCCGTCTCTAATGCAGGAGCAATCCAAGCACAGCATTTTCAATACAAAAATTCATTAGAAAACACTCCTGGCCTCAACCAAAACAAGCCATTTTTCCTTCCTTTTGGATTTCAGAAACAACCTTATGCAAAAAGAAAAAAAAAAAAGATTACAGTTGTAATGTCAAAAGATGAGAGGAAAATGGCAGTAAATAATGTAGTGTCTTTTCTGAGCACATTAAGGGTTTTGGAGCTCCAATATATGAAGAGTCCTTTAACCTCAGTGAGCTGGGTAATATAAGGTGTCTAAATGTAGGGAAAAAGAAAATATCATCTGTCACTGCCATAGCAGCAAGAAGATAAAATTATTTCTATAGGCTGAAAACAGAAGAGCTCCTGAAAGAAATCATCGCTAGAGAATTATTTTTGGAATAGTATTCATCAAAAGTTTAAGGGGGGAAAAGAAGAAGATGTGCATTGGGGGAAACATAACAAGAGAAATGAAATATTTCAAATGCCTACTGAAATATAATTTCTAAATTAAAATTTTAGGAAGTTTTACACAATTAACCTATCACAGATTTCCTTTTTCCTGTTGTGTGGGTAGCATAAAACATACAAACAGAATCAAGTCTGCTTCTTTCCCCTTTTGCACCACTGTGGCTGCACCTTCTTTCCCATCCAGCTCAAGACTGTGATTTTGGGCAATTTGAGAACCAGATCAAAGCATTCAGCAAAGCTGTAAGATGTCTATATGAAATCTGAAAGTGCCTTAGAGACTGCCTGGAGAATTCCATTCAGCTTTCTGAATGCAATCAAGGGCTCTGTCCTCTGACCATGATTGTTTTTTCAGGTTTAAAAAGTAATGCTGTGTTTTGTGAATAAGCTTCAAATGATTAATTTGTTTGCTAGAAATTATTATGTGTATTATAAAGGAAAATTAGGGAGATAAATTATTATTTAAATTATTATTTAAAAGTTAGTTTTCTTTCACTTGAGGTTTGATAATTTTGCCTTTTACACCTCCAGCCTTCCCGTCTGTTAGTCTAAAGAAACCTGATCAAAGAAAGGTGGCCCCCATTTTTCAGCAGCTGGAAAACCTTTCTTCCTTTAAATTCTTTCACTGCAAAAAAAGGATTGAAGTAATTTTGCCTAACGTTCCTGAGAGCATTCCATCAGGCTGAAGTCAAATAGGAGAGATTTCAGCTCCAACAATGAACACTGAATGTGCAAATCATACATTAATCATTAATGGTTTTTAATCAGTTCTGCCTTGACAAAAATGCTCCAGCATGCACCAGGCACACAGAGCAGCCTCTTCTCTTCCAGTGCTCCATACTGGGATGTAGGAAATGGCACTTCATGTTCTCAAAGAAAATGAGAAACACTGGATACACTGAATGTCAGTGTGATCAAAGGGATCAGCTAAAACATTCATTGCATGATCTTTCTGCTTAAATTTTTTTTTGTCTGTATAACTTTCAGACAGGATTTCATCTCAATTTGCAGAGAGCATTTATATTTATCGAGTCAATTCAAACTGCATATATCATTAATAGAAATGCACTAATACTTAGCCATCATCCTGACAAATCCCAAGGGAATGTAAATGCTTCACAAAATCCTTTTAGATTAAACCCAAGGTAGGTCACTAAAGAAATGTGGCTGAAGACTCAAGCTCATGACATCACCCAAACTCGCAGCAGCCATGTGATGAAAGGCAGCACAACATTCTGTGATAAATGTGCAGACTTTCCAAGGCAGGTTTAATAACTGCTTACCTAGACAACCTTCTGGAAGATGGACATGAGTGTACGAAGACCAGTCAAATGAGGGAAAACCCTCCAAAAAAGCCCTAGGAAATCAAACCCTGAAGCATCAAAACACTTGAGCTTCATATTCAGTTTGCTCTGTTCTATTTTAAACCAGGCTGTGTGCTTGCATTAACAGCCAGGGTGCAAAGAGGGTTGGAAAGAAGATCCAAGATAGCAGTGACTCTCCAGAACTACAAAATTGCTTCAGAAAATACACCAGTCTCCAAGAAAAGTTTTATGACTGGCCCCAGCTACTTTCCTCCTGCAACAGGAGGCAGATAAACAAATAATAAATAGGTTTTCTCATTGGGTTCAGCTTTCCGCAGGAACTAATTTTGTCTTTCCTTGCTTTTGAGTATGGAACAGAACCATGACTGAACCTGCTTCAGAGTCCAGGGATGCAGAGGGTCACTGCCACGTGCAACCAAACTGTTCTGTGGTTTCTCATCTACAGAAGGGTTTGAGGAATTTAAAAATAACACCCTTTTTGTCTTATCAATACAAAGGTTTTTCTTTCAGCAAAAAGCATTTTTACCATCAGCAGCCAATCCCTGAGAGTGCTACATTTGGCATCAGCAGAGATGGGAACTGGCAGCAGCAGGATTGTATAGCCCCTTCTTAAAGAAGATTCACACTAGAGACCAAAAAGGCTCTCAGTTACTAAACCTACACAGATTACTTCATTCATGCCAAGACTCCCTTTTAGCACAGGATCACTCAAAGATTTATATCTTGATAATATTTACTGATGAGAGCAACCTGCACTCTCCCATGCTGCCCTGATCTCACACAGTAGGCTGGGCTTTAGGACATGTATAAGATAAGTTGGTATATGTAGGCATCATTTTGCCTTATTTGCCCTTTGTTCTGCCTGCTCCCTTCCAAATGGATTTCTTCTTTTAAAAAATCAACCCCAAACACTTCAGATTTCTCTCTTGTTTCTAAATCTAGAGCCAAACCTGGAATTGCCATCTGCAAGTTGAAACATTACTTCAAGCAAGGAATTGTCATTAATTTTTACCTGGCTTCCCAGACATTCCATGATAATCCTGAATTTTAAAAGAATTAGTAATACACTCATAAATCAACCCAAACTGCAGAGCAGGAAAATCAGTGAAGCTGTGTTTTAACCTGCTTTCTTTTAAAGGATAAATTTATCCTTTAAAATGCTATTTCCAATGGGTATGCTGCCAATGCGCTATTTCCTTAGGTTTGAGATCTGGGCTGTCCACACCCCTGATGTGGAGTATTCTAGAAAGGGGCAAAGAGCTCAGCACTGCATTTGGACCACCTGGAAAGGGGAGTTTATCCTAGAGGTGCTGTGAATTCTGGGCTGGAGGGGCCGCAGCAAGTGCTGCTGTCAGCAGTGCTGAATGCAGAGGTGCAAAATTAACTTTTATCTGAGACAAAGGCCAAGATATTCAGCTGTGGAAATGAATCTCCCAATGTAAACTATTTCCACTTCAAGAGCAGCCTTACTCAATTAAAGCCTGCAGTATCAGCTTCAAGTGAAGAGATCAGACAGAGGTCCCCAAGCAATTACATGAAACAAAGTCACCCTTTCAGCAGCCTCTGTAATAAAAGCAGGGCTCCATTTCACACCGTTTTATTCTCCAGAGATATTTGCTAACTAGGTTTCAAAAGGAATTCAACTTTTGCAATTCACAAGCCCAGATTAAGAAATCCAGTCCACAGGTCAAAGACGCAATTACCTCTGTTTCACATAAATCTCCTTCCCTCACAGAAAAGCTGAGAGCTTTTTTTTCAAGAGCAAGTGAAAAGAATCATAGAACTGATGTATGGATATTTTCTCATTGTCTGCAACTCCCCTCCTGGTTTGCCAGGAACTTCAGTTTTCTGAAATTTAACATTATATTTATGGAAAACAAAACAAAAAACACCCCCAAAAAAACCAAACTGTGAAGAATGTACTTGTACATAGCTTGATGGAGATAACAAAACCCAGGTTGTTGCTTTGAAAAAATATTTGTTAACACCAATTTGAAAACCTTATTTTTTTTCATTTTCCAATCTGAAATTCCTGGATTTTTCCTCAGTTGCTGTGCTCAGTGACATTTCCTACCTTCTGAAGTGGTCTAATGAAGTCCGTCAGCAGCTTTAGAGACTAAAATCCTTCAGTTACTTCAATGTGCTTAGGTGGACTTTTACCTTATTCTCTGTAACAGATTTAAACCAAGTTTGTTGCCGTGTCTGCAGCCATATTCTATAACTCTTGCTGAATTTTACAGTCATCATCAATTTATCCATGGAGTTAATTTAAACAGTCACATAGGTATAAATCACAAGCATATAAAATATAGCACCACATGTGAGGCTGATTACTGTTTCTCTTAACACCCACTTGAACTCTTACCTAACTTGTACATTGATGCAAAACTCTATTTTTTCCCTTTGCTGCAAGGTTGCAAAGGGATGAACTGGGCAACACCCCCTTTACAACGTCCTTTATGGGAATTAACATGTGGAACAGTACAGGCAAATTTTCAGTTTTACTTAAAACAGATTTAAAACTCTCCCTGCCCAGGAAAATCACCTTTTTTTTACGAACCGCAACTATAAACAAGAATGAAAAAGACAAGCTCCTCATCCAACTTTATTACTAAATCAACTGCTGAAATACTGGTAAACCTCTAAATCTGGAGGAGGCATCAAAAAAAATCTGAAAGCTACAACAGCTTAATGTCAAATTCTATTTTTTTCCTTTAACATTAATGCAAGGGCAGTGCCTCTCTGTAGCCTTTCACACACAGTTCACAGTACAGCAAACCCATGCCTGGTGACAGCGGTGCTGACAGAGAAAGATCTACCAAGCAGGTTCAAAGCAAGTGCAACATTTCATCCAGAAATCAAACTCTTGAGTGTGCACTGAGGAGAGACGAGGTGTAAACCAAACATCTTTATGTCCTGTGCTTTTATGGCATCTGACAGACGGACCTAACGGAGCCTCTGAAGCACTAATGTGCTAAACAATAAAATAAGGAACCAAATGCCTCCAGAACCCAGCACTGCATTTGAACGATGTGTTTAAGAGCTATGGTTAAAGCAGCAGAAATTAGATGAATAGCATGAAGAGTCTGAGTCACTCCTGAAGCTCAGATTTTTAGAGCTTCCTACCTACCACTGGTGGCATGGTGATAAGGGATGAGCACAAACACCTATAAGGCAAGGCTGGAAATTGCTCTAATTGCTCTAACCAGGGGCAAATATAATTCCTACTTGAAAAGCATCTCTAAATTATCTGCTAGTTTATAAGCACAGTGTGCAAAAACAGGGCAAGAGCACAGCGTAGCCAGGGTTTAAAGAACACAGTGAAAGGAAATGGCCATTTTCTGGGGAAACCGAAGGGAAAGAGAGAAAGGGAACTTGTTGGACCAAGTACTGGCATTTTAATCAGCGCTACTGCTCTTGGTAAGGATCAACAATCTCATCAAGGCACATGGCAGCCCAAAGCAGCAGCGTCTCACTGCTGCTCTAGCAAAGAGCTTGGCACCTCATCCTGCTGAAGAATTTCATCCTTGGCAGCAGCAGCTGGACCCTTTTCTCTGACAGCCCTCCAGGGAAAATCAGGGAACTGTTAAGGAATAATTTTGGGCTCTTAAGGCTCCCAAATCCTCATGCTCTTTAAAGCCACTGCTATGCTGTTCTGGGGTCAAGCTCCAAGGAATTGTTTGGCATTTGGGTTCAGTGAGAAAGTAATTTCTTCTGTGCATTATTGATGAAGAAAGAGGACTATGGTCCCCCACAGATTCAATCAATCATCCACAGAAATCTACTTCAGACACCTCTACATGTTAAAAGCCAGTGCCGTCTGTTTGTATCTTACCTGTAACCTTTCCACACCTAAACCCCAACTGCTAAGCAGCAAACTGCATTTCAGGCAGTATTTTTGGCTACAACAGCACCACTGATTCAGATTTCTGACTGTAAGCAAAGGTTCTGACTACATGTAAGACACGCTTGCTGCTGTGACCAAGGAGGAGGCAATGGGAGCACTGTCCCTTTTGCTCTGCAGATGAGGACCTGCTTTGCCTGTTCCAGGTTTGCAGCTACAACAGAAGGACTGTAGTAGGTGACAACAGGGAGCAGGCAGAATTCAGGCATCTTGCACCAAGTGACTCGCCAAGGGACTGCATGTGACTGTCTTCCAGCCTCTCCAGCCCAGAGGGAGGGACCTTCAGAAGGGAAATGGATGAAATCCAACTGACCTTTGCATGAGCCAAGCGCTCCCTGTCTCATAGCCCAGCACTGCTGGAACAGTGGGGATGTGCCTCTGGAGCCCCTCAGGTCACTTCAGGTCTTAGAGAAAGATAAATGCTAAAACTATGGTGGACCAAGATGCTTTAGATAATTTCCAACTTTTTTCTAAATATTGTCACGTTATATAATGACATGTCACACTGACAGCTGATGAAAACATTTACTGTTACTTTTTTGAGCAGGCTCAACTCATTAATTAATGATGCATCCAAACCAAAATAACTGACAGAAGCCTCCTGCCTCACCCAGTGTTATGTGACCTTTATTTATAAATGTATCACTTCCACTTAGAAATAGTTCAGAAAACATGCGAAGAGGGAGGCAAGCAGAATTGTTCCCCTAGTGCCAGATTCAGTCCTAAATAAGGCAAAGGGGTGTGTGAATCTAACCAGGAGAGGTGGGCTTTGAACCCAGCATTTCCAGGAAGCCAGAAATAGTCTGGCAGTGGGAGTGAGAGATTGTAACACAAGCTCCATGAGTACCAAACAAAAAGTCTACTATGGTACAGCAAACCTCTAGATGTGCTACACAACCAGGAGCATTTAAGCACATATTCTAGGAAATGGACTGAAACAGTAATTCTCATTTCTTCTGTTCAACAAGTCAGTATCTGCTATGGTCCAATGAACACCTGGGAACATCATCCTGATGTATTGAGTGCTAGAAGAGACATTGAGTGGAATTACGAATATCTCAGATGTATTCAGTTTGTGCCTGACATGACTTGGTTCAGCTGCAGCACTTTCAGATACCATTCCTATTCCTCTGCCTACAAAGAACTCTGAAATAATTCTTTATTTGGAGTTACAGAGAGTTTAACACTCTTCTTAAAATAACATGTAAAAATCATTATCAAATGTGACTCTTTTTGACACATTCAAAAACCTAAAGGCTAAAATCAAGATATTTCAACCTTGTATGTGCTATTAATGAAAACCCCCAGGGTTCTCAGAGAGTCCTGTGTGTTTTATAGGGTTATAGCCATCAACAATTTTATTTTTTCAGTGTAGGAATGCACATTTGAAAGTGCAGACCAGCTTTGGGGACAGAAAGGATGAGCTGCCATTCCTACAAAAGCCTTTACTGGCCCTCAATGGGCAGTATTTTTCCCTGACACTGTATTAGCTGTTTTCCCCAACCAGAGAGCATCAATCTGACCAAGGGAATCAAGCAGAAAACATGACATTTGTAAAGACATTTTTAAGAGCTACCATTGCCACATTACAGTTCGGCCTCCTGCAGGCCACTGACTGTGCAGCAGAGGTTGATTGCCTAAAAAATTCATTTATTTTAAAGGCAGACAGCTTCCCACATACCTCTGCATAAAATGGACTGTGATACTGCTTATCCATTACCAACAGCTCTGGAACATGCATTTAGAATTATTCCTCCATTCATCCCCACTGCTATCTGCATTTTAGATCAAATATTCCATCACCTGCTGTTATTTTGGTTAATTAAAATGACCTTGGAAAAGTGGACCAGCCACAAATACTTAATGCTACCCTGTGATCTGTGAATAAGTGGAGTGACTGATCTATCCAAAGCAGATACCAACTTCATTAACATAAACTTCCAACAATAGCACCTGAAATTCTGTAACAGCTTCCAGCACCGTTTCTTAACTACTGTGACTTGTAAGATTAATATTTATTATTATTATTATTTCCCATCTTGGATTTACAGACTTAATACTTTTAAGTTTAAACCCATAAACCCCACTTTAATCGCAAGGGCTTTGATACCATCCCTTAAAAACTCGCAGAGTTCAGAGAAGCATTTCTGCTTTTAAGGATATTTGAGTAGCTATTGGTATTTTTACAGCAAATATTGAAACTGCTGCCACAGACTACCTACTCACCCCTCTCACTGCTTCTTGGCTGTTTTATTACCTGGAGCAACTTCACTGATGGGCCCAGGGCTGACAGGTAGGAGAGGTTAAGCTCAGCAGCTTCCAGTGGAAAAAGTTAAATGGCTTCAGCTGGATCCCGTGAGATCTCCATGAGATCAAAGCAAACCAGAACATCGTCACAATATTTGCAAAGAGAAACTTGTGGTAATTATGTTTGTCAGCAACAGGATTGTTTGTTCCAAAGCAAATCATTTATCCTCAAATTCAATGGGAAACCCGGGAAACTTTGTGGGAACTGTTCATCACGAGTCAGAGCACACTTAAATCATTCCCAAAAAGATATTTCCAAACCTTAAAGGGCTACATCTAGAAATGAGATTTGTGAGCAATTGTACTTGCAGTAGAAGCCCTGATCCTGTGGCAGGCCATCTGGGAGGAGTGGTTTGATTAAAACATTAGTGATTTGGGCATTGAAGCTAAAAAATTAAGGATGAGATTGGTTTTCTTGCCAGTGTGTTCTAAGAACAAATGGAAGATTATATATCCCTTTGTTACTTGAGAAATGCTCTAAAATTATTTTCTGTCTGGAAAATTCTTTTGGAAATGAACTCTATGCACAATAATTGTTATTGATAAATATTTTCACTGCAGAACTGTGCTCAGGACTGTACACAATCTAATCAGATCTGCAATAATTGTTTAGAAATAAACTTTCCACGGAAACTATTTTGCTTTCACTCTCTGAAAATTGACTTCATTAATTAATCATGAGGATTTTAACAAGTATTTATATTTCTCCAAGGGCAGGGTAGAGACTGAATATGACAGGATAGAAGTCTGTCCAAAAAGGCCGAGTTGTTCAGCAAGGTATCAAGCAAGAATGAAGGCTCAGTATCTGGGAGCTATTTCACTGAATTTTAACAATAATAGAAATATTTCAGAATGTTCCCAAGGCACCATGTACCTCTTGGATTACGTACAAAGAACAACTCACAGGATAAAACCAAAAACACAGATAGAGGTGGACACAAATCAGCACCAGGGGAAAGTGAGCATTTGTACCTCAAGGTGTTTATTTGTCACCAATCTTTCCGTGGGGCTCAAAGAAAAACAGAAGTCTGAAGTATTCACTGCAGACTGGGGGCTTCCAATAGTTCCTTACATATGGAAAAGCACTGAGAAAACCTGGAAATGAGGGATAAAGGGCACACTGCCAGCAATGGGAAAGCAGGAGACAACCCTGCTATGAAATAATGATCAAAGGGAACTGTCCAGCTCCCACAGAAAGTGTTGCTCTCGGGATCTCCTCGGTCAGAAGAAACGCAAGGAGGAGCTGAAGCACCTCTTGAACCAGAGTGAGTGAGAAAGGCTCCTGTGGTGCAAAAGATAAAGTAGAGAGGTGATGCAGAAAGGAGAGCGTGCTTGGGCTGGTGGGCCGGGAGCAGGTCTGGAAGCAGCTCTGTGGGGGAAAGGCCAGAGGAGAAGAGCCATGAGACACTGGGATGGCTTTTGGGATTATCCCCCATCACCCAAGTCCTGTCTGCTGTTAGTTCAAGTCAGGCAGAGCAAACAATGAAGAAACATTTCCTGTAGGGAAACCCCTCTGTGGCATTGTCCATGCCAGGGGGAGTGGGCAGCAGGAGACAGGTGAGAACAGCGAACCATTTCATAACGAAACTGTCCTGTCACTCACTGGCACGTGTGAGCTAAAAACACCCAGCCCATCAAACCTGGTGTCTGACGGCTCGAGGAGGCAGGATGTGCCTAGAATAGCAGCCTGTCTGCTCTGTGCATATGCTCATTTTCATCATGATCCCCCATTTTATTCCCTTTCCCCAGCAGGAAGCAGAACGTTATGAATGGGGTCACCAAATACCATTGATGAGCTGCAATGTCAGAAGGCTGAGGCCAAACAAACTGTGGGGTGAAACAAGCAGGTAATGGGTCATGAACATTCTAATGCAGTTTGAAATATTACCAAGAATTTGCCTTTTGAGCCAGAGAGATCTCAGGCAGGTGACAGGAGCGCTCAGTGCCATTCACTGCCTTCACATCCCCTCCAAGATGGAACTTTTTTCCTTGAAGAAAATCAAGTAATAACAAGTAGATTGTAACATGAGGAAGCAAAACAGCAGGAGCAAACCTTGGGCTTTTCTATTCCTGTGTTTTATAGAACCGAAGCTTTTGTTAGCTGGGGATTCTGGTTCCAAAAAATGAAACATCACTGCCCCCTTCTGTAATCCAAGCCAGTTCTAGCCTACCAAAAATGTGAGTGAAACACTGGGTAGTTACATGCCAGCGGACACTGACATAATGAACTTGCCCAAAATATTAAACAAAAAAAATTAGTTAATTTTTCTGTAATTATTTCTATGTCTGTATCAGTGTTCAAGAGCCTGGTAAATATCTACCCCCAAAGAGAAGAAATATTGAATAAATCCACTGTAATTTATTGATTCAACAGTTTGTGTATGAGACAGAATCAAATCCACTTCTGAATTTATTAAAAAGCTGTCAGAAATTGTCAGCATTCATTGAATTGTCATCTGGGCCTCTTGTCTAAAATTAACTCAAATTTTCCCATAGTTTTAAAAGACATTATGTACAAAGTTGATGTTAAATTGCCCTATGCTCCAGGGAAAGTGGGAAATCACTATCTGGATAACATTTCGAGAAGGAACCTGGAGATGCTCATCCACACCAACTGCAAATGTTACCTTGCCAGCCCATGGTATCCTGATTTAGCCTCTCCCTTTGCAATGCTCAGAATTCCAGTGCATATTCAATTTGCTCTTGCTCAACCACTGTGTAAACCAGCAATTCCCTCACACTGCCCACATCCTGCATCCAAACTTTCCCATTTCCCGGAACCTTTTCTATGACCTTTTCCATACAGAAACACCTCTGGGCTTCCACTCCTGCTTTAAGCCTCCTCTTTTAAGTATTTTTTTCAGCTACAACCAGCACACTCTCAAGGCTCTCGTCTCCTGAAAGCCAAAAAATCAAAAGTGAGCTCACCAAACTGAAGGCTCCCTCATGCAAGTTTAAAATAGACTTGAAATCTAAAAATATTTTATTTATTGAAAGCAAGCAGCAGCCTTTAACTGCACAGGCTGAAACTCAGGATTGTGGTTGTTCCTGCAGTGCCAAGGCTGATTATTTCTTGGGGAGAAATCTGACCTGCTGGTGGGTTTGAAAAGATTTAACACATCTTTTTCCTTACAATGGAAAGTTCACCTTCACTCCTATGCTGCTGGAAAGGACATGTAACACTAAATCATTCATAGAATAAGTTGAATATGAAAAGNTCATTCACAGAATAAGTTGAATATGAAAAGGCAAGAGAAAGTAAACTTCATGTGCACACAGCTGATCAGAAAGTGGAAAGAGCCTCTTCTCATGAGTATCACTGTGGGAAAAGGTGCAAGCCAGCACCCTGTTGAATTGTAGTCAAATGCAGATATCCTGCAGAACAGGGCAAGTTTCTAATTCTGCTGACTTCCCCTCTCCATGCAGAGCATTCTTTATAGTGCTGCAGTGCAGTGAAGAGAAATCCCTATTAATGTTTATGGATTGCTAAGCCAAGACAGGGAAACCATCTGAATTATGAGGTTCTTATACACAAAAATACAAGGAGTTATAGATTTCTTTTGCCACATTAAATAAACACACCAGGGCTGCAAGAGTCCCTGTTAAGAGCCATTTCTCATCCAGCCCTGCGAGCCAGAGCTGATTTATGCTGCAGGGAAGATAAACATTTAGGTCTGTTTTGAAAGCTGAGCCAGGGCCCTCACACTTTAATTGCTTTGAACTGCCCTATGATTTTTTATTTCATTTCAGTCCACAACAGTGACACGGAGAGGCACTGAAAGTATAACACAAATATAATTATCTTAGTGTCAGACTGATTCAGTGGGGTGTGAGTAGCTCTGTTTCAGTCATTACTGCTGGCAAGGCCAGAGAGACTGTAATTTTTACAAAAACAACTGTAGTCTGATTCTGGAAATGCTGCCGACCAAGTGTGTGGATCTCAGACCAGCAGCACTGCGGAAGGGATCAGGAGGCTGAGGGCTGCACTGGGACTGGGGACGACAGTAAAATATGAGAGAAATAATGGTCAAGAAAGTAAAACTGGGACAGGAGTGGAGTGTGCATGAGGCATGAATGGCTTCCACCATGTGTGCCTGCAATGCCAGGCAATAAAAGTTTATAAGAGCTCTTTGCATCCCTACACAAGGTGGAGGGAGATAATTGATAATGCCGCTATCAGCTGACACACGGCCTGCTGACACACAGAGCTGTGTCCATGCTGAGGAACCCACTGAACTCACTCCAACATTCAGAGAACAAAACATGCAGCAGTGCAAAGCTCTTTACAACCCTGCTAAAACCAAACCAAACCAAAAACTGACTTACATGTAATGCCTGAGAAAACAGTGTTTAGACACCCGGTGTAAATTTGTGAAGGTGGTCTGCTTGGACTGACTGGGTGACTGTTATTAAAATCTGCACTGGTTCTTGGCCAAGTTCCTGCTCACTCTCACTTTGACAACACGCTCCTGAAGTCATTTTTTCCTGGCTGTTTGCAAAACACTACAAGATGAAGACTACATCATGATGCAGTTTTCTCTGCAACCAGCGCTGCAGTTGATTTCACAAGGCAGCTGCTCCCAGGCACTGCTTCATTTAGGGCAAAGAGTGAGCTCTCAGCTCAGTCTGTAACTGATATGAGGTGATTTTAACACCTGAGAATCCCCCAGTACAATCCAACAGCAGCTTTGAGGTGCATTTCCCCCATCTTTTTATGAAAGTGTCTCAGAAATTATTCCCTATGTTCCAGACTGTATCATTAGGGACCAGCAAGTGCTGGGCAACTTTCCTGCTGTGCAAAAATACAATCCCAGCAAAGTCTACTCTGTCTGAGCAAGTATTGTGGCTCAGATGGGTTCCAGAAAGGAATGGCTTTTGCAATCTAGGAGTGCCACCATTCCATGGCTCCCTGAGCAGTGAGGGTGTCCATGTGCTGAGACAGTATCTTGTCAAATATTAAAATTTTGATATGTGCAGGCCAAACTCACTTCTAGGTGAACTCCAAACTTTGTATTTTTGATCTGAAGAAACCCAGATAGTTTCATGTCACTATTTAAAAAAAGAATAGCCTTGGTTTTATTTTAGTCTTTTAGAAACGCAAATAAATCTGGAAATCGTGAAAGCTGCTGCAAAGCAGAATTGTCATTTCTTCTGCCAACTATGGTATCAAAGGCAGGCAGCCACGGATCACAGATCACTGAGTAGTTTTCACTTCTCCCATAAATCCTTATTACACTGATCTTCTCACAAATACTGACTCTGATTCAGGAATGTACTTAAATATGTTCTTTTGAAGTCAGCATCTCAGAGCTGAACTCCTCCGGAGAGGCACGAGCAGTGAGCAGGGGGCTGGGGAGGTGGGAAGGGCAGGCACCGGGGCTTTGTCAGCCCTGTGAGCTCATTTCCACTCCCAGAGGATTATGCAGAAAGGGCAGGTCAGGAATCCCCAGATTTAACAGCACTCACTGCCCTTCTTTTCCTGCACAGGACTGAGGTGCCTACAATGGTTTCAAAGCACTCGGCGCAGGATTCCTGCTCCCAGCTGGTTTAAAATGTTCTGACATCTGAGCAAATGGTTGATTATTTTCCTGATTCAAGAGCCTTTGCTTCACACCATATATTGCAATGTAAACTTCTCGTGCCTGTGCACATCCCTCAGGACTGATTCTGACCTGAAAGCTGCCTTGGTGTGCCCTGACCCTGCCAGCATCATCAGAGATGTGCCAAGTGTGAGCCAAAAATACTCTTTCACAGACAGTTCATGCCAAATTCCACTCCTTTTAAATGGAGGTTCAAATGAAGAATGGAGAAAAAAAGAATTTTTTAACTGGAATAATTAGGACACTGAGACACTGTTCCCACTTAAGTTCTACACTTTGCAAAGAAGGATGTTTGTGTTGTTGGATCAGCAGATCTTCATAAAATGATGCTGGTTGTTTTGACATAAAGTTGCACTGCCCTGTGTCAAGGTATTTTATTTGTAAAGTTCAGCATGAAATCCCTGAAATTCATCAATTCATATTTTCCTTCCTTGGAAGCTTCTGGGAATGCTAAGTGCCGTCATTTCTTTCTTGGAAGAAGTTCCCATCCCCTGAATCCCAGCGAAAGGGTTGCCACCACAGCAGAACAGCAGTAGATGGCACTGCTCTATGAAGAGGGAGAAATCAGAGATACAGACATTTGGAGATAGGGGAGGTTTGGTGCTCACTGTCAGCAGCTGCTAAAATTCTGCCATGAACGGTGACAGGAACATCGACAGTTTTGGTGTATAATTCCCACCATTCAGGCCAACTTGCAGCTAAATCATTTAAGCTTTTTAAATATATCCCAACTCAAGATACAAGCAGTATTGAAATATTTCTGCTGGGTTCCTTTATGTATTCTTTGCATTGTGCTAAATAGGGCAGGGATAAGAAATGGAACAAAAGAAAAGATTATTTTTTATTTCACTACAGACTTCAAAGGCAGTGGATGTGTTCTGTCTAGAAAAATGTACAAATGTATTCTCCAATGGAAGAAATTGGATAAACAGAAGTTGTCAACAAGAAATGTCGATAGAAAATGATGTAGCCTGGGCTGCAACACCTGTTTTTTAAAGAAAGCATCACATTCAGTGCTTTCAGTACTCAAAATTGATTCTCAGGAAGGGGGCTGTTTGTGTTTCTTGTGCCATTCTTCTGTAAAACCCCACAGATAATCAGAGATTTCCAGAAAGTCCAGGAAAATCTTGTAAAAATTACTGATCATAAAAATCTAAGGCAAATGTTTCACAAGTTCATGATGTTTCCTTTTTTTTTCACAGACTGCAAGACAGATGGATTTTCTGAAAAGCATTAAAACACTGCATCAATAGCTATCAGACCATTCCTACTGAAATAATTTCTAAATTGCCTTCCAAAATCATAGTTGACGACTAAGCAGAGCCCAAGCAAATGAGTAGGCAACCAGCAGAGCATCTCTTACAAACCCAGTCACTCAAGAACCCTTTTCTCCTCTCGCCTTATCTGTCCCTCTCAAGAGCAGGGGCTATTGCCACCCTGGCCTCTTTTCTTGTCTGAAGCCTTGCATGAAGTAGAAAATACTCTACTAGAAAATGTTCTCAAAATGCCAAGTATCTGTTTTTGTGGGGGGGGGGGTTGTTTATTTGTTGGGGGGGTTGGTTTGTTTGGTTTTTTTTAAGAATAAGTTGATGAGAGTAAAGAATTTCAGTGTGTCACTTGATTACAAAATAACCCCAGCCATTAGCAGCTTTTCTGAGGGCTTTCTGCTTGTGCTCACTTGAGCAAACTCTGAGCACTCCCTGTTAGAGCCATGGACCCGGGGGCAATTTGTCCTTTTCCATGGAGCTGCCTCCATCCTTTTGCACTGCTGAACTCAAACCCTACACGAATGCCTGAGTCCCTTCAGCTGCCCCTGCTGGGCTGTGCTGCCACCGAAAAGCCAAGAGAGGCCAGATGCCCCCTGGCAGTTTTCACTTGACTGCAATTAGACAATTTTCAGTGCTGGGTGAGCAGTGGCCAACCAGCTGCTGGATAAACAGCCTTGGGGATTGACAGCAGAACCCCGGTTAGTCTTGGAAAACACATACTGGAAAAAAAAAACCAAATAGGGGCTCTGAATCACAGTCATTTCTATTGTCTGCCCTCAACAGAGAGATGATCTGTTTTATTTTTGTTCCTTTTCTTCAAAATTGCTGCAGGGGAACCCCTTCTGTTGAAAAGTGATTTGAAAGTCTCTGGAAAGAATCCACATCCAGCGCGCCTTTCAGGATGGGAATGTTCTCTGTAAGAGTCAAACGGGAAAAGTTGAGGGAAAGGTTTTAAAAATCATTAAATTCTGAAAGCTTCTGAAACTTCTTTGTTTATATAAACTGGTGTCTTGAAAGCCCAGAACCAAAGGAGTTGTGCTGGCCAGAAGTGAAGACAGAATCCTGATATTGCCTCAAATATTCACACACAAAGATAGACAGAGCTGCAGTTACTGTTTTTGTTTTAAAGGCTGCAGAGCACAAAGAACATTTTCTGTAGCGAATTCCTCATCATTTGGATGCACTTCTGATAAATGAGTGGCAAATGCTCCCTTGTTACTCTGTAAATGATATATTTGTGCAAACGAGTGGATTTGTATGCTCTGTAAAAATATATGCTTAAAAGACAGAACTGCAACATCCGAAGCCAGAGCACTGCTAAAAAGAAGGAAAACAGAGTCCTCTGCTGGCTGCCGCTTGCCATAACAATAAAAGCAGTCAACAATTTAGGGGAGAAAGTGCATGATCTGAAATGTGACCTCGCAAGAAATAAAACTTAGTCCAAAGCTAATACTAATCAGAGAAAATTTCCTCCATGGTCCATGAAATATATCCGACTTTGGAAAAGACCCAGGATCACAGATATAGAAAGTGGGAAAAACAAACGTGACCTCACAAGAAATAAATCTTAGTCCAAAGCTAATACTGATCAGAGAAAATTTCCTCCATGGATGTCCATGAAATATACCCGACTTTGGAAAATACCCAGGATCACAGACATAGAAAGTGGGAAAAACAATGTACATAAACTTCCCAAGAAAACCAGGGGAGGATGAGGAAGCTTTGCCGAAGTACCTATTAAAGGAGCTCATGAAAACACGGCAAGAGAGTGAGGGGGAAAACGGGATCCTGGGGAGAGCAAACACGACACAGGGCACAGAGGTGCTGGCAGGGAGACGTGCCTGCTGCCTACACCGCCCTCACAAGATTAGAGCTCTTCACATAGAAAATAAAGTCAATAATTTGGCACAGTAGACAGGTGAAATAGCCATGCACGTGTTGGTGAAATAGGTATGTATGGGTCGGTGCCAGTTTTTCAGCTGTTTTTATTAAAACCAAGAATTCACCTTTCTGTAAAAAAAAAAAAAAAAGAAAAAGAATGTTCATGCATTCATTTCAGTAGGAATCCTGAATAACTGCTCATGACTGCCATAAATTAATAGAATGAAGTTTTGTAAAATAACCATCTCTTCAGAGAAAGAGAGAGCATTCCTAAATCACACAATGAATGTCCTGACATCTGCTCTGTGCACACCCACATCTTAAGCAATCCCTTGGCAGAGGCACATAACCAGCCCTAAAATACTGGCCAACAGCAGTTTCTGAGGAAGGTTTGTGTGGTCTTCGTACCAGACAGTTCCCAGCACTGTTTTTAAAACCTTATCTCGGGGAAACACGTGGAAAAATTTATTCTCCCTTTAAAGAAGAACCTCATCAGTCAGAGCTGTGGGGTCATCTGTCAGGACCATCAGCATCCCCCACTCCAGCATCTCCAGCTCCACCTCTGCAGAGTTACAGCATGAAAAGTTAAATTCCATATGCAAAAAATCCAGGGTCAAACCTCGCCTGGCTCTATTTGCAGATGCATCTTCAAACTTCTACCCCCCACACCTGATTTTTACTCTTGGTGCTGGCCTGGCTTTTATTACCTTTACTACTTGTAGTTCACACTTCTATCACAAAAGTGTTGCTTAACTTACACACAGACATAAAATAAAGTTTGAAAAGATCCCATCTTTCATCCAACATGGGAAATTATTTCCTTCGAACAGGCTGTCAGCCTCAAACAGGGTAAGGGATTGGTGCAGAGTGCTCAAATGAGTATTTTGTTCTGTATTTTGACATGTGCTTCCAAAGCACCAAAAGCTGCTGTGCCTGAACCAGTGCAGAGCTGCAAACCCAACAAGCCTGTGGAAATACAGCTTGGGAGGGAATTTCAATGTCCAACAGGCAAAGGTATGCAATAACCTGGGGCAAAAAGTATCATGAAAAAAATCAACCCACCAGCTAACAAATGCAGGAATGCAAAATAATTTCCGTAAGAGTTGTTTTTGCAGTGAGTGTGACCACCCTAGCACCAAACATGGGCTCCTTTTCCTCCTAAATGGGAAAGGAGTTTGTGTTTGGAAGTCCAAAATTCTGAATGCCATTGTGCTGCCACCACCATCACCCCCACAAGCTCCCCGAGGGACACAGTAAACTGATTATTCCCTCCGACTCAGTAAGAGAATATTACCTGCAATGACAGCTTTTGGTGCAGCATTGCAGAGGAACTCCAGCTCGTGAGGCAGCGGTGTCAGAGCAGGGGGCAGAGGAGGAACTCTTTATTTACTGGTCTGCCAGGGCTGCATTCAAAGAGCAGGAGATGCCTTTTATGGCCCCTGAGTCCAGTGGAAACGATGGAGATCACAGAACCACAGAATGATTGAGGTTGTCAGGGATCTCTGGAGGTGACCTTGTCCAACCCCCTGCTCAAGCAGGGCCACCTGAAGCAGGTTACCCCAGTGATGAGTGAAGCTTACCTATGGCTGGAAAAATTACTGTAATTTCAGCCCGCGCTGTTCACATTGGAAAGAAACCTCTGTCAGTAACAGCCCTAATTTTTATTAATAGCAACAGCTGTGCTGGACCTCAGCTTTATGAACAAAGGTGAGCAAGAAGGTGAAGATGGGACATTCTCTACAACCCTGCAGAGCCTCTGGCTACAGTCACTCAGTAGATGTGATCCAGGTGCCAGTCACATTTCTACCCACATTTCCAACAACAGGGATGGATTTTATTTTCGGTTCTGCTGCTTTCCTATGGAAAGCACTCCTCCCAACCATTAGCACACATTCCTATCTTCTGAGGGGAGTCAGGAAGGACAGTAGGATCTTACAGCACAGGGCCCGCTCAGAGTAGGAAAAAGAATGGATTTCTAGTTGTGACACTGAAATTGGCACAACTGGAAATGTCAAGTGTGTTTTCCTCGCTGATGGCTATAAAGATATACTCAGTGCTCCAGGAAATCCAATTGCTATTTGCATTACCCAAACATAGTTATTTTCTAGCCAAACTTCAGGCCCTGGTTGTGTAATCACCTGCCTAATATTGCAAGTGCAGAGAAGCCTTTCTGTGTCTCCCTGCAATTCAAAGAATAACCTTTGTCTGCCCTGGTTATATTTGCACGTCCAGTCCCTGGCTCCCACAGTTCTGCCTGCTCTCAGTACAGGCAGAAGGGGGTGACATCTCTCTCAGTCCCTGGAGAAGCTGCCCCATCAGCATGGTCCCTGAAAGTCCACCCATGACCCCATGGGTTCTTCCCTATCCCATATCATAATCATTCTGAGGAAAGCAATGAGTTCTTCCACATTCTTATGAGGTCTTCTCATAGTCTTAATTGAGACAGTGGGCATAATCCAAATGCAAATCATAACCATAACAATTTAATTAGAATTATTAAATCCAAAGACCCAGAAGTACTTAATTAAATAAACAGCTTGGTTTGTGAGCAGAGACACACTTCAGATCACTGCAGTCATGAAATCCTCACTGTGCAAAATTATGAGTTGCTGTTTGATAACAATCAATAGAAGAGACCGTTGAATAAATGTGTTCTGAGTTGTTTTCCAGACCATCATATTGGTCCCAGTAGTTTGCCCTGCAGATGTAAATAATGATGCAATTGTGTTTCCAGTCTTGCTATTATTGGTATCTAAATAACCCCTGACATGACTAGACAAAAAGAGGAGGCAGGTTGTCTGTCAAATCTCCCAGGTCATTGGCACTGTTACCCCGTGCAGGGCTGGGGCTGCCAGGGCTCCCGATCTTGTCACTTGGGTTCACAGCATGGCCTTTTGGTCTGAGCTTCAGAGAAATACATGGACATGGAGCAGATGGATGTGTCCCACAGAAACTGTACTGCTGCACAGGGCCAAGGAGTGAAAATATCGAAAATACAGAATCATAGAATAGCCTGAGTTGGGAGGGACACACAAGGATCATCCAAGTCCTGTTCTGGCCCGGCTCAGGACAGCCCCAAGAATCCCACCCTCTGCCTGAAGGGATTGTCCAAATGCTTCTTGAGCCCAAGATATGGAGAAGAAGAGGGATGAAAGATACAGGAAAATTCCATCATGCATTTACAAATTATTACTGGAGATGACAGGCTAGGAATCCAAAGCACATATTATAGACAGGGCATTGCACATCTCTTACAGGTCTCAGCCAGATTACTGGCTTTGGTTATTCCTCCCCTGAGGTAAAACCATCTCCATTCACCTGCAGTAGAACCAGAACTTCCTTCCTATGGACGGACTTAATTCTGAGCCCTTCAGAAATGTGCAAATGACAAGGAGCCAAATGATCCTTTTAATTGGCCTGGGACATTTTCAGTACATTTGGGATGAGGAAACATGTCATAAGACATAGAATTTCCACCTGTTGCTCTCTGGCCCCACAGCTTCCTTTCTGCCTTTACCCACGTTGTGTCTCAGCCACCTTTGTGAGCCGGGCCACCCCAAATGCACCCCACACACGCGTGACGTCTGTGGATATCCATAACACACACAGCAGCCGCGCAAAGCCGAAAACCCTGGAGGGGAATTTCCCGGCGCCTCCTTCCCAGCTATTCACCCTGCGAGCAGCAGATGGCATCCCTAATGCTGCGTCCTGGTACAGAGCTCACCCTGCTCGGCAGCTCCTGCTCCCGTCCAGACCCCAAGCCTGCACAAACCCTGCCCTTTCCCACCTCTCCTGGGTTTTTGGAGCTACTCATCACTGCAGAGAGCTGCCAGGGAAGCTCAACCGGCCAGTGACTGCTGTGGGG
This sequence comes from Cyanoderma ruficeps, assembly GCA_008694505.1. Classification (NCBI taxonomy): domain Eukaryota; kingdom Metazoa; phylum Chordata; class Aves; order Passeriformes; family Timaliidae; genus Cyanoderma; species Cyanoderma ruficeps. The sequence goes on from VZDJ01000052.1 coordinate 425,119, forward strand.
CGGGAGATTTTCACCCTTTTTCCCAGCGTAGTGCCAGTAGTTGCTGAGTTTGGTAAAATCCCTGCCCGCGGTGAAAGTTTGGCTGTAAAATCCCTGTGGATGGACACGGATTTGTGGCACTGCTGCTTCCTGGGCTGAACAAAAAGTGGGCAGAGGAAGAGGTTCAGAGCCCTGTAAAAAAGGCTGTTTGCAACAAGAATTATCCCAAGCCCAGCGATTTCAGTACTGCAGGGCTTCAGGCTCTCTCACTTGGAATTTAACTGTATGATTTGTCAGCCCTTGCTTGGCAGGAACTTTGAACTCTGCTCTTTGGTGTCAATCTGCATTGTTTTCTTCCTTTGAAAGAAGAAATGTGTTCTGTCTTAGCCTGGTAATAATTTTGAGTGATATTTTCCGGCAAAGAAAACAAGCAATTGTCTGCATATCCCATCCTCAGCTCTTCATGTGCTTCTCCTTGTGCAGTTGCTTACCCAAGCACAGAATAAAGGGGGGGAATAAAAGGGTTTTCTATCCCTTCCTACAAATATACTGAATTAAGAAACTACATCTGGCAGAGAGAAGCAAATCCACTTCCTCAGGATTAGGACTCACATTTCATTATCTGCTTTGTACCCCTCTTCTGCCAGGTGCTGATTGAGGTAAACTTTGTCCAAATTCAGTTCAAATTCAGAAAGAACCAAAGAAATTCAACTTTTCCCTGCAGTTTCTGTAGTATTTCCCAGTGTAATTATGACCTCTATCCTATTTTAGACAGGAGAACAAAACTGAGGAAACTCAGTTGTAACTTTCTGTCTGGACTGGCTGCCCTGTGTTGTGAGGCTCATGGCAAATAAAGCCTCCCTGCCATAGCATGGGAAGTTTGCTATAACCAGAAAAAAAAAATATCCAAGAGCAACAATATTTATTTTCCACACTCCATTAGTAGCCCAGAAGCAATTCAAGCATGTTACTAGAAACCGAACCCAGCTAATTAAAAATAATGTTCCAAAGCTCCACTGATGTGTTTTGCATCTGGAGCTGGCTTCTGCAAATAAACATACACAAAAGCAAGGACAAATCACAATAAATCTAAGCAGACAGGTACAAGCAAATTGGTCTGTGGAAGTGACATGTCTCTCTGCTTAAATGTCTACCACAAATCCCAAGGAGACGTGGTAAGATTTAATCTAATTGGGTTTGCCACTTCCCTGCAGCTTAATGTGAGAATAACAGCAATTATATATGACTGTACTTAGCTCAGCACCAAAAATCCATTTATTAGGCTATTAGAAGCTATAGAAAGCTGGGGTTTGAGATCATTTGGATATGCTAGTTACACACTTGGCCTGCTAGTTGTTTTGTGGTTACAGTTTCCAAATTGCCACTGATGAGGTGGTGGTAGAAAAGCAGATGCAGTTAAGCACTTCAATGGATGCCTTAGAAAGGTTTTCTTCTCACTTCAGGATCCATAATGGCACCTTAGAAGTTGGCTCAGGGCTCTGCAAATCTCAAAACGTTCGGCAGGAGACTGAGAAACCAAGAGGCTGCTGAGGTTCAGAAATCTGTTGATCATAAAGCAAAGCACCTTTGCATGTGTGGGGCCCCACAGAGTTGGCTCAGCATGGCACAGAGATGCGAAACAAATTATGTTTAAGGCCAGCATTATGGGGCAACAGAGAGAAGAGCCTCTAGTTTTTTAGCATTTGAGAGGGTGCACTTAGCAAGAAATGTAAGAAAAGCCATTGGGCCATTCCAAAAAAATGTAGTCTTGTCACTCTCCTGCCTGTTCAGTCTGCAAGGGAGCAGGTGACTGGTAGGCTCCCCATGGAGCTCAGCAGGAGGAAGCTGCACAGCCCTGTCCTCTAAGACTTTGTCAGCTCACACAACCACAATAAAACCCTTCTTGCCAAACAGATGTTTGCAAATGAGGCTGTAAACCCTCACAATTTCATTTTTTCCTAAACCACGGTGAGTGCTGGAATAAAGGTGGGTGTTTTTTGAAGTCTGAAAATCTTCACCTGTAGCCACAGCTCTCCAGTGTTCCCCCAGTGGGGGAAAGCCCCTAACAAATGGTTCCTTCAGCTCCCCCATGCTCCAGTGAGGGTCTGCAGTGGGGGAGAATTCAGGGGCTCTCCATGGCCTCTCAGACAGCACTCATGAGGTGTTGGGGCCATATTCAAGCTGCAGATTTGTTTTCAAAGACAGCCTGACAACATGAGATCCTTACATTCAGCACCTGGAATTACAAAGGCTTGGTTTTGCTCCCAACAAGCTGAGTGACAATGTACCCATGGAGACAGCGGCTGTGAACATCTAACTTTCCATCCACACACTTCCCAGTCTAACTTTCCTGGCAGCTGAGATGTTAACCTTGCACAGCAGTCTGGGTTACACATGATTTTAAAGAGATTTCTCTTTCCAGGGCTCAACTCTGATCCAAACAGACAACTATCACAAATTAACACAATTCCAATGAGCTCTGCTTGAATCAGACACCCCACTAATTACCTGCTGGAATTCAAAGAATGTTAGTTAAGGTCCCTGTCCAGCTGCTGCAAAATATTTCTCTGGGAAGTGAATAAGTTTAAACCTAGTTATGGGCATTGGTTTTTTGGGTAAAAGAACAGTGAACATAAAGGATTGTTTAACAAAATCATCATCCTCATTGCTCTCATTGCAGCACCACAAACACAGGTGGTAACCTCTCTCCAAAGGTGGAGGCATCCTGAACCAGTCTGGTTTTCTGCTGCCTTCTAAAGTAAGCCTTAGGATTACTTTAAAAGGTTATAATTAACATAATTACCCTGACTGATGTCTGAAATGAATGCACAGTTCGAGTGAGCAGCTTTAGGACTGGCTGTGGATTTGAAGGCCCTTTTGTACCCACACACTCTGACCCCTGCCCTCACCCTTACAGGGATGTCAGTGGCATTAAGCACTTCAGTGGGGCAGGCAAGGCTGTGTTCCCTAAGGAAGGTCCCTGTCTCCTCCGAGGGAAAGGCTCCAGGTGAAGTAGAAACATGCCCAAGTCAGCACAAAGGGCTGCTGAGGGCCAGGCACCACCCAGCTCTGAGGATGGGTGGGAAACACAGGAAAAAACTCCCACTTTCCTTTAGAAAAGCTGGTAAAATCCTTCTGGGAAACAGAGGCTCTTGCTTATGCTTCTGCAGGTGAGATCTTACCTCTCCTCCCCTGGCTCCCAAAGAAGCAGTGAAGAGGAACACACAGATGTCTCTTTTACGGTAGCAGAGTCCCTGGGATTCCCAAGTTCAAACACCTGAATGCGGTGGGTGCAGCTACCCTGGACAAAAAGTGGTTTTGAGAATATTCACCTTGATTAGCCCAAGTCAAGGGCCAGTAAAATCCTACACTTGTGAGGAAACTCTTTAACCAAAAGTTATGTTTAACATGCTCATATCCTTCTGTGAGTAGGAGGGGGTGACTGGGAATTTCCCCCAGAAAACCTCTAAAATGTAGCTGAAATGGGGATGCACTAAAACACTTCTGACTCCTCGGAAGACACATCATACAGCATTACATTTAGAGACTCAGGAATTATCAGGATGGGATCTCAAATGGCTGCAGTTTATCACACCCCAGCAAATTCACTGCACCACACAACCTGATGGAACATGACAAAGTGTGACAACTGAACTGTATTGCTCAGGAGAGATTGTCGAGATGTGCTGAATATTTTCTAAACTGCTATCAGAAAACATATGTTTCCAAGGGGAAATGATACAGTGGGTCTGATTAACTCGTAAAAATTATGAATGAAGTGTTCTCACCTTCATTTGACCTTTTTTACTTCTCCAGCAGACAGAGCTAAATGTGTGGCACACCAGAATGCATCTGAAGAAGAGACAGATGATAATAAGAAGCTGTTAAGAGCTGCTCACTCTGCTGGCTCTATTAGTTCAGCTTGCTTGCACAGAAAGAATTTCCCCGCACGTGTGAACATGAGCACAGATCAATAAAGGGAAATATCCAGGCTGATCATTTCTCAGCCTGAATTCCTCCAAACAAGATGCAAACACAGTCCACTGCCTTGTGGAAGGCTGGAGACACGGGTTGTGCATGAGGAACCACAGAAATCGCAGTGCTGTTCTCCCTGCACAGAGCATCTCCAGCACCAACTGGGAGCACTCATTCACCCCTTGGCTGATGTCACAAAGGCATCTGGAAGCCTTAACTCTCATTTTCCTGTCTCCCACACCTACAGCCAAGGTCTGCTTGGCTAATCATCTTGTAAGAGTTCATAAGAGATCTTACTTTCCTTAAAAATATGACTGCTTGACATGTTTTTTAAACATCAAAAGGAGAGCAATATATTTCAAATGTCAAGAAGAGAGCAATATCTGCGTGCCCTTGGAAACACATACAGGGTGTAAAAATACAGTTTGGTCAACAAAATGATAACATCTCCTGTCCATAAGAAAGTAATCCAGATTGGCAGGAATGGTTCCACTGCAATCAGTTTGCCCTAAGACAGGAGGAATGCCTCAGTTTAAGGCTTCATAACCTGTCTGTACACGTCTCACATCTGTCAACTCTTTTTTCCCCATCATCGCCTGTACGTGCTGAGTTTTCACCACATCCTGAATGCCCCTGGGAATGCCTGGTGGTCTAAAGCCTTTGCCAGCTTTGGGAGCTGTCTATCCCTTTACTTTCAGTGCCCTCTGGGTTGGTTCTCGTGATTTGGTTTATCCCAGGTAAAGCTCTCAATGCTGTTTTCATTTCTGTAAATGTATCCAAACCCAGCCAGAGGGAGTTATCTCCAGTGGTCACCAGGAGTCCCAGCTTTGTTGTGCCCACGGCGTCCTCTTTACTTTGCTATTAAGGCCCTGGGAGTTTTTCAGGGCATGCATTTTCTGAGGGATTTAACAGTCTCCTTGTCTTCCTCTGCATCACCTGCCTCACTCTCCTGCCAAGGCCTGGGGCATGATGGACATGAGGAATGCACAGCATTTTGTCACTGAGGAAGGAGGTTTCACAAACTCTGCTCAACAATCCCAACAGATGTTGCTGTGAAGGCTGAAAGGTGATTTTCACACAGCTGTAGATTTCCTCGCAGTTCAGCCTGTGGCCTCCAGACACAGCCAGGGCTAAGCACCAACCCTTGGGAAGGATTTGTGTCCACACTGGGAGTTCTCAGAGGAAGTCATGAGGGGAAATTGGATTTGGGGTGGTGAGGGGTACCCAGAGCAGGCACCCCGAGAATGGAGTTGGGTGTGGTGGAAGAGCTGAGGGAGTGCTTAGCTGGGTACAAGGGCACTTCTGGGAGGACTCAGCCAGATGTGCGACACCCATCTCCCTCTGCTTCCTGGCTTGGTCTTTACCATCTCCAAGATGAGGGAGGAGGCAGCAAACAGCATTAAGGACACCTAGCATCTGACTGAAGCCGTGCACAGGAGCCTGCACAGCAAATACCCTCCAGAAGTGCTAAACCACTGCAGATGTTACAAAGGCCTGAGGTAAAAAGGAGGGGATTGCAAACGGGAGTGAGCGAGCATCAAACACAAAGGAAGTTGTAATGAGAGCAGGAGTGTGAGGAGTGACAATTCAGCGTGGGAAAGATAAGCATGGAACAAGAATGGGATCAAGAGAGAGCGCACAGAAAGGATGGGGAGGAAGAAAAATTTGAAATGGAAACGATGAAAATGGAATATGATTTCCAGAGGGAAAGAATAAGGGTGAATGAGGGTCCTACTGGGTCAGCCCATGCATATTTAGTCAGTTATAATAAGGTAAAATTGCTTCCTCATTACAAAGAAGGGAATGATGTTGATATGTTTTTGCAGTCTTTTAAAAAACTGTACAGAACTTATAATTGGTGAGAGGAGGCATGGGCAGCACAGTTCAGCCCCTGTGCAATGGGAAAGCCCTGGAGGCCTGTGCCAGGCTGGTTGATAATGACTGCCCTGACTATCAAATTGTGCACGGAGCCTTCCTGAGAAGGTATGGGCTTAACCCCAGAGACCTGCAGGGTTACACTTGGATCTCCAAGGAAAGGATCTGATAACTCCTTTCCTGAATTGGCTGTAGAAATGACAAATTTATTTAACAGGTGGGTAGAAGGTGAAAAGATATCTGTATCTGGTTTTTTCCTTCCTTTTTTTTTAATGATAAAATTATCTTGAGGAGCAGCTTCTAGAAGATGTTCTGAAGGATTTAGGAGCCTGCTAGACAGAAAATCCTTCTATTAAAATTTTCAGCCTATTAATCAAAACAATGTTTTTATGAGAAAAGTAATGAGAATCCTACCTAATTCCACAAAGTCTCGCCCCTTCTTTCAGAAACAATCAGAAATAGACAACAAAGTACACAACTTCCAGAATTTTATGAGCCACAATCTATTACTTCAAGAACATAATAACTTAAATCTCATTCTATTTCATATGCAGAGACCACAGATATGCCACAGAGTGTGACAGAGGAGATCAATTCTTGCGCTTAATTCAGCACTGTAAAAAGAGTTTTACAGGAGCCAGTTCAGATGCAGTTTGTTAAAAGACCCTTAGTGGAAGCACTGACACCAGCCTGAGTTTCCAGAGGTGGCTGGCTCCTTCCTCCTGGAAAGCATTATCCACAATGCAGCCACATTCCAGCCTGGATTTCCATTTCAAAGAGGGAAGAACTGGAAAGTGGCTGCAATAGGAGACAGATGTTTTTCTCTGTTTTCTGAAATATTTACTACTTGTAATGAGTCTCTAAAATTCAACGTTGACTCAGCTACTGCATTCCCAAATTCCTTCCGAACTCTGGAGTCAGTCTCCTCTCTGGCTGGCAGTGTCCTGCTGCTTCCTTCCACACTTCCCTCAGCTCCAGAGGCAGCACATCCCCTTTACCAGCACAGCAGCCCTGAGGTGCTTTGCACCAGGCTCTGCAGCCAAGGCTGGAATGAATAAAGTTGCTGTCTTCAATGTGACTTTCTGTTCATCATTTATCCCTTCTCTTTTTAACCCACCCATTTTCTTATTTACTTCCTAATACCCTTAACAGAATATCCATTGTACTTTTTACTTACCTCTGACCATTTTATCTTCAAATTCCCCCTGAACCTGCCTGTGTGTACAGCCCCCTTACTTGCCAGCATAATTTGGGCTTTCATTTCATTGGCTTTTAGTTTTCTGGATAGGTTTTGACATGGATAATTTCCTGCATTTTGAGGTGAGAATAAAAAAGTGTTTGTTTCCCCTCGAACTCCTGCTTCTCTTCTAATTCTTGTAAAAAAGCCCTATGTCATCTATAAAGATTTCAGTGGAAGAACAACCACCATCTCCTCACATCTTATTTCCCTCTTTCTGCAGAGAGCACATCCAGGCAGGGACTTCACTGAGGGGCTGCACTGATACCAAAGAGAGCAGATTTTGGTCTAAAGGCATTTCTTGAACATTTCCTTCCAGTTCCCACACTTGCATGTGCTCTACCCTATTTCCCATATGTGCTAGTGTGAAAGCAGCTGCCTGTGAGTCTCTTTAGGATGGCCACTGCCATTATTTCTGGCACCTCTCATGGAATATTTGCCTGAAGACCCTGAAGTACTTCAGAGAGAAGTCAGGGAGAGAGAATAACAACGTTTACACTTGACAAACAGGGAAATGGAGGCACAAAGTGATTCACATAGCTCAGAAAAGTCCCACAAATTTGTCATGCCAATGCTTTATCTTTGATGCAGAAATTAATCTTGAATTCCCTCATCCTATCTCAGCCCTGACAGAGAAAAAAATCCTTAAGAGGAACAGTGGAAGCTCTTGTCCAGCATAGTGGACCAGTGTTCTGGCTGGTAGCAGCTCACCAGCTGCTCCTCATTGATCATTTATCCCCAGCTGAACAACTCCAAGCTAAAAGAATTCTGCATGTGCACTTTGTTAAGCTTGGACCAGCTTGCAGAACATATTCAGGGAAAGCACGTGCTGGATTCAAAGTGAGGTTCAGGTGCTCCTGTGGTTTGGGGGTGAGCATTAGAGCTCCACATAACAAATAGGGGGTTATTTTAATCTTCTATAACTGCGTGAGATTCAGATTTTAATTGGCTTCTTCCCTCCTGAACTCATCTCATAAAGCGTGTTAGGTATATCTGCTGAGTAAATAGGAGACAATAATATGTTTAAATGTTTGTCTGGAGAGTTTCTTCCACCCAGAGCTGAAAATCGATACAGCTCAGAGAGACATCTCTTGTTAATAAAACTTTTCCTTTCAGCATGTTCCTAACATGTTTAATATTTTTCAGTGTTATTTCGCTGGCACTGAAAGCCCAATCCGTGTCACCAGATCCCTGAACTGGGACTCCAGGGATGTGTATTCCACTCCTGGAGCCGTTTTTAACATCTTGGACAAGTACGTACCGCTCTCCAGGCCCTTATATCCGTTCCCAGCCATTCCCTTTTGGGCCTCATTCCTGTAAAGATGTGTGCATATATTTGATTGTATAAACTGGGAAGGTATTTAGTGACTGGGAGCAGTCCACTGACTTCAAGTAACTGTTAAATCCAGCACCTGAATCTTTGTAAGACACAGCTTTGAATTGTGCACTCTCAGATTGTGCTGAATTGGGATAATAAAATGTGAAGCTTTCAAAGACCATCTACCTGGAGCACCCCCCCAAAAAAGCCATTTCTGGTGCTCTTGTCTGGCCTCAAAGTCAGATTTCAGGCTTAGGGTTGAGCAGGGAGGAAGTTTCAGGTGAATTGCATCAGTCCCTGGGCTCTTACAAATAGCCTGGATTTGCCCCTCTGGACTGAATACTGTCAGGCTGAAAATATACGTTGGAAAAACACTCTCCATTTCCTGCCCAAATCAGCCTATAAATAACCTGTGCAGCCCAAAGTGGCCCTGATCCCACCTCAGGAATAGCTGTTGTGGTGCAGCAGTGACAACAACAAAGAGAGGGGAATTGGTTAAGTACTTTGGGGGTTAAAATCTGTGCCCTGCACAGTAAATTTTATGGCCCAGAGTGAGTCTTCTACAGTCTCATTTATTACTCCAAAAATGATTGGAGCTGGGGACCATGACACTAGTACCTGTTACTGCAGATTTATTGAAAATTAGCAATTCCATTTATATCTACGAGATTTCAGGGATTATTTTGTTATAGGCTAGAAAACTGATAGATTTACAATGCTGGAGAATCCAGTTGTACCAACTAATAGAGCCAGTGAGAAAATTTAGAGGTTTGTACTCCTAAAGGAGTTAACCTTTGGATAAAGAAACATTTTTCAAGTAGCATCTGAGAAATTATTGGATTCATAAATTCTCTCTGCTGCAGCATGAGAAATATTCATTTCCTGGGGTTTATATTTTTGTTCAGAAAAGACACAGAAGGCAAAATTTCATTTATTCCACTCAGCCCTGCTCTAATTCCTGCTGTACCTTGTGTTAACCCTTTGGCATTTATTGGCAGGGTTTGCCTGGCTGACCCTGAGGAAATTTTCAAGCTATGAATCTCCTAAATTCATTAACATTGTATTGACTTGAGAGAATCTGATTTTACTTTAATTTTGATTTTTGTGTACTCGCTGGACTCCTTAAAAATTGACCCAAACCTGCAAAGGTATTAAATTCCTGTCAGGATGTGGGAGTTCTTTAAGATGTGTTTTTTGTTGTTTGCTTTTTAATGTGTGAGATCTCTGGCTGTGGATGAGCTTGTGTAACTCAGCTTTCACTTTTGCATGGCTCTTTTAGTATTGATTATTGCAAAAACTGGAGAAGTGGCAAACAAATCTGCAATTTATCTATGAATATATGAGAAAAGCCTAATGGGGCCCCAGCTCCTTAGTAATGTGAGAGCAGCAATCACTGTATTCCTCCAGAATGTAATTAAAATCCATCACCCAATAATACAGATCGCCCAGGATGCCGTTTCTTTTCCCATTCAATATTCCCCAATCCCTGTTGTTCAGGTCTGTTAAGGAGGTAGCTGGGTCTCATTCAAAATTCAGCCCTGCTGAGGAAAAACATTGTGACTTTCTTGGGACTATCCCAATTTCTCCTAAGGAAGCAGAGGTAAGAAACTGTTTCACCAATTTCAGCAAGGAATTTGGAAGAATTCAGGCTTGGACACTGGGCTGTGAAGATTCATTTTGGCTCTTATTAACTTATGGCTATTTTGGTCCAAATTACATATACAGATAAACAGATTTTTGAAAATTACTTTTTAAAATAATTCAAGGGTTTATAAATCATAAAAGCTGCAGGTGCTAAGGTCTGAAAAAGAAATAAATGTTGAATTTCAGTTAAAGTAATTCAGAGTACTCCCACTTCAAGGGGGAAGAAGAATGACAAGTGTTTGTAATAAGGACCACATTCTCACCCCTGTGACATCAACTGAGTTTGTTTATTAACTTTGGAAAGAGGCAAAATCCTTTATCTGGGAATCACTAAGGAAAAAAGGCCCTGGAATTACCCCATCATTTCACAATCAATAAGGCAAAAGTGGAGTGTGCAAAGAATTATGATTCCATCCCTCTGTTATAACACTGCACCTGTAACTTGGGAATAGGGCAATTCTCAGTGTCCAGTGTTTCATAGCAGCCACAAACCAAGTTTAAAATGCCCAACAGAATTTTTATTTCTGCTTATATTGAATATAAACTCATGGATAAGATATTGCCAGCTACAATTAAAAAAAAACAAAACAAACAAACAAACAAACAAAAAACCAAAACAAAACCACCTGAACAAGAATATTCTCTTTCTGTGTTTACTACAAAGTTTGTGCTGGCTTTTGACCCAGGACAAATCAGCACAGATCCATCAAAGGCTTAGCTATCACAATTTACAGTTTTTCAGAATCTAGCCTAGAGTGCACTAACTTCTGATTATTATGGTAAAATATCCCAACTTTTCTGAATTCCTTAGTGCATGACCAAATATAAGAACTGGACATGGAGCTACATTTAAATACAAGGCTTGGTCTAAATATGGACTTTTCTCTCCTTGCAGTACAAAGGAATTGTATTTCAAAGATTGTAGATCATTTTACAATGGCAGTAACTCCTGTTTAAGCACAAGAAAATATCCTTGATTGTAACTGAAAGATTATTTCTGGTAATTTTTATGCAAACCCATTTCTGCATTTCTCCCATTCTAAGGACCAAACACAACTTCTCTGGTGGATGAATTCGTGGCTTTCAGAACCATTTTCCTAAGGAGACTCAGTGGCTGTCAAGAGGCAGGAATTGTGCAAGAATGATGCAAGGCAACCACGGAGAAGTTGCTGAAGTAAATAGAAAACATTTATTCCCCTCCCAGATGCTGAATTCCCCCTGGATTTTTTTTTTAATATGTTGTTAAAGGATGTTTGATCATGTCCTGATATTTTTTTGCTTTAATATATAATCAGTGCATCAGTACTTCAGACTATTATGAGGGGAAGTATTTTAGCCCAGAGACAGGCAATAAAAAGCAATGTGGACAAATCGTGAGTAAGAGAGCAAGGAGGCAGGCTACGTTCTTCATGTAAATCAAAGTTGTTCCAGCAAAGCTGGGAAAGAGAGGTTGCTATTTCCAACTGAGAGTCAACTGAAAGTTAATGGGGACATCACTAAAGATCACAGACAAATGGGCACTGTATTTTTAATGAATATTTTATTCATGTCACCTTTAAATTAGTTAAATTTGATAGGATGATAATGTAATGCAAAATGGCTTCCTCCCTGGACCATTTTAGGTGGAGGGTAGATCAGAATTTAATTTTAGGCTAATGCCAGGTCAAAATTAAATTTAAAAAATATTATGGCTGGAAAGTAATAAATCCAAAGTGACCAATGGAAAAAATATTAAGTTAATGAGATGTGCAAACCATTTAGAAAAGCACAGATATTTTATATGATATATATTTTTCTTATCTGGAAACAAGCCATTTTAATAGCTAGTGGTAAGATGAAAACTGGGAAAGGAGAAAGGGGGACTCTTGAAGTTATTGCTATCAGGTCCTGAAAAAATTATGACGATAAATGCAAAAAGCTCATGGTGCAGTTAATTCACCATTTCACCAGCAAGCTTGGTAACAACTGAAAACCCCTAAATTTTCCTTTAGGTATTTAAATGTGTGTTCTGCTGCTCAGGGTATTGTCACTCACATATGCCAAGGAAAGGGTTTCCAAAGTGGGTTCGGCAGCTGCCCTGATCCCATGAAGCTGGGATCAGGCAGAGTCATCTCCCTCCTTTCTCTGCTCTGTCCTGAGCTGGCACACACAAACACCCAGGACATGATCTCAGAATTTACATCTGCTCTTACACAGCCTCAGCAGTCACATAGACACTGTGCTTCCCCTCCTTCCTCAAAAAGGAATTGGAAGGGACACCCAGAGGCCATGTCAAAAAGAGTTATTATAGCAGATGTTTCTTAAGTTCAGCTATCAGAAAGTTCATCATCATATGTAGAATGCAACAAGTAAAAAATGCCAAATCATGTAAAGCCAGAGCAGAAGCTGTGAGTGGGGAACTCAGTAAGAGGAATGTGCTCCTCTGAAATGAGGTCTGAGTGAACAGGAGTGTGGAAACCGAGCTCCTGGAACAGGAGGAAACTCATTTCATGCAAAGACATTTAACTGCATCATGATGTGAAACCACAGAGAGTAATGGTTCCACTGCACTAAAGCTTTGGGTTTGTCACTATTGTCACAAACAAGAAATACACTCAGGGAGTTTCACAAATTGAGTAAATCACCTGATTCCAAGTTATTTCTGGATATTCTGCTGGCAGCACTGCAGCTGACTGATCCAACCATGTCTGCTACTTTTCAATGTGAATCTGCTGCATTAGCCATGCTACCAGAGCTGTGACATTGGTCTAATGGACTGGAGCCTCCCTGGAGCCCCCCTCCAGATCATTTGCAAACTGAAGCCATAGAAAGGAGTGTCTTCCCACCCACCAAGCAGCACGTGAAATTATTGTGATCCTTCAGCAGCCATCGTGGCAAATCTTGGGTGGCATTTCAGGTGTGGCTGTTATTTGGTAAAACCTAAAGTGAAAATGGGCACATGGATGGACATGGCTTTCCCATCTCCACAGAGCAATGAGAGGAGGTGTCAGAGCCCAGCAGGAGCCGAGGCATTATTGCAGTTTGCTCTCCACTGCACAGCCCACTTGATAAGCTGCAATGGTCATCAGGACTATTGATTTACTTTTTGAAGGGGGGTGTGTGAATGCTGGCTTTAAGCAATCTCTTCTCAAGGCTCAGTTTGATAATCCTTTTCAAGCTTTTATTTAAACTCTCTAAGAGAAAAAAGCAAGAATGAATTAGAAACTGGAAGAACACAAAGAAGCTTGAAAGAGAAGATCAATAACTCCCATGCAGAGCAATAAACAAACTGGAACAATTACAGTGAGAGATGGTTATTGATCAATATCAGGAGCAGCTCATATAGCAGCACCTCTGTTTATACCAGACCTCAATTATATTCTTACTTGCTCATAATAATATAACTGCATTCTACAACTTTTATCATCAGGGAAATTTTAATTCCCTTTTATTAGTGAATAATAACCATATGTTTTCAGGCAGTGGTGGCTCTCAGCACATTTCCATATCAGCCAGTCCCCACTGTCCCTGTGGAGCTGGAACCTCTCCCACAGCCTGGAAGGCTGAGCTGCAGAAAGGTGAACTGACCCCCTGAGGCCAAGGGCAAGGGCAGAGCAGAGGAGATCTGAGCTCTGGGGACTTGGTTTTCTGGCAATAATAGACAGTAGTCCCTGGGGACCTCCACAGCAAGAGGAGACTTTTTCAACCAAGAGCAAAAATCATCACCTGTAAGCCAAGACAATGAAACACCAAGTAAACAAAAGCTCAGCAGAAGTGGCCCCCAAACAGCCACCTGCCTGACCTTGGGACTGAAAGAGATTCCAGCCCCTCCTGGCAGCGCAGACAGCTGAAGTGTGTCACTCTCACTGAGCCAGGACATTCGCTCCACTCCCCTCACATGCTCTTGCCTGGTCTGTAAAAACTCTCACGCGCTCAGATTTTGTTCAATTACACGAGTCAGAGTAAAATTTAAGTTTCTCCTGGTTGGGACTTAATGAGATGTATCAGCACCAACACAGCTTTCCCTTTCTTGGGAAATGCCTCCCTCATAGATGTCTAAGGTAAGTGGGTTTTAATTCAAGGTATCCGTGTCAGTCTTCCAGCCTGTCTCCATAAAATCCGACATATAAGACAACTTGCCAAGGAATAATGAGCTAAAGTCTGTCCTATTCAAAAGTTTCTTTACTCAAGTAAGCTCACCTTTAAAATATAACCAAAAATCCCAGAATCCTATCCATAAATCATATTGAAAATTGAAAGACTGAAGAATTAGGTCTGACTGAAATAAATTTGAATACCAAAGTTGACAAGAAGTAAAATAACCTATGATAAACTAACTTTTTTCCCCCCAGAGTTTGAATGATACCATTTTACTGAAAAAGCGTTTAATAAACTTCTCCATAAATATTGGTGAAAACATCTATAGCCAAGAGGTTGCCTATAAAATTTCATTTTGAAAAAGTGTGTGGATTTTCATTGTACTGTCAACAGTTTCAACAGGAGAGATTTCCTTGAGCATCCTGAGAAAACCTCTGAAGTTGATTCCATGTTCCATTTCTGTTGGCTTGTATTACAAGCTTTACCTTTTCTTTATTTAAAGCATCCACTGTGCCTTTCCACTTTAGTTTTTATTCTGATCCAGCCCTCTGTTGTCTTGACATTCAGGTGTTCTTCAAAGATCTGTCCCTGATTTCCTTGTAATCCTTCCACAAAATGGACAATATGCTAAGGAAAACTGCCTTGCAAAGTTGCCAAAAGAGCAATTCCAATCTAATTAGGAGTTCGTAGTGCTTCAGTGAAAGCAGCACAAACACTGTTAATATTCACTGCAGCTGCTTTGTCAATAACTCCCAGTGAATCCTCCAATTTATAAGAAAAATCAGGAAGCTATTGGATCCTATGACACTGATAGATCTATCAGTATTCATTGCCCCCATCCTCTGCAACACCAGGCACAAATGCCAATAACTCTAACAGTCCCTTAAATGCTGAAGGATCATTATTAAAGTGTGCTTGGCATCCCTGGTCATTAATTATAATCTTGTGCACATATGCAGTGTGATTGCAGGAAATAATCAGCTTTGTCTGCCAAATTGGCAACATTTAGAAACTAATTTGTTATGACATACCATCAAAGATATTTAAACAACAAACCCAAAGCTCTGCTGCACTGCGCACACTGTTAAAATATCAGATCACATCATTAAAAAATAGTTAACATATCCGAGGGGAGGTAATATTTATCCTTGAACCCTGGTTCAAGTGGAATTTCCAGAAAGAACAGTTATATCCTTTCTCCCTCGCAGTTCGCAGGAGAGAGAACTCTCTGCAGAGTGACGGGCGGGCGGGGGGAGGGAATGGCTGGGATTACACGGCAGACCCGCCGTCAGTCAGGAGCTATTAAACAGCCATTGCATAAATGTTTGCCAAGAGCAACGTTTGCCCGGGATTACCGCACCATCCGGGATGCCTGCAGACTCCTTTAGAGCCTTCAGACTCATATTTATCTGTCCCATTTCTCTTCCAGCCCCTGTCCCCACTCTCAGCCCCCCGCTTTGCCAGCAGGAGGGGGCGAGCAGCTCCAGCCCCTCCAGCCTCGCAGCCGGGGCTGAAGGGAAGGCTGTGCTGCGGGAAATGCTCAACCCTAGCTCTGCCACGACAGCCCAGGAGGAGCTGAGCTCCCAGAAAACTCCTGTGACCTTCCCCCAGCCTGAATTCCGGCTCACGGGACACTAATTTACTCCTCGGTTTCTTCATGTTACCCCGAACAACGGCGGTCCCTGCAAACCCCCTGAGGGAACAGAGGGACTCCCATAAAAGCCCTTCGTGCTGCCGTCTCACGGATCCTGCTCATGCAGGATTCAAATCCCACAGTTTGGGCTTTTCCCTCTGGGCAGCACAGGTCCTCTGAGCAGGACCAGAGAGTTACACTGCAGATATCCTGCCACAGACAGCGCCCAGGCTTTGGTATGTAAGCTGTGCACTGGGACAAGACCAACACGGATGCTGCAGGATTTAGGCTGATCCTGGGAAAGGGTTATTCCTGGGAAAAGGCTAAGCTGTGCAACAGGTTTGCATCAGGGAGGCGACAGACCCCGGGCATCCTCATGTCTGTCAGGGGTGAGCTTTGGATCTGTGCATTGAAACTTCCAAGGCTCTGGATCAGGAGTTTGCAATGGAATGTAGGAGACCGTGGAATATCCAAGGGCTCACCAGGCTCGCATGGATATCAGAGGGTGCACGAGGCTTATTGTATTATGTGCATACATAATGGGATTTCTTTTCTCAGATCTATGGTCAGAGTATTAAAATATGCATCAAAATAAAACCAGAAATTAAATATTGAGTTATGCTTTCATCCAGGAAACAAAAGTCTCCCGTTTTTGTTTTTCTACATAAATGAGCAGAATGATTTTAAAATGGCAAATTGCTTGTGTAACATATTTTAAAGGAAACAATTGTTTCTAAATTGACACATGGCCCTAGTTCTTAAGAGGTCCAAATAGGATGCTTTGCTCTAGGTAAGAAGTAAACTTGCAAATTTTTCTGAAATCTTTTCTGACACTTTTTCCTCTACATTCTGCATCCTTCAGTGAGTTGTTTTTTTTTTTATTGTTTATGTCCTGTCCTGTAGCAGGAGTTCATCAGCCCAGTTAAAGCTGAGGATGGAGAATCCAAGGAGAAGAGACAAGTGAAAACACCTAACCATGGGATTGCTGCTCCATTCTTACAGTAGTGACTGTTTGTTCTGCAAGACAGGACTTCAACAGAATATTTTGTTTAGTTTTTGTGATAATTTCTTATTCTTTTTCCATGTTTTCTCAGAATCCAGCATTCCATATTATTGGAACAGCAGTTAAGAAATCACAGTTTTGTGCAAATCCATTTCCCCAGATTCTCAATTGCTGTCACCAGTCACTGAACCAAAAAAAAAAATCCTTTCTTTTCTTTCTCAGAGTATTTTGTAGCTTGTGATGTATTTAATAAAAAAATTCCTTTAAAATGCTTGAAAAAAGCCAATATCTTTTTCATAACATAATTAATGTTACATTTCTTTGCACACAGTTTTGAAATTTGTGGGTTCCAAGGATACTTCTGGAAATAGGAAGTAATGAAATGGCCTCAAATCCATTGTCACAGAAAGATAAACTATATCAAAAAGTACTTCAGACTATTAATAACTCTTATGTCAATATTCTTGAAATGTTTCCATATTTTCAAAGAGAAATAATAGATACAAACTTCTAATTTGCACCTGAAAAATGAAATAGATATTTTCTACATAACTGTAGAGATTTCACAGCATTATTAGCCTTTAACCTTTCAAATGGGTAATTTATATAGCCTCAAGCTCATAAAACCTTTTCAAAAGGACACACTTTACCTTGAAAAGTTCTATTACAATGTAATCCACTAAGGCCAACAGTCAAATTACATATAACAACATGAATATAATTATTTTCTTCTTTTTTCTAGTTTGGATAAAAGTTATTCAGCAATTGCACAAAGGCCTGATACACTAGCCTTGGAAACAATGTCCTGGCAAGGAAACTTTTTGAAAAGAAGTGTCCAATAAACAACATCTTTCCACTGGGAACCAAACCAAATTAACACGAGTCCAACACACCTCAGCCAGGCTGAGGTACTGCCCCAGAGTGTCAGGACAGGAGTTTTGTACCTATTTCAGTGGAGGTAACTCCCAAAAGGAACTGCCTGAGGAGAAAATACAGGAGTGATTCAATCCCCATTAAGTCCAGCCCTATTGGGCTCATTTTACTCTTCCTCATGACAGCACGGAGAGGATCTCCAAAAGCAGGGATGGCTCTGACCTTCAGAACACAGGAATAGGACAAGTTCCCCCTCTCAGTGCCAAGGCCATGGAACAGCTCCCCCAGTGCTCAGGATGAGAAGAAGGGGCTCTGAGGAGATGGGGAAACTGTGGGTACAAGGACAAGCTCCTCGAATGCCTCTCTCCTTGCCATCCCCATCTCTCTCAAGTGCTTTAATCACTCTTGTCACTATTCTCTCAGCACTCTCCAGTTGTCATTATCCTCTTGAATTATGGAGAGGAGAGATGCACGCAGGGAGTTTGCCAGCAGCAGTCACACAAGCACCAAAACCAGGCAGAAGAATCTCTCTCATTCTCTTGAAATTTTCTTTTACATTCATTCAAGAATTTCATTAGCCCTTTTGGCTGTGGTGGCTTCTCAGACCTCACATCTGCCTGATCATCCACAACAAACAAGGGGATACACATTATATCCTGCCATTCTCCACTGAGAAATTCATGATTAATATTCTCCTGAATTATGGCTGAAATGGGAAGTATTTCATTACTGTTCTTGATCTGATCACAGGGTCATTCTCCTGCCTAAACACAGAACAGAAATACTTACTGGCAAAGGCAGTATCTTTATTCTATACTGAGGTGATTATACCTAAATATCCCCCATTCCTAATAGTCTCATCACTGACTGTTCCAACCTGAGAGGTCTTTAGTTCAGCCCTTCAGTGTACAACAGTTCTTCCAACACTTTTCCTTTACCTACAGGCACAGGATCCTTCATGCTCCTGAATATTCCCTAATGGTAAGGTACAGCACCGCTCTTGATTTAACATTTCCTGTTAATTTGAATTAGGGGCAAGCAGGATGTAGTTGGCACATCAGGTGTCATTTGGCACAATAAACTTCTTGGAGTGACATTATGAACAGTTGTCACATACATATCCCAACTTGCCCAGTTTAAATAAGGAAGCAAATTAGAACTCAGCATCCCGTTCTTTTAATACTGATAATACTTATCTAGAAAGTTCCTAAGGCTGTTGGGAGGGTTATTTACTTGCTGTGCCAATGTTAATTCTCTGGAGTGCTGCATAATGGATTGGTAATGTTCTCCTCGTTGTCATCACCACGAAGAACACTTCATTCGTTTGCAGCAGAAAATAAACTTGTTGAACATGTAAGATGGGCACTATTTACAACTTTCCAAATTCAGAAAGAGAAGTCATTCTTCTCCACAAGCAAAGCATTTTGCCAAAGAGACACATAAAATGGAAATATGTTTGTTTCTCCCAAATGCTGAAGGCTTGTCTGCAGATGAAAATACAGCACACTCTGCCTATAACTACTACTACTTCTGTACAGGCTCCAGTAACCAGCTACAGTCACACAAAATTAGCTGCTCCATTACAGTAACCTATATAAAATGCTTGTATATTAAAAACCTAGAGTTTTACGTCTTTGTCTTGCTCCAAGAATCCTAATGCCTATTTCTTAGATCCTTGGGGAAATCAAAAAGCTACTAGACAAGTTAATGCTTTGAAGCTGTAATTTAAGAGGTTTTTTTAAAAAGAAATTCTTTCTTTTAATTTTTTCCTCCCAAAGAACTTGGCATATTTTAAACAGAAAATTATGATAATAATTATGGATATATTGACCTCTTTGTACTCTTAGGCTGGCCACTCAAGTGAAGTAGATTTAACCAGCTCCCTGTAGGTTTCCATCAGCTTCCCATGTTTCTGTGCCATGGCACTCCTTGCATTCATCCTTCAAGCTGCCTAACGCACCTTAAGATTTGAATCACTAAGGAAACACTTTCCCAGGCCATTTTGTCACATGCTGTGACAAACTGAACAGGAATAAGCCACCCAGGCTGCCCCAGCCTGGCTGTGAACACACTGCACTCCCCTTTGGGACTATCAGAGCCCAGCCTCCAGCTGCAGCTTTCTGCCGAGATGATGCAAAGGAAGTTTAAGATTTTTAACTGCACTGTTTTTCACTCAATAAAATTGGACAGGCCCCATCTACAATATAATTTGCACTCCTGGTCTCACAGAGGAGCTCTCTGATGCTGCTGAGGCTTTGAATGGGCCACAATTTGTGATTCAAAGCTTGATATTGGTGAAGAGCCTGAAATCACCTGTCAGGCATTGGATCAGGCCCTGAATGTGCAATTTTGGGAAAGCTGAAGGACCACAGAGATACCTGAGTGCCACATAACACTGTGACATTCCACTGATCAGTGTAATACTGATCTACACTAAATTGTAGGTTTGTAATATAAATAAATAAAATAAACGGAAACACCCTCTCTGCAAAATAAGAAAAACTAAACCCAACTATACCTGAGACACAGCTGAGCTGTACTCAGTGTAACTTCGGAGATCAGGAAAATATCTGTGGCTTTGGCATTATTGCAATAATAATCAGAGGAAATTCTGGGGAAATACCGTAACTTTGAATTTCTTATGCAACTTTTCTTTCTTTTCCTTTCTGCCAGGAAATGCTATGTCTCACCCTATAGGTGGAAATACAAACAATGCGTGGACATACAAAAATAAGAACCAGTTCCTGTACCCTGGAGTTAAGACCATCTGCTGCAGCTTACACCTCGTCTCTAAAGATCTGGCACATTTTTCCTGGATAAACCAAAGCAAAAAGGAAAGGGGTGTGTGAGTGTGAGAGTAGATCATGGATTTGGCACCTGTGTCAATCTAAGTGATGCAATTGAGATGTTCCTCCACTGAAATCCTACACTAGGACTGTCAATGGCAGATAAAGAGCTCACATTACTTTCAAGAATAAGAGCATGATTCACAATAAAGTACACATTGGATTGAAAAACTGCATTTATGTCCAGGCTTAAGCACAGAGAAATCAGTTTCTTAACACTCTATCTCTGATGTGAATGGCCGTTCTTCACACACGTTGTGCCCATTTAAGTCAAGAGATTACCACAATGAAAGAGAAGTGTCACCCCAGAGGCTTTGCTGTGTTTATGTGTTTAAGACAGAAAAAGAGAAAAAATGAATGCAAGTCCTTTTCTTACACCTTTCTATCCTCTCACTAACATGCAGAGGTCTATAATACCTGCTAAGTTCATTTCCCAGTCCTGGAAAATGAGGCCTTTACCTTGATGTGCAGAGATAAATAAGAAGTTTTAACTATTATTATTATTAAAGAATGGAATGTCCCACCCATTCAACACTGAAGTGGTGAAAGGAAGTTTTAACATGGGATTTCCTGTGGTATCTCTCACTAACTGTTTTAAACCCTTCCTGCACACACATTTACATACATCTATATGTAACCAGTCACACAGGGCAGTAACAACTCTACAGGTTCTCAGCCTCCAGTCAAAAAGTTTGCTTGGAAGAGTCTTGAGATACTGACACAAAGATGGCACAGGAAAACACCCCTCCTCCCTTCCTGGGAACAGGACATTCATCAGAGGGAGGATTTAGAAAGCAACAGTGAGAGGACTTTGTGAAGCAACTTCACAGGACAGTGTTTGTTTAGAAAGAAAACCTGAAAAGGAAAAGGAACTGGTGAGTCTCTTGGTCCAGCTCGTGCTGAGCAAAAGGAAATGCTCACAGTAGAATCCAAATATACCTGTTAAGAAGGGAGAAAAAGCCCAGGGAAAGATTTTACAGTGGATGGGATCACGGAAGGAGGGACATGTCAGCCACATTTGATATTAAACACAACCACTGGGAGCTCAAAAGCAGATTCATTTCTGTGTGCCAGAGGGGGAACAGCAGAGCTGGGAAGCACTGGGCCTCGAGCGAGCAAGCAAACAGCAGGACATGAATTTACCTCGTGCTGCTGTGCCACCACCCCCCTATGCCCAGTAACCAAGACAGTCCTCTAAAACACTTTTAACTTCACCTACTCTTGACTCACACTGAGCTTGAAGGATTCCCTTTAGCCAGGGCTAGTTCTCAAAGCCAACAAATCTAGAACTCTGTGGCAGCATCCCCAATGCACAAACTGCCGCTGCACCACTACATTCCTGAGGTATCCAAGAGTTACCCTGACTTTCTTCCTAGCCTCAACTTCAGAACCAGCTGGATCACTCCTGCCAAAGCTTTCCAAAGCAGAAGCCTCAGGAGACAGCTGGAGCAGACAATGTGCTCAGGTAGCTGAGGTTTGCAAAGCTGTGAGCGACTGTGGAAGGGTCAGTGCCACCCTCGCTGCTCTGGCACTGCTGCTGTCCCCAGCCCCTGCAGGTGTCCTCCACATCCTGGGTCTCACAGCACTTGTCCTTCCTTCCTCACTAAAAACAGGAGCAATGAATGACCTCCAAAGCAGTGGGTAGATGTAAACAGCAGTTAAAAGTGTGTAAGAAATGGAAACATTATTTATGACTCAAATACCTGAAATGGAAACACAAAACCTTTTGTCTTTTGTTTAGATACTGGGAGATTTCGCTGCAGTGACCAGCTAACCTGTGCCTGGGCTTCTGGATCCTAAACCTTCTGTCTAATGCCATTCATTCCTATTTGTTCCTTTTGCTAATATTGGCCTTTTTAATCTCCCTTCATTTGGAAGCACCAGCCCTCCCAATACCTTTAACCACCCTCATTGCACTTTCATTGAAATCAATGGGGCTTTGCAAATTACCATTGTAGAGCCGAATCCATTATGCCCATTACAGATTTAAAAACATGATGACAAGAAGCTCATCTGCACGCACAACTCCCTCTCTTCTGCTGTAAATAACTCAGCCAGATCATTTTTTAAATCCTGAAGTGCCTGAATTATAGACTAACAATATGCAAAATTTCATCTTCAAATAAGTCTCTGGCTTTTCTTTTTTGTTGCTCAGATAACACAGCACTTTTCACAGACTCAGCTAAACTGTGATAGATTTTGTGTGTTTTGTCTTGTTTCTTGTTTAAAAATGGATAAAGCATGTCAGGCCAATTTAATTTAAATGGGATGTTCGGCGACTGAGAAGTGAAGTGGCAGAATTTCAGTTCTACATAATGTTAATAAGAAGAATTAACAATCCAGCATCACTGTATGGCCCTTCCAAACAGGTTCTGACAAACTCCTGATCACATTAAAAAGCCTGTTTTCCCTCATTAGTGCCAGGCCTGCGCCAGCAGGGAGGGAATCAGCAGAGTCAGCTCCTTGGACATCACCAGGCAGAGGCTGATTTCACCATGGGATACCTCTGAGGTTCCAGACTGATCTCTGGAACTTTCTCCAGGGCCTTTCTTGACCATGTGGCTTCCTGACCCCACCTCATGAAGCCTCAGGAGCTGTGGATACCCTGAGCTGGTGATTTTCTTCCAGCTGTACCTTCCAAGCCCTTGAGTGCTGTGCCAACACAACAGGGTGAAGGAAAGCTCCCAGCCACTGTGCCCTGTGCCAGGGATTTGGGGACTTTCTGCTGCCAGGTCTGTGGCAGAGCTCTCATTTGTGCCCCAGGGCTGGTGCAAGGAAGGGAAGAGGAGGATAAAATGCAAGTGAAACACGGGGACAGGGAAGGGGTGGGAGCACAGATGCTGTTCCCTTTCTGTGGTGCCTCCTCCTCCCAGGGGCTGTGGACACCAAGGACATGTCCCAAGGGCCCCAGGTCCACTGAGGACACGTCCTGTGAGACCACTGTCACCTGGCCAGCACAGCCCTCCCCTGAGCAGCAAGACAAGACTGTGGAAGGAATAAAGCAGTTTTCCCCAAGGAACTTTCCTCCTCCTGTGGGTGGGAATGATTTAGCCCATTGTGCAGTCTCCACCACTGTGTAATTTATATTCACCGGGGTGCCAGAACTGCACAGTCTCCTCTAAATATAAGCAATTAACTCCCATTAGCATTAGTGGGAATCACTCAGGAGACTATCCACCAGTATTGATTATCTCGTTTTTTGTACCAACTCAAAAAAATGTACAAAGAGAAGAAATTCACCTAGTTAGTGGCTTTGGCTAAGTTAAGGCAGGCAAATAAGATTCATTATCATTCTTCAGCTAAATAGTGGGGCTTATTAGAATGTAGTTCATTTACATACTTTGATCTGATGGGTGTAGATACCTAATTATACAGCAGCCAGAAACTTATTTTTGATGTTTTTTATTAATTAATATTCAGCATTATAATTAAATGCTCAGGCTCCTTTTCTGGAATTTCTTTTTTTCTCGTTGTTATTTCTAACACAAAAAAATAACTTTTAAAATGAACCTGTAAAGTCCATGACCAGCAACACCATGCAATCAAAGGTCACTTGTAAAAAATGTGGCTGTGAGGGCAAAAATCTGTGTGGACACACCCAGATTTTGATCTCTCCCCCAATGGGATGGAGTAGAGGCTACAGAATTTAGGAGATTTTCAAGGTATGCACTGATCTGCTTCTGCCAGAGGTCTCTTGTCCTGAGCAGCTCAAAAGTCTTCTCTGCAAAGCAGGAATCTTTGCAGGAAGAGGGATATCTATCCTGCTAAAACTCCAGGAGTTGCCTGATGATTAGGTCATTAGATAAACCAGCCATGAGAGCTGAATTATGTACAGATTGCTATAAAAGAAATAATGGAATAAATACCAAGTGAAGCTCACTAAGCTTTGGAATACAAAGAACTTTTTTCCTCAGCAGACAGTGCCAAGCAAGCTGAAAAATTAATTTACTATTTGTTCCCAGTTTTGTTACAATTGGTATCTTCACAAGTCTGAGCCATTAGCATGCGAGTTTACAATTATCCTCTGAGCCTGGTAATGTCCTGTCATTCACCTCCAGGGATTTATGTCAGCATCCAGCTCGGTTCCTAAGTGATCTTCCAGTGGGACAGAATGACAGCACCATTATAGCTCCCTCCAGCAGATGATGGTAATGATATTATTATTCTCCTGATCAGCTTGGTGACGATTGTTTGAACTTTATCAGTATTAATAGAGAAAATAATAAAGGTATTAATATTTGAAAGCTCTCTGTATTGTGTTTAGTATCATATTATTGCTACATTTTATGGCAAGTACTTTGACATTTCAGTGAATTTCCATTTACAGTATTACCACTATAATCTACTCATTTTATAATTGCTTCTGGATACTTGTAAGGTTTAATTTCTGATATTTCCTCTCAATAAAGAGACCTGCATTTGAAATTAATATACAGTTATCCTCAAATTTTACACTGTTAGCCTAGAATTGGGGGGGCTTAAAACAGCCAAAAATTTTCTGTATGGCTACTGGAGCAAATAAACCTTACTGACTTTTGGGGTTCCACAGTGGCCAAGATTGCTTCTAATTCTGCAGAAGTATCCTCTCCATCAAAGCTATTAACAATATCCACAGAAAAGGGCAAGAGCTGCTGAGCAACCCAGGCTGAGATTTTCAGAACGAACCTCAAGATGGAGAAAAACACATCAAACAATCTCCCTGTGCTGGAAAAGAGTCAAAAAGAGTAGAAAACTTCTTCAGAGCTACAGATTTCGTTCCAGTATCTGCACAGAATTCTGAGTTGCCTCAATTCTTCTCGTTAATGTTAATGAAGCTACGTTTTTGCAGAGTTACAAGACCATAGATTCTGACTGCTCAAACCCCGTTTTTCTAAAGGGAAGTAAAAAGAAAACTCTGGCTTTAAGGAAAACACCAGCAGTAGTCTGCCACCTCCTTAGTTTTACGAGCGAGGCATCAAAAAGGCCACGAAGTTGGTAACTATTTCTCATTTTGAGGCTCAGCTTAAGCTGGTTTTTTTTGCTTTACTGTCTCAGTTCCAGAGCAGCTTGTAAACCAGTGTCAGACACATCATGTGAGAGATCCTCCATGAAGTGTTCAAAGAACTATGTGATACCCACTGAGATGCACTGCTAGAAAATGCCTCTGGTATCTCATATTGCCAGGAGCTCTCCTGAGAGCCACTCCCCAGCCTTCACAGCCAAAGGTGAGATGTGAGGCGGGATGGCAGATGTGCAGGGGAAAGGGTTTAAGCAACAGCCAGGTCACTCTGTGACTCATGGCACAGGATAAGGGTAGCTCTTGGGAGCCCTGATCACCCATGGCCATTTGTAGAGATGCTTCTAAACAGAAAAGACAAACAGTCTTAAGGCCTTAATAAGAAGGCCGGGGTTATTAAATAGAACCTGGATCCAGACATCTATTTCAGACCAAGGGCTAAACCTCAACACTCAAGAAACTCTTTTGGTTTTAAGCTTTGCTCTTAAAATTCTCACTGTGTAAGACATGAGATTAAGAGGTCTGTTCTAAGGATCTGCTATCCAAACACAGGATTCACCTGCATTATGAAATCGCCAGGGATGGAATTGAAAGTCAAAACCTCCTCTGCCATGCCTTTATTACCTGCCAGCTCATGGAAATGCCAACATCCAAGATCCCAGCATTTCCTGTTTTCAGCCAGTTCTCAGCACAGACCTGGATTGAACACCATTCATTCAAGTTTCTACCCAGCCTTCAGCTTGGCCACAGATTGACATCTTTGTTTGCAGGCTCTGAGGGCAAGAATTGCTGACATTCCACAGAAAGTCACCAAACAGTGCTAAGAGAGCCTCATCATCCCAGGATCTGCTGTGGCTCTGGAGCTCCTGCCTGTACCAGGGCTGAATTTGTGCCAAAGTCAGACTGCAGTAGCAGGAACATTAAAGGAAAGCCCTGGGCTAGCGGCTGCCTCACAATTTATTTACAATAGCCTCACTGCCTTTGTCAGGCTTGTTCTCCATGGAATTGCATACCCACTTAAGGTTATGAATTTGATTTATCTGCAAGATTTGAGATGAGTTTCAATCCTTGTGAAAGCAACAGAACAATGGTATAGGGCAGAAGATCCAGGGAAGATATATCTGCGTGGGAATTTACCACCCACAGCTTTGTCAAGGCCCTGCAGTGCTGATTTGCAGAGCTTTGCAATACACATTTCTTGTGTGGCCACTCCTAAATTAGTTCAGATTTACATCACTGTGGGCAGCACGAGAAAATACGGATCTGAGCCAGGAAAACAACCACGTGTTTGGACTGAGGTGTCAGGAGGCACAGATGGATTGTGCCACCTGCACCACTCATTCTACAGCACGTTCGAGCTGACTTCCGTGGGGTTACATTACAATTAAATTGATTTCCCACGGCATTAATTTCATAGTGATGTTTCAAATTGCTTAAGGTTCTGTCCAGAATAACGCTGAACTTGGGACCATAAAAAACTGGAGGCATTTTGAATGACTCAAAAGATGTCACCATGAGACAGTGTGTGAGCAGCTTCCATTCAGTGCAGTGGAACACAGACTGCAGTTTTCCATGGATCCCATGGAAGCAGCAGCCCCAGAGGTGAAGAGCTGTCCTCTACATCAGACTCCAAAATGCTGTTTATTGTAAAACTGGAATGCACTTCAAAGCTGTTTCCAGCTGACATTCCAAGTGTAGCTGAAGGCACTTTTCATCCTACTGATGCTGTTGGACCACTTAGCAAATCTCCCAATTGCAGTTCCCAAAATACAATCTGCACCCAATTTTTGGATAATACTGAAATACCATCCCCAGCTACATCTTAAGGATGTTCCACTTTTCTGCCATAGACCTAAATCTTGCATTTTCTAAATCAGTGGGAGGTTTGCTTGAGGAAAAAATAAAATATTAGAGCTGCAGAAAACACAAAGTCAGTAATTTGGCAGCCTGATTTTATAATAATCTTTGTCTAATGATTATTTAATATTGTACTAGGCTATTTAAAAGAATATTCTACAAAGTATTGGAGCTTCCTTTTCAAAGCCTGTGTAAAATGTGATTTGTAATTAGTAGCTTTAGATATGCAATGTGTGTGAGAGAATATTAGTATTCCATAAAAGCTGCTGTCAGTATAAGTTATATGGAGAAGCACAAAATAATATGAATACTTAATAGCTAAAGTACTTTATTTAAAATTGATTTGCTAGATTTTATAGAAGCTCCACCTGAAGAAGTTAGTTTTTTTTTTCTTTAAATTCTGTTCTGAATAAATGAGTTAGGAACTATGACCACAAATGACCTGTGCACTAAGGGAATATATTAAAATTTACTTTTAAGTACTTCAAAGCATTTCACTTTTTTTCCACATACAGATGCTGGATTCACTCACCCAGCCTGTTACAACAGCTCTGGAAATTACCACTGTAAACGTCCATTAAATATTCTGATATTTACAGTAGGTGTCGATGCAGTAAATTCCACTGCCTGACGGCACCGCTGACTCTGAGTTTGGCGCGCGGCCCGTTCCCTAGAAAGTTCTGGTGCATCCAGCGCCGTGCGTGAGGAGGGAAGCGGCTGTTTTTTGCAGCGGGAGCTTCGCGGAGCGGCGCGGCCCCGGAGCTGGGCGGGCTGTGCAGCAGAGGGCACTCACACTCTACGGAACAGCCGCCGGCCGGCCCCGGCCGCGCACGGCTCTCCCTCCGCTGCTGCGCGACGATTCCGCACAAATCTCATTCCAATTCCTTCCGAATTATGGGAAGAAATCTAAGGGGGTGTGTGTGTGTGTGTGTGTGAACCCCACAATTTCTCTGCTCAGACCTATGAAACCTCCTCACACACATCTTAAGTGTCTCAGGGACAATCCTGCGGGTCTTAATCAAGGAGGAAAAGGTACCAATCATTGAAGGGCTTCCCAACAGGCAGAGAGAGCAGGATTGAGCCATCAGGGAAGCAAAGAACCACAAATTTTTCTTAAATCGCCTGGATCTGAGGCAAGAGGTTTTTTTAAGGCAGTAATAACATCAGCACTGGTTGCTCTGTGATCCTGACACGCTGCTACTAAACCGTGAATATTAAAAGAATATCTAAATTAATGAGTCCTGTGTTCCCTAGTGTTGTGCCATGGCTTGATTTCTCCTTTCACAAAGGAGTTTTCTCAGCATATTCCCTTTCTGTCCTAGATAAAATAATTTCTGATTTTTCATCTGCTTCTGGAAGGTAATGGCATGGTGAGGAATGTGATGTGTGAGCTACAGATGGCACTGAAAGAATCCAAGAAATCTAAAAATACAGTAAGTTTTACAGGAGAGGTTTCATAACGTAGCTGTCTCCTCCTTGACATCACTATTCAGCTGGCTATTGGAATGGGACTAATTTAATTAAGAGAACAGCTCAGATAAAACATTTTTGTCAGATTCTCAAGTCCTATTCACCTTGCTCGAGAACTCAAGCAAGTC
The DNA here is from genome assembly GCA_008694505.1 of Cyanoderma ruficeps. Classification (NCBI taxonomy): domain Eukaryota; kingdom Metazoa; phylum Chordata; class Aves; order Passeriformes; family Timaliidae; genus Cyanoderma; species Cyanoderma ruficeps. Next base: position 454,030 of record VZDJ01000052.1, read on the forward strand.
TCCTCTGAAGCAGTCCAGTAGCAGGGCTCCCATCATGCCAGCTTAGCTGAGCACAGCCACAATAGGAGCAATTGGCACAAAGGAAACTACTGAAGTTAATGTAAAGATTATCATATTATTTTTCAAATGCTGACCCAACGGTCAAGGCAATTGCTGGCAAGAAATTGTTCGCTGCAGTCTTGATCTTTCACTCCTCAAAAGCTCCAGGTGAGTTTTATTTGCAGTGTTTGGTCCTGAAACCTTCACAGCTTGCCACGAGCTGATTTCATTCCTCTGCTTTCTCAAGTATCTCAAGCAAAAGCAGCTATTTCTAAGCAATAAACAGTAATTGTGGGTTTGGGCTTTTGGGCTTTTTTTTTTTTTTTGAGGGTTTTTTGTAAGAAACATAAGCAGAATGGTGAGACCATAACATAGTTAAAATACAAACCAAGTTGTTAATTTGACTGTGCTCCAGTCTCTCCTAGCACAAAACTTGATTTCGTAACAATAAATTTTTGATCTGGTTTCAGTAGGTAATAAAATACCACAAATCCACTTCGCATTTTAAAAAAATGGTGGATTTCACAGGAAAGAGAAAAAGCTGGAGAAGGTGGGTTTGTGGCTAAACAAAAGGGTTTTTCAGATCCCAAACAGAACCACTGTATTCCATAAGTGCTGTAGAGTGGATGGTGGGGAAAGGTGGGGAAAGAAAGGGAGCCAAAGAGAAAAGGGTTAATAGAAGTTTTCCAATCTATCATTCTCAAAGTAAACACATAAACAACAAAAAAAAGCCTCTATCTGACCAAGGGAGAAGAGTGTTAGAAGGAGGTAATGGAATCCCTGCAGCATTTCAAACTCTACTTCAAATCTAGGTTTCTTTCCACATCCCATGTTCATTGCTCGCAGCAAAACTGGGTTCCTTTAAAGAGCATGTCCCTTTATCATCATAGAACCAGCAGTTTCAGATTTCATACTTGTGATCTCAATAGCTGGCAGGAATTTATATTCAGAATGCAACTTTGTTGTTTAAAACTGGGGGGGTGGATCTCAGACAATGTATTTGTGTATCACCCAGCAAATCTGAGGGGGGACTGGGGTATTTTAGCTATCCCAACATTGTTTTTCAGATGTTAGGGGAAAAAAAAGAGGAATACTAAATAAACAAGCAAAAATTGCTTTGTGTGCTGTTTGAAAAATAGTAAGGATGGGTCACCATTAACTGTTTGGTGCTTTTTTGCTGAGGGACTGTGTCCTAAGGAAATGTGCTGGCTGCAGCCTTTCAGCCTTGCCTGGTAAAGCCTTCAGTGAAGAAATCCCTGGCTTGGTACCTCTAAGTGTGTGTGTATGCACATACAAACACTTGCACTGCTCATTTACCCTAATTAACACTCCTAATGCAATTCCACCTGGTTAGATAACTTGTAAGGGAGCCTGCTTAAGCATCAGTCTTCCTTGGGCACCAGTTTTTGTGCAGTCTATAGGGAGGATTAGTGACACACTCAGGTGCATACAGTGTTCTTGGGACTTGGCAGGATTAAGCTCAGAATGTTTTTCTCCTTCAAAACTCTTTAAAAGCCTTAATGGCACCTTTTGCACTCTTTTCTCTATTATTTACAAAAGAGACACATGATGCAGCGTTGAAGCCTTAGTGTTTCTTTTCTAGTGGTTCAGCTTAAAACAAGTCAACTTTGTATCCATCCCCCTAAACAGGTAAAAACATTCCTCCAGCACCCCGAGAAATGCATATTAATAAAAACAAATATGAACCCACTTTTCCATTATTTTTATTTTTTTCCCCTAGTGAAGCCTGTAGTCAATCTCGTATAAAAATCTCTGGGAAAAAGTGTGAGCAAAGGCAGATGTTGCCATACCCCTGACCCCACAATGTGATCCTGAAGAGGAGCCCTGAGCTGGCATTCCTGATGCCAGAAGAGACACTTTGAATCATGGAGAACTTCGGGAAAGCAATGAGATCTTCAACAAAAATAGTGGCACCCACATGAATCCCACTCTTTGCTATTTTGCACTGGTGTATTGACTTTATCAAGATGCTACAGGAGGTAACTTAAGTTGAATGTCCTGGCTTTGGAGAGATTATTGGCATTATTTACCTTCTTTTTTCACCTACCAGATTTTTAATTAAATTGAATTCCCCATGCCTGGTTAGCTATAAAGTGCATATTACTTACCTGCATCTTCAGATCTTTTACAGTCCCGTGGGTAAATCCATAATTAGTTGGTTTTGTAAAATGCATATTATTTACTTGACAGGCCAGAGTGGCTCTAGAGGAACTGTCCTCATGTCTTAGTTAAGTGCATAATTAGGCAGGTTTTTTAAACCTGTGCTACGTTCCCCACATTGAAGCCATTGCACTTCATTTGTTAAATATTCATACTTTTTTTTTTATTTTTTAATGTATTATTTACTCAATTGGTCAAGACAGCATGTAATTATGTATTTAGAACGTGTGCAATGCATAATCAAAAATACTCATGAAAATGTATGGAAAAAATTACTTTGCACCATTGGGGCATTTTTAGGCCACCGTGTCCTCCCCACTGTCTCTCAAAATACCAAGTATGTTCAGAACAACTATTTAATGAAAAAAGTGTAAAACCAAGCTCTATTTAACAGGATACTTGCATATTGACCTAAGCTTTTAGACTAATTTCATAAATAAAGGGAGCATTTGCACTATTTAGAAGCAGAACAAAACTTGATTTTGTGGTCCTACCTCCTCAGTCCTTTGGGGCAGATTCTCCCCAGGATGAAGGAGTGTTGTTCCACTGAAGAAGTTACTGGCATGTTAATCAGCAAAGCAGAGATGTCCTAAAAACCATGAACTATGATCTTCCAGGGGATGTTTCTGACAAGTACCCATGAGGATGCTCCTGTCAATGCAATGGAGAGCTTTGAGGGTGACCATTCCCCATGGAAAAAGCCTTGCAGGAAACCAATATTTCCATATGACTCTGAGATCTTATGGGTGACACAGGTTCTGCACAGGTGTTGAGGATTTCATGAAGCTGAAGTTAATGGACATGAGGTTGTGAACAGCATGATAAAATCAGGAGAAGGTCTGAAACTACCAACAAGGCTTTAAGTTAAATAATCAGAGAGGAGTGGGACCTCCCTGACCTTGTATCACCCTCAGTGCTGCCAAACTGAATGAGAATGACATGATGTTTAGTAACTTGTGGAGTCACAGCTGTTCAGAAATGGTGACACATCAGCTTCCTGATGGAAAGGGCATCTTCCTAAGCGTCTGCTGTTCACCTACTGGGGACAGCTAAATAAGAATTCATCCTCCCATCTGCTCCCACCTCCCAGCCTGTCTCTCCATTTCAGACAGCCCCTGTAGCTCCCCAGCCCCTGGCCAGGTGTGGAGTCAGACAGAAGCTACAATGCCTTGGTGATGGGCACCTCCTCCAAATTACAGCTCAACGCCAACAGCAACCAAAAGAACAAAATGTCCTGTCCTGTCACACAGCCCAGGAAAGTGCCAGCTCCCCTTAAAACCTCCTTCACACTCCCTGGAGTTCCCTCCTCGCCCCAAGAGCTGCAGCGAGGCCAAGCTCCATCCCAAACCCCTGATGCATCACACGAGGAAATTGCCATAAGCAGAATGTGCCTCCTTTCTGGAATATGCTCAGGTTATGGGCACAAAATCAAAAGCAATCAAGGCACAGCAGCTGAACAAGTCAGCACCTGTCAGCTGGGCCTCTAAACCTACCTCTGGAAGCGCCTCTATGTTCCTCCCAGAAGCCTATTATGGGAAGGGCCTTGCAGGGAACGATGCTGCCTTCACCCCTGGTTTGTTGGGCTGTTCATCACCCCTCTGCTCCATGTCACCTTCACATTTCAGCTGGAAAATCCAAATCTGGGAGTGCTCTTATTTGCTTGGCTGGAAAAAAAAAAAAAAAGAGAGGAAAAAATATCAGATGGTTTAGTTCGAACAGATCTCAAAACTGAGTGTCTGCATGAGCACTGAATTGCAGAAGGACTGATGGAATGTTCTTTTTCTCCTTGGACAGCTGTTTAAGCTGGTTAGGGTGATAACCTCTAGGACATCATCTAGGAGGAAATTAAGCCACTCCTGAACAGTTCTGGAACAGCTCCAGTCCACCCTGGCTGCAAAAGAAAACATACAGCCTTAAATCCCAGAGGAAAGGGTCTCAATTTCAGTAGGCATTCTCAATGATTATGAAAAAGAACATGCAAGACAAAACCAGACAGGTTCCTTAAACAAAGACTGTGATTAATTTTAAACTATGTTGTCCAATCATATTGATCTTTATGGCCACTTACATTTACTACAACTACTGGAGTTTTCCTGTTTTGTTTCTTTACTTCAACACAAAACCAAGGCCTCTCTCTCACAGTTGGCTAGATATTTCCTGAAATAACACATGAGTGGTGGCTATTTTACCCAGCAGGTTCCTTTATCACCACAGAGCAGGCAAGTTGACAGGCTTTGTGTCTGAAATGTAATTAGCTCGTGGGAGTACAGTCATAATGAAAGCAAAATTTACGTTATTGCAGACGTGATTGTTTTCTCTTTCAAAAAGGAGCAAAAAGTCAATTCTGAGGCTTGTGTTCGGGGGGCTTGCTCAGTCAATATCCTCAGCTGTCCTACACTTCTGCCAAGGGGATGGGAAGCATGGAGTTTTAGACCAGGTTTCTTTAAGCTTTTAAGACCTCAAAAAAGAAATGAATTATGAAAAATGAGCAAAAATCTCTTTACTAGATGCTTTTGAACCTGTTGGCCCCTACAAAAATTTCAGAAAGCAAACAGCCTTTACTCAAACCAATTTTGTTATGAGGTTTTCCACCTATGGATAGCATCTTTGCAGGAAAAGGAAGGGAAGTATGAAATTCTTCATTTATATGATCTCCTAGCAGGAATGCTGTAATATACTGTAACAACAGCAGCTTCAGTACCTGCATGGAGAGATCCAGAATCACACTGTGGGAAAAGACCCTGAGATTTAAAGGTCATTTTTTCCTTTGAAAGCAAATGATATTCTTTCTACGAGATGTTCCTCTACCTGCTTCCAGTCAGGACACAGTAAGAGAGACTCCAGCCACCTCCTCCAGTGCTGCTATGACCTCCCTGACCAGGGAGGCTTTTTTAAAATCTAGCCTGGCTCTTGCTACTTTCAGTCCATTGCTTTGTCCAGCAGAGACAGGGAGATTTATCTATCTGAAAAGAACAGTCTTGCTCCCAGACATCAGTGCCTCAGGCTCAGTAACCCATTTCTTTTAATCTTTGTGGGCCACATTTTCTGGGCTTCTGATTTATCCTCCCTGTTCTCCTCTCAACTGTGTCCTACTGATTCAAATCTTTCCCGAAATGTGTTGGCCCAAACAGGATGAAAGGCTCCAACCAGGTGGGTCCTTCTAGCAATGGGAAATCAATGCAGCTCCTCACAGATGGTCCCCAAGAGCTACTGTCCAGGCACTACAACTAAAGAGGTGTCACAGCACAAAGAGGGACATAAACAAGGTTTTCTCTACAAAATATTCAGTTAAGTTGCTGTGTTGTCTCAGAAACCAACGGTGGCCTGAAGAGGGTCCTTACTGGAGTGACACAACCAGCATTAGCATGAATCCCATCATGTTCTCGTATTTCCCTTGTTCCTACCACAGACAGGAATATCACCACAAAGGGAAAAGGAACATGCCTCTAAATTTCTCTGTATGCAGCCCTCCTGACCTAGTCCAGGAAAAAATGTGTCAAACATTAGATTCTTTTTTGACGCAAGAGACCTTTCAGTTAAGCAGGAGCAAATCTGTCTTTAAGAACTGGGGTGTTGCAAATAAACTACCCAAAAAACCCCATGCTATAGAAAAATCAGCAACAAGTTTAGGAAAAGTTATTAACTACAATTTAGCCAAGAAGACACAAACACTGTATCTGTACCTGTGTTCTCAGCATTGATGCAGATTTTATTTTAATGTCATATTGTCCACGGGGATTGGTGTTATCATTAGGCAAGTTGGTTGTAAATAGAAAAAGCCATCAAGTTGATGACAAGAAAATAGATATTCTTTCCATTTCCCACTGCAGAAAAGACTAGGAACTGTAGAATTTGGAGGTATTTTGCTTAAGAGCAGGGAAATCCATGCGTGTTCTTCTGAGAAGTGCAGTGAGTTTGCATTGTGCTGTGATCTAATGTAGCAAACTGTGATCCCTCAGAGCTGATGCCACAGGACCTTCCCTGATTTCTGTTTTGCAAATGAAATGTTCCACTCCTGATCCATCAGCAGCTTGATCCCCTGGATACAGCTTGAGTTGAATGAACTGCCAACAATTACAGGTAACTGGTGACCAACAGGCACCACCGTAAGGATAAAATCAGACGTAGTGGTCAACACACTGCAGCTTGATATTTTTTGTTGTCGTTCAATCCAAATAATCAGGAACTATTTCTTAATGAGTGGACTGCCAAACTGGTGTGGCTCTATCCTTTGAAGTAAAAGTAGGTCTCAATCTGCCTATTTTATTTTTATTTTTGCCTTTTCCTTAAATCAGCAAATCCTCTACATAGCCTCTTGCTGATTTTAAGAGGCATATGGTTCTTAATCCAGCGGTGTATGAATTATGGTAGTAAATGGCTTTGAAAGTGCCTCGAAAGCAAAAATATGGAAATTTCCCCCCCAAGAGACCAGGATGAGCAGTCATTATTTTTGCGATTGCAGAGAACGCTGCCCAAGTGTTCCAAGACTCCGTGTGTGTAATTGTTTGTCTCTTTCTTGCTTTGAAGTTTTTTTTGGTAGGTTGTTTTTTTTTTAACAGAAAAACCTCAGACACACTCAAGGACAGCTTCCACAGCTTGGTCAAGAACACCACTGTATCTACATATTCACTAAGTCATAAATCTTCTATACTTTGGCTATGCATATATGACACATGACCCTTATTTCTCCCTTGTGGCCGCAGTCTGAGAGACAATAGAGGTCCACTAAAGCACACAGCTTCCCTCTCAGGTAATATTTCATATGTATCTCTTTACAGCCACCAACACATCAAGGTAACTGAGCTGCAGTCTGGGAGGGGAGTTTAACCATAATTGTCTTAAATTGTCTAATTTGGGTAAAATGAGCAAGAAAATTCCCTCAGCTATTTGTTAGTATAATAATGTCATCTATATGTTTCTTGCCTCATGGTATTCTGCTTTGTAAAGGGGAATGAACTATAGTCTGAATCCTTTGGATATTTGGTTCGATCTGTCTGTCAGACATTAATTAGCTTCATAGCAATCTCTCACTGCTGTCCTGTGGAAAGACAGCAAGACTGAAAAATAAGCCAGGATGACAAAGGGAGAGCTTGACTTGCTTCTGACCAAAGAAATCTGTCATTAAGAAAAGGTTCAGCACTCAGATCTGAGGCTCCTTTGCCTGCCTTGTGGGAGTACAGATGACTGGATTAAAAAATTAATGTGTTATTATACACCAAATTGTCTCCTCAAAGAATGGTCTATTTGCTCATTTATTTCTGTGTACATAAACAACTGGAGAGAGGGAGATTTCCAGGGCAGGAACTCAACCGTGCGACTCTCACTAATGACAGCGGCTGTTAGGCAGCCAAAACCTCGAACGAGGCTTCCAAATTAACCTTAAAATAACATTACCAAGGCCTCAGTAGCAGCTCTGCAGTTAAATCCATATTAAAATTTGCACTTGGAGCATCACTAATGTCCCAGGATTTCCTACTCAAATTGCTTTGCATCACCTCCCTATTTTACATGCCGAGGTCTAATTCTCTGCTTTGGAGCAGCATCCTTTAACATGGGTACAAAGCACATTTGCAGCACCAGCAGAAAAGTGCTGCTACAGAGCACAGAGTCATGTCCTAACTCTCCAGGAGACAAGGGAATTTGCCCATGTGTATTTAAATATATTAACTTTCCCTTAAAAAAGAAATTTAACCTCTCCCATTAAAAAATCTGGAGCCATTATGCTATATCTTCACACACTTGCTGATTCTTTCCTACTGTACCTTATCCCTCATAGCTCCTAAGCCTCTGTAAATAAAGCAGTTTTATTTGCATTGCTAAGTAGAGACACTGAAGTTTTTAAAATGTTGATTGACACGTTGATTTTACACCGAAAATGTGTATCAGGCTTACAGCACTACAGTACTACTTTGTAGATATAGGCATGATTATAAATTCCTGGTTTATTAAAAAAAATACATTAAAAAAACAGAGCAGTGAAAAAAAGGAGAGGGACTAAACTGATCAAGGCTTCTTTGAAACATTTCATCCCCAGAGTGTTTTAAAGGACAAGTAGCAAGACCAGAGCTCTCTCAAAGAGACCATAAATATCTACAGGAGTTTTGAAATGCTCCTTAAAGGGTGCTAGCTGTCCTAAAATTCCTGTATAAGTATCCCTCATTCTCTGACATAATCCTGCAATGCATCCCACAAGACTTTGTGCTTAACCTCAACTATGAAATGATGGTGAGATCACTGAAAGTGAGGTTTCACTCAAGTACGAAGAGCGCGCCAGATTCCTCACTCAGTTTTTACGGGATCTTATTCTGGTTCCAACAATTTCAACAGTAGTTCCTCAGACCCCGGGTAGATACTAAAGAGACTTTTGAAGGCAGCTTGCAGCAATGCAGCCACACCAACAACTCTGAGTGCTATTTACCGACACATTTAGCTCACCACAAAACTGAGACCAAACTACTGGGGAAGAGCTTCCCTGTTGGGAGAAGGGATTAGCCTTTCCCTCAAAATATTCCAGATGCTCTGTCGCTCTGAACCCTAAATCAGGTTGGGGTGGCAGAGGCATGGAGTGTTTCTTGAGATGGTTTTTTTGAATTATGTCATGGGAAAAAAAATCCCTTCACTTGATTTATTTACAGTGTCTCTTCCTCAAAGGAATTTCAAATATCATGCATTAGGAAAAAAAAATCCCATGCAACTGCAGCACAGTTAGAATTCTAAAGACTATGTTAAAGAGAGATTCCTAAATCCACGCACTTCTGAACTCAGTGCTCACACCACAGTATCCCCTGGGCCAAAAGACGTTGGGCCACACTTCATAGAGTCACCTTCTGCTATTGCAACCCCACGAGGTGCTGTAGGAAAACGAGGGCTGTGGGAAAGGCCAGCTACAGCTCTTTCCAAATCTCCAGCAGATTGTTTCCTGGTCTGGGTAAAGACACTTCAGATTCCATCCAAACTGGTTCACACATTTTCTTAATAAGAACTTGTGTCAAAATGTTCCAGTTGTCAGAATATTCACCTCTGAGCCTGAGCTTGTAAGTACAAGTCCACACATTAGTTTACCAATCAATATCCTGTCCATATTTTCGTCTGTGCATTCCTAAAGTGCCCATCACCCTGATGCAGAGGTGCCAGTGCAAATTCTCCCCCCATGTTAGTTTGACAGCACTGCCATCAGAGTTGGCTGTGCTTCAACTGAAATACAAACCCATGGCTACTCCTGTCCAGCTCTGGGAGCTACTCTGCAAGTTGGTGTCTCCATGACAAGAGAAGTAACAGGTCTAGTCCCATGCCCAGGTCACCATTCCCTTCTACAATAAAACAGGTTGTAAATCCCAAAGCTGAACAAAATCCTCTTCATTGGGGAAACTGGGAGATGGTTCACATGGAAAACTCACTGTCAAGGTCTTAGGAAGACTTTTACGTATGAGGAAAACAACCTATATCAACAGAACCTATCCTGTTCTTTGTCCTGCACAAACCCTAGGCAAGGAGCACACCATGTTCCCAGAAAAACCCATACTTGTGTTCAGACAGCAACTAGAAGAGATATAAAAGAGCAGCTCCTAGAGCACCAGCACCACTTGAATGGCTGAATGCAGAGTTAAAAACCGGCTTTGCTTCCAGGTGCAGACAGATGTCTGATGTGAAGATATTGGCTGTCTCTCACCGAAAATGACAAGCATTTTGGTAAGGCTTTTCTTAACAGATGGCAAAACTTGGGTCCTACCGATTGTTGCAGGATCTGGAGGCACTCAACACACAGCAGGATCAGGCCCAAACACGGGGCTGAACACCAGGTTTCATCCACATTGTTAAGAAAAGTTATTGGTGTGAAAAGGATGTTCAGGCATTAAGCATCAGATTCATGGAAAAAAAAAAAAGACCACCAAACCTTTGCAGCGTATTGTGATGTTTTCTTTTGTATACTGTATCAATGACTGTGTAGTGTGCTCCCTGAAAATCCAGCCCTTCATAATTGTCAGGGAACTTCATTCTGAGTGCAGGCTCTACTGGAAATTAATTGCTTCAGTGCAATCTGAACCACATCATAAATGTCATGTAGAAGTTGCAGGGAGTGAGGAGGCAATGACAGCTCTATCCGCACTGTTTCATTTAAAGGTGGGTAAAACACACTGCGACAGAAGTGCTCTTCATCAATAATTTAGTCCGCAGTGTAAAGCCAAGCCTTGCCAAAGATGCCAGGGGAGCAGCTACCTCCCTGGTTTTAATGACACCAGCAGGGAGGGGTTGAGGGGCCAGCTCAAATCAACATTCATTGCACATCTGGGCATGTCGGCAGATGAAGATATCTAGGACTGAGCTGACAGGACAAAGGGTTGAAAAAAGAAGTGTAACCTAGAAAACCTTTACTTTGAATTCTTTGTATAAATTCAAGGGGGATGACAGTTCCTAAGGTCATCTTACATAATAAAACTACAGTGATCTACATAGAGAATTTTAACTCTTTCCAACACATAATCAAAGCAACTGCAAGTTAAGTTTATATTATTCACTTTATGAATGTAAAATGCAGAATCCTTAATTCTCTGAAAAGAACTGTTTTAATGAGCAGAATGTTAACATTTATATGCCTGACTTCATTGCAATAACCCTAATTATAGTAGCACGGAAGCCCCACTGTACTGGAGGGTCACTGAAGTTCCTATTATAACCCTTATCTTAGGGGAGTTTAATGTCTTTGCCATTTCCCAGTGCACCGCCTGAAACTTGCCATGGTTTACTCCTTCACATTATTGTTTTACAGCAGTTTCGTTTGGTTCTTAAACAGCTTCTGCTTGCCAAAAATCTGAGTTTTTACTGTGTTTACGACAGTCTCCACACAAAAGCCTATCCATTTGCTCTGAGGAGAATATGACATTCAGGTGCAAGGAGATGGATCCATCTCCGTACCAAACTCCGTATCCTCACCCCGGGAGGTTACAAAGCCATGTAGTAACAACATGGTTGAAGCTATCCCGACTTGTGGGGTTCTGGCAGAGCTTTCAGGCACTAATCCGACATTCCAGGCTATACACTGGATGCCTGTGCTTTGGCTGAGGGGTGAGAACTCGTGTCGTCCAAGTGCAAAGCTGCCACCTCAATCCGGAGAGCAAATTCCTTTTGCCTGGGCAAGAGCAGCTACAAAAACCAACCACTTCCACCTTCAATGTTGTCCATCAAATGTTGCCTCTGCAACAGTAATAATCCCCACTGCTGGCAAGTTCAGACTAAATTATTTAACATCACAGTACCTGGAGCTATAGCTGAAGGCTATTGAAAGCACAGAATTGTTTTTTCCTTATCCAATAAAACTATGGAGTTAATTCTTTCCTGCTCACATTTTGGATGAAATATTAGGTGCTTTCCATGATCTTCAAAGTCATCTAGACCACACCAGAGCTGTGCTTACAGCACAAGCTTCATCTATGACAACTTCATTGAGGACTACTGCAGGTTTTGCTCCCAGTGGGGGTCATATGGGAAACCAACAAAGGAGTCTGGGGAATACAGGAGGTGGCATCTCTCCTGATTGCATCTGACATTTCACTTTCATTTTCCTAGACATCCGAAGGTACAGAGAGAGTAATCCAGTTGTTAATAGTAATGTTAAAATGCTAATGGCACTAGAAAAGAAAAGCCCTCTGAAAGTACTGCAGAAGAGGTATAACATTTACATTCTGGAGAAGTTAAACACTGCATGTAGACAGATCATCACTGGCTCAGGTGATAATTTCCAAGAGGGAACTTGAACAAGAGAAGGCCATAATAATTATATTTGGTGTCTGTGAGTAGAAAAAATCCTTCCTATATCCATTCTCAGGAAGGAAGACACCTTTGCTTGTTCTGCCCTGCTGTGTCTCCACTGGAGGCCTGGCTTTTCCTCAGGGAAGGTGCAGTGATGCTGGATGCACTGGGAATAGCATTGCAAGATGAAAACAATCTCTGAGATGACAGCGATACTTTCCCCTCCACACAGCATCAGAGCCCCTGGCCACTGCAAGCTGCCAAAGCAAGTCCCTTATTGTCACAGTGTGCCCTGCACTGAGTGTCACCAAGGAAAACCCGTCCTTCCACACTCTGTTACTTGTCCCCCAGCACCAGGAGAACACACGGATGATGTTACATGCTCAGTGGTTCTCACTATCACTGTTTACACTGGTGGATTAAAAGAAAAGGTGACTATTATCTGAAAATCAGACCAGGAATATGGTGAGCTCCCTAAAAGCTTCCAAATTATATTGTTCACCATAAATGTGAGACTTACCAGTAAGGTCATTTGCAAACTTATTCCAGTGTTGTTTCTTTGCTTGGTGCCTCACTTTTGGGAAGAAGCCTGAATTTTAAAACTAAAATTTAAGCTCTGCTTCTTTCCCCGCTGAATTGCAGAGAACTAGGAGTCCTGATTATAATAAACTCTGATAATAATAGAATCCCACATTACTGATGTGCACTCAGAGAGATTCAAATGAGGGTGTGCATGTGCACTGGGAAGGGATAAGCACAAAGCCATAAGTGGCAGACTTTTCTTTCCAAGTGCCAGGCTAAGCAGAGCCATTTAACAAACACAGGAACCAGAAGAATGGAATTTCAGAGAAGAGTGATCCACAAACGTGGCTCTGAGGTGTGTTTTTAAGGACAGGCTCTGTCCCACCGTGCCCCCCATACACATTTACACACTGTATGAAGGGGGTGTGAGGGCATGGAGTTGTGTGAGCAGCTCCTCAAGAGGCAAAGCAGCAGAGGTTCAAGACCCCTTAACTGCAGCAGTCAAGTGCATTAACTTGTTTAATTTTACCCAGCGATTGCCAGACTCCCAGCTGGTGCAGCCTGGCACAGCTCCATGGATTTCAGCAGAGCTACTACAACTGACACGAGCTGGGGATCTGGCCCAGTTTCTCAATTTGTCAGAGCCGGCCATTCTTAGGGCACCCTCCTGTCCTATGCAAATTGTCATCGTGGGCTTCACAAGCTGCAGAGTTGTGACAATCCACACCAGTCACCCTTTTCCACCTTCACTGTCCTTATGTCTGCTGCAGGATTCCTCCAGGAATAACATCCCAGTATTGAGAGCTGAACCCTGCAATGAGACAATGAATAAAACAATTTGGTTACACCAGAATTTCTAACCTTGGAAAAGATAAGAGTTTGAAAACACCCCAGGTTTAGAAAAAGAAATGGTTTGCCTGGGACAGAGTTAATTTTCATCCCAGTAGCTGGTGCAGTCCTGTGGTTTGGATTTAGGATGAGAATGGCATTGATAGCACAGGGATGTTTTAGTTGTTGCTGAGCAGTGCTTACCTTCAGTCAAGGACTGATGGGTTCCCCATGCTCTGGCAGTGAGGAGATGCACAAGGAGCTGTGAGGGAGCGGGGCCAGGACAGCTGAGCTGGCCAGAGGGATATTCCATACCCTGGGATAACAGGGGCAGGGATATGCTGGAGGAAAACTGAGGTAAAGCTGGTCAGGGGCCCCTGCTCCAAATCAGTCTTGGCATCATTTGCTTTGTATATTTTCCCCTCTTTCGTTTCTGTCCTATTAAACCATCTTTACTTCAACCTGCAAATTTTACTCTTTTTTTTTCTTCCCGATCCTCTCCCCCATCCCACTGAAAGGAGGGAGTGAGGGAGTGGCTGTGATATTTTGCTGCCTGCAGGGTTAAACCACAACAAAGGGTTGCAAGACAGTAGATATCTAACAAAAGAACTTATGCCAGTAAAAGTGACACTGCAAACAGCTAAAGCACTGAAAACAGTTATTTTATATGGCATGAAAATCAGCAATTTTACAAAGAAATGACCATGAAATACATAATAGTGCTACTTCTACCAAAAAAAAAATAGAGTAATAACTGTATCAAAGTCTGTATCCACCTCCCAAGCAAATGTCCATCATGCAGCCCAATAGGCTTAATCTGCCATAAAGCCAAATACTTCCCAGAGGAGGTGATCGTTAGTTTGAACATTAATTTCCCTTCCCCTCTTCTTGTGTATCCATTAGGTGAAATAACAAGAAATGTTCATGGCCATAAGGTGTGTTTGATGGCAAGGAGTAAAAGAAAATGTGCAATTAAGAGATGTAAATGATAAACTGCACAACTTCTCTGCTGGCTTGACCAATATGTGAGACTTCTGGGAGATGCAGGTTTTGTTCTCCCACGTTGAGGTCAACGAACTGCAGAGACCCAAGGATGGCAAAAGTTGGAGGGGAAGAGAGAAATTATTAATGCTGCATCTTTTCCTTGCTCGCTTAGATTTGCAGAACATGTTTCTTGAATGAGTTTGAAGCCCAACATATAAAAAGCTGACTATTTATATATTTGATTCTTTAAAAGCAATTAGGAATACAAAGCAGATGGTACGGCATTGTAGATTTCCCTTTTCATATTGCTTAAGCACTAGAGATCAATAAGTCTAATATAAACAGATGATTTCCATAGCAGGGTTTATAATTAGCTGGCACAGAATGTGTCCAAACTCTAAAATAATTAGCAGAAGCATGTGGCACACCATTAAAACCTTGTGGCTTGTCTGCATTTACATTTATAATTATTAAAGTTAATTATGATGCTTGTGGTGTGGTTCCAAGCTCCTTTACAACTTAGATTAAATATTTTTTCAGTCCTACTTTTTCTTTTAGCCCACCAAATGCCAGCACTTTCAACAAACCCCATTTCATCAAAAAGAAAAAATGGAGGTTATTTTTATAGGAATGACCTGAATATTTTCCTAACATACACTTTTATTTTTCTAAAGGGACATGACACAGGAATTGAGTAACTCAGCATTTTGGCAAGAAAAAGTCCTGATTAGACATAATAATTTTAAGGTTACCTAAGAAAACCTTTATACTTAAGCCTGATGTACTGTTTTAAATAAAATTCAAACAAAGCGAAACCATTCAGTAATCAGAATATTTCAATGACATTCAAGGCCTTACAGTAAAGTAAATCTTAATTTTACATGTCCTGAACCTGGGCAAAGCACTGTGAAAAAGGCAACATGACTGGGTGTAAACATCATATATTGGGCAAGGACTTTTCAAGGTCCAGTTTGGGTTTACACATCTCTTCCCACAACCTAGGCTACAGAAAGCTCAGTCAATCTACCTGCTCACTCACGAAAATAATTTTCATTAACATTTCTCATTAAGACATTTTGTGACACATCCAGAACCCCAAAGAAGTTGCACTGTTTGCATAATGTATTTTCTCAATTATTCATTTCCCTGAATTTTTTCTTTCCTTTAATGTAAACAAAGCTGAATTCCACAGTGCCACACATGTGGCTGAGCGAAATAGGACGGCTGTCCTGAGGAGGGTGACCCTGTGGGACTCGATGCTTCTGGGGGACACACCCTGTGATTCAGGGCCATCACTGTACTGGGCAGGCAAATAAAAATTGATTTAATTTACCAAATCACCTCATCCTGTAGGATTAGGGGAGCGTGACTGTGGAGAACAGTGACTCTTCCATTGGACATCAACGCATCAGTGTGAAATTTCTGCAGCCTGCTCCCCCCTGAAAACCATGCAGTGACACTGACACCTCTGCTCTCCCTGCAAGTGCAGCCACCATGGGGGCAGGCACACAGGGAACGGTTTGGGCAGCAGAAAATGCCACAAGAACCAAACACCAGTGGGAATCGTTCCCACACGCCATTCCCAGAGAGAGCAAAACCTAAATCTTTGCATACAAGTGGTTTTGATCAGTTGCTGGAGGTTATTGGATGCAGCAGATACCTGAAAACAGGGCACAGCTCTCTACCTCAACAACGCTAGTTTTAATCCTGGGTTCTTTTTCAATAAAAGGAAATCAAATGTTAAAGGCCTCAGAGAGGATTAAGATTAGATTTTACAGAAACAGCCTTGCACCTACCAGGTAGTTAGTGTTTCATAGGCACAAGTACTCGCATTTCTGAAATCACCATGTCTACTCAATTTCTACTGCAGAGAAACCTCCCTCCCTTTTAATGCATTTCTGTTCTTCATATAACATGTCCATCATGAACTTCTTGGCCCTCGTTCTTGTTTCCCCTGGCTCAGGCCAGACCTGGAGATGTCTGGAATGTGACAAGGCAGTATTAGCCTGCCAACTATATTCTGTTAGCAAATTTATTTTCTTCTCCTAGACTGATGATAAAAATGTCATGGTGTGATGCTTTAGCAGGCCCAAGAGCTGCCCACCTACAGCTGCAGGGCTTGAAGAGAGCTTGGAGCCAAGAACGCCATAAGGAGAGCAGACAGCAACTCCACCAACTTTGCTCCTTCTGCATTGGTTATTCTCCTGCTAAATGATGCAATGTGACCCCCTCAGGGATTCCAAGTCTGATCATGTTTTTCTCACTATTTTTTCTTCCCTACTTCCTCCTTCTCCTTGACTAAAGCAGCCCAAACTGCTGAATTTTTCATGAAAGAGATAATATCATTGTACATAAGATAATGGCATTCAAATACATCCATCTGCTTGTTAGTTCTGACTACATTGATTGTGTTTCTTCTGAAAGAATATTTACCAAAGGGGGGGGGGGGGGGGGGGGAA